>JAWNNR010000284.1:0-330707 GCA_035044725.1 Scaptomyza caliginosa
GTTATGGTCGGCGATGTACTATCGATGGTTGTGGTTGTCGGACGAGGGTTGGAGAGTCGTGTAGGCCAAGATAATCGATTGGTGTAGGCGTTGAGGGGGATGGCTGAGGGGACGAAGAGGAGAAGAAGAAGAAAGCCGGCATGAGACGGCAGAAAATTCTTGAGCAGCAAAAAAGTTGGCTGCAACAAAAAAAGCAAGAAACAGAAAACTGCTCTTATAAAAAATTAAAATAAAAATATACAAAAAAAAAGACAGAAAATAATAAAAGAAAAGCCAACAAAATAAACAAAAACACATAAAACAAAAACAGTCGAAAAATAAGTGCAAGTGCCGGCTGAGGAGTTACGTGGGGACAGAGCCCAACTGTCCAGGCAGCAGTTCAACACACACCAGGGGTGACGTAGGCAGAGGCAGGAGACCACCGGACGAGGAGCAGCAAACCCGTCTGGAAAGTCAACAAGTTTGTGCCTGTAGAAATAGTGCCCCGCAGAAATAAGTTAAATATCAGCGCTTGCGCAACAGCCGAACGGCCGCCGTCACAGGCACAGTGAGCCGCAGCCGATTGTAAAAGGCTTGAATTAGATTTAGTTAATTTATTTATTCATATATTCATACTCGCCCCTATTTATTTATTTATCATTCATTTAGTATTATTTAATCTATTTATTTAATTATTCTTTCGGTGTTGTCGTGCATTGTTGATATGTTTCATGTTTATTAGTTTATGTTCATTTTTGTTTATTTATTTATTTAAATACTTTCTTTTTTCTTTTTATATTTATATAAAGTAAATCTAATTTAAGAAAACCATGTATAGTTTTAAATGAATAAATATAAATGTATATTGTTGATATAAATATGTGTGAGTAGAAATTTATGTGTGGGTGGGACGAATATGTGTTGATGTCGGGGTAAGTTGTTGTTGATAGTGTTGTGTTGTTTAGGGGGTCGGCAATAAAATACAGGCATACCGACCTATAGGTAGGGAGGGCACATTGGGGGGTAAATGTTTCCACCTTTTTACCTTTATATGTTCCAAAGTTGTCCGAATCTGTAAAGATCTACTATTCATCTGTTTATTCTTTTTAGTTCTTCGTAAAAATATAAATTTTTGTTAGACCGGCCCACACTGTATCCAGGTCGTATCCATCCCTGGGTAACCGATTTGCTAGCTGGCTATCGATACAGTGGTGGGAATAAAACGCCGGTTCATAACACATCGCCTCCACTATGTACAGTTTAGGCATTAAGGTATAGAGCCAACGCACACTAATACAATGCGCACTTAACTGCATTTATATGTCAACTTCCTAGACAGCATGGTACAAGTGATTTCAATTGCATGTAGTACATGAATTAGTAGTTATCGAATTACCACAACACTGGTAGTGTTATGGCCAGTTAGAAAATCAGCCGATTCGAGACAACACGATTTCGATTTAGTGTCGCCGCTGTATCGGAATTTTACTCATTTCTAATGATCGAGAAAGATGCATAGACTCGTATGAGTTAACTAAAAACGCGAATTAATTCTTTAGCAGACGGAACGTCTTACTTTATTGAATATTCATTTTAGACTAAATGCTAGAGTACAAAAATTATTATAATGAAATTACCTACAAACAAAACTCTATGCATATTTCTACGGTTTATTAGGAAGAGAAAACTCCTAAGGGCGAATAAAAGAAATGTGTGTGGGAATCGGGATTTCATGGCATACAGGTTGTGGTAATCGATACTACTATCGATTACTCATGTAAGATCACGACCGCTGCTGGAAGTTGAAAAAAGAGTTAATCGCTTTTTGTCGCTGGCTTATACCAAATCAGACGTACTTGGAAACATTGTTATGAACCGGCGTTTTATTCCCAACACTGTATCGATAGCCAGCTAGCAAATCGGTTACCCAGGGATGGATACGACCTGGATACAGTGTGGGCCGGTCTAACAAAAATTTATATTTTTACGAAGAACTAAAAAAGAACAAACAGATGAACAGTAGATCTTTACAGATTTGGACAACTTTGGGACATACAAAGGTAAAAAGGTGGAAACATTTACCCCCAATGTGCCCTCCCTACCTATGGGTCGGTATGTTTGTATTTTATTGCCGACCCCCTAAACAGCACAACACTATCAGCAACAACTTACCCCGACATCAACACATATTCGTCCCACCCACACATAAATTTCTACTCACACATATTTATATCAACAATATACATTTATATTTATTCATTTAAAACTATACATGGTTTTCTTAAATTAAATTTACTTTATATAAATATAAAAAGAATAAAGAAAGTATTTAAATAAATAAATAAACAAAAATGAACATAAACTAATAAACGTGAAACATATCAACAATGCACGAAAACACAGAAAGAATAATTAAATAAATAAATTAAATAATACTAAATGAATGATAAATAAATAAATAGGGGCGAGTATGAATGTATGAATAAATAAATTAACTAACTCTAATTCGAGCCTTTTACAATCGGCTGCGGCCCACTGTGCCTGTGACGGCGACCGTTCGGCTGTTGCGCAAGCGCTGATATTTAACTTATTTCTGCGGGGCACTATCTCTACAGGCACAAACTTGTTGACTTTCCAGCCGGGTTTGCTGCTCCTCGTCCGGTGGTCTCCTGCCTCTGCCTACGTCACCCCTGGTGTGTGTTGAACTGCTGCCTGGACAGTTGGGCTCTGTCCCCACGTAACTCCTCAGCCGGCACTTGCACTTATTTTTCGACTGTTTTTGTTTTATGTGTTTTTGTTTATTTTGTTGGCTTTTCTTTCTTTTTTTCTTTATTATTTTCTGTCCTTTTTTTTGTATATTTTTATTTTATTTTTTTATAAGAGCAGTTTTCTGTTTCTTGCTTTTTTTGTTGCAGCCAACTTTTTTTTCTCTCTCAAGAATTTACTGCCGTCTCATGCCGGCTTTCTTCTTCTTCTCCTCTTCGGTCCCCTCAGCCATCCCCCTCAACGCCTACACCAATCGATTATCTTGGCCTACACGACTCGACAACCCTCGTCCGACAACCACAACCATCGATAGTACCTCGCCGACCATAACAACATTGTATAATGATAGGTTATTTTGGAACCATATCAATAAATATGATAAACTAAATTCTAACAATGGTATCGTAAATCTCAAATCCAGTGGCACAAGCTGGATCTAAAAACGGTGTTTGTTAGGCGACAAAGTGGCGTCAGGGTGCGAGACCAAAAATAAGAACCCGAGAGTGAGCGTATGGAAGTAACGGGAAAAAGACAAGAAACGTTGTTCAGTGTGCGTTCGAGCGAGCGAGTGAGCTGCAACCAAAAACAGTAGAAAACAAATTCTGATAGAGGAATAACAGGACGAGGACAAAACAGGGGCAAGGAAATGGCAGAAGCAACATTTACAGGCATGTTTTTGGTTCTGAGTGTCCGTTTCAAAATGTCAAGCTTGGGCAAGGCCTACTTGATTATTAACAAAGCACCGAAAGAGAAGACGTCAACAGCGACGATTATTATCAGAGCATCGAAACGGAAATAACGAAGTGTTGTATCATCCAAAAGTTAACTGAGACGAACTTAGATTGTTCTGTCATCGAAAGGATAATTTAATATCAATACCCAAACAATCTTAAGTTATTTAAGTTACGGTCAAGATGCGCTCGTCAACGCGCTCCTTATGCTTCTGAATGTTGCAGATTTGCGACAAAAGTTTGCCTAGCTCGAGCTACTGACTAGGTGGGTTGAGCGCGGTTTGCAGAACAGACATTTAAATCACTGTGGTCACCATGAAATGGACGATGACGAATCGGTTATGAAAGCACAGTTTAGTGGTTCCAATAATGCCGATATATGTATATATTTTTGTAAAAGAGTTGGAAGAATGTGCCCTGTTATAAATGCCATACAGTTACTGGTGGGCGCGGCAAAGTCATTTTTACAAAGTTTACGTGACGCTGAAATCACCTCTGCTAGAAGAATTTACAGTTAAATTGTCTTCAGCAGAGATACATAGATATTTACAAAAGCAAAAGCAGAAGAAATTTGAAAACTTACCAGAGTTTTTGTACACGTTGATTGAAACTGCCACGCCAATTAAATAAGAGAATGCTAGCATAGTTGAATTACCTGTCGCAGGTGTTACAGACACTTAAGCAAAAAATCAGGCTAATAATATTAGGGAGTTGAAATATCAGATTGTGTTATACTTAACCTCGTTGTGGAGAAAAGTAATATGGAAGAAATTGAACGCAGGCCGAGAAGGGCAAATAGTCAACCTTAGAAAAACCCAGAAAGAGTTTTAGGGGCGGAAATGAGTTTCATCTTACAAAAATAAATGCTATAAATGTGGTAAACCAGAACATTGTGCTGTAGACTGTTCAGTTAAATTTGTTCCGAAAATAGAAAAAGAACCGAACGCATATGTAATACAGCGGGATTAAGTTGTTTAGGAGCCTTCAAGCTTTTCACAGCTTTGGGGCTTTAATTAAAAGATGTATACACAAGAAGAGTATTTTTCATGGATCAAAGAAATGTTTGACAAGCATCGGTGAAAGTTGAGTGAATATATAGAAATTGCAGCCATTTTCGGACGCATCTAGGAATTTGCGGGCAGGAGATGATTGGATAAAAGAGTTAGTTGAGAAATCCTATGTTATTCCTAAAATCAAAGAGACAGTACCAAGTAACAAGGCATGAAAATGGGATGCATAAATCTTAATATCATACTGGGTAGAATATAGGAACGGGTAATATAAAGCGAACGACTACTAAATAATATTGACCCATATAAAAACTCTGTGTCCGGAGATCGATCAGAATAGATGTGTTTAGAAGAAATTAATAGGTCAACAGTAATGAGAAAACCACTCCTTGCGAGAGATGTGATCACACCTGTACAAGTTATATTTAGTTGGAAAAACAGATAATCAAAAGTATTTGGGACTCAAAAAATTAGCTATATATTTTAGTGTTAAGGTCTCTTAAATTTTGATAGATAGATAGTTCAGACATTTTAGGCGGCAAAAGATGAATGAAACTTTTCGAATGGTTTTGTCTATCGATCAGATAAAATGTTAAGATGTTAATTCTACGCCACTTATGGCGGCAAAACATCGGTGGAGTTCCTTGGTCCCCGTACCTACGTGCTTTTAAGATCGGATCGCTTTTATCTTTCTTTTAAATCAAACGTCAAATTTGGTGCCAAGATAGGTGGTAGCGCCTTTCACAAATTAAAAAAAAAGAACCGAAAACCCTGCTTCGTCGCTCCTGCTTATGTTTAATAAAACATAGCTAGTAACATCCCTGAAACATCGGCACAAAAGAGATTAGATTTAGTGATGTGCGTATTTTTAATATCTCTGGCTCAAAAATTATAATTTTCTTTATAAGATTAAGATTAACAATTTCAATATGAGATGGTATGCAAATGTTCTGATGTAAAAAACAATTTCCTAGCAGTGTGTTTGTTATTTACAATTTTAAGATCTTAAATTTAAGATTTTAAATTTACATAGCATTTACATTTTAATCAGTGTGCAAATATACTAAAGAGCTATATATAATCCAAAAAAAAAAAACATTCAAATTCTCATGGCTAAATGACTAAATTCAATGGAATATTTGAGATATCCTTACACACCCCACCGCACGATATTCCTCCGTTGAAGAAAGCCACGTTTCGAATTATTTCGAGTGGCATTTCCAGTATCTTCGAGGTTTTTCTAATGCTACCACTGGATGTCGTCAAGACCCGACTGCAGCTTCAAAAGGTAACAGCAAAAGCAGAATCAAGCTCCTATACGGGAATGCTTGATGCCTTTGTGAAAATATATCGCCAGGAGGGCTTACCTGCTTTTTGGAGGGGCGCGGCCCCATCGCTTGTTTCCGAACCGCCCAAACGCGTGATAAAGTTTCTAGTATTTGAGCAAGCAAAGCCGTACTTTCAATTTGGAGCACCTCATCCGACTGTCTTAACGTATGCGCTGGCTGGTGGATTGGGAGGCACCTCTGAGGTTCTATTGCAAAATCCGTTTGAAGTGATTAAGGTCACACAGCAGGCGAATCGCAAAAAGGCCCAAAAAGCCCTAACCGTTGCTCATAATATCATCAAAAGTGATGGCTTTGGTCTGCGCGGTCTCTACAAAGGCGTCACCACAACCATGGCCCGAAATTGCGTATTTCACATTATATACTTTAGTTTTTTTTTTAGTGTTCGCGAGGCTACTGTACCCTTTAAAAATGCGACATGGGAGTTTCTGCGACAATTTTCTATTGCCTACGTGGCCGGTGCATTAGGTTGTATTGGTAGTATACCCCTTGATACGGCGAAGACGCGAATCCAAGGACCCCAGCCAGTTCCCGGCGTAATTAAATATGCTTGGACAATAAGCACGATTAAAACTGTATGTAAAGAGGAGGGTTTTCAAGCAGTCTATAAAGGTCTTCTGCCGCAAATACTTCGTGTGGGTCCAGGTGGGGCTATTTTACTATTGGGCTATGAGTATATATCGGAGTTTTTAATAGAAAACTATAGCTAATTTGTTAAAATGAAGTGACAATAACTATTTAACTTAAAACTTGGTTGTTTTTGGTTTTATTTTACAACATAACAATACACAAACGATTAATAAAATTAAATAAACAAGGAAATCGTCCAACATTCAGCTGCCAAGTCTTCAAGTTAAATATCCTGTTTATATGAAATATCAAAGCCAAAAGCAGACAAAAATCTTGAAACCAGCACAGCGAGAGGGATACTTTTACAACAATGATGCAGATTATAGATCAAATCTAGTGTAACGTCTTACATTTTCATATATCTCTATGGGCATATTTTTGGAGCCAGTGTATACAGCATGACTACAGCATTTATTTATAGTTTCGATCTTTATACACAATAAAGTAAAGTCCACCTTGCAGTGGATTCCGCAGTAAAAGCGAAAACAAAAATAGAGAATGCGACTAGGAGATTCTCAGAACCCTTACTTTAGAGCGTATGTTTAAGTCATTAGTGCATGAGTCTAAAAAAATGCTAAGCCCTGCCTACCGAAATTCAACCTCTTACTTTAAAACTGAATTGTTTTGCCTATGTTATGGGAGAGCTTATATTTCCTAATTGAAATCTGTAGCTCTTACAGTCTCGAAGATCGATAAGTTTATACGGAGGAACTAAAGGTCTGACAGACAGACGGACATGCCCAAATAAAGTCGGCTATTGATGCTGCTCAAGAATACCTACTTATAATGCAAAGGAGAGATTATGAAAGAATAAACATATCAATACACATGAAGAGATACACAAAATACATTCAAAGCAGCAAATTAATCACACAAAAGCTGTGTTCAGTACTTACTTGTTACAAAACCAACAACAAATTGCATTTAACGCCGGCCAGCGCATCAAAAAATTTTAAGCTAAAAAATAGTAACTATGAATGCAATAAATTTGTTGTTGCCATCTTTGTCTATCGCTTAAGGCTATTGGTATCTCGCTTTTGCGTATACGACATTGCTTTTCCATACTTTGGAGTAATTGCAATATCAAAGAAAAACTTAGGGCAATGGGCAGTGTCTGATCTAATAGGTCAAAATAATGGATAGGATCGCTTGTTATTTAGAAGTTAATTTTTTTAAGAATGCTTATTATTTGTGTCGCCATTTTGTAGTATTAAAATTGACGTATAGTGATAACTTAACTCGAAGTTTTGTTAAATATTTTGTTTTAAACATTATTTCTAAGCCGTAAAGAATATTAATTTTTCTCCTTTTTTACCCAAGCGCGGATGTAGGATTTGTTGTAAAGTCTTCTCACAACACGGAATGCTTGGATAAGATATATGTATGTATAAAGAAAAACGAAAAGGAGATCAATGACTAAACTGTGGCACTGTTAGCTTAACAGTGCGTGTATATGAGTATGTAAGTTAACTAATGTCAATTTAACTTAAGCATAAAATAAAATATGACATTTCATTGTATGCTCGGTTAGGCAGCTGGCAACCACATGTTGTCCAGCCGTTAGGAGTAAAATATGATTAGTTCTTATTTCTTAAGTAATAAATAATCATTGATGTTCAGTTGAAGTGGCGAACAGGACACCATGAGCCCTTGATCCTCACTCAACGAGCATCGACATTTAGTTCAAGTGAGCTCTTGAAAGGGTCACATAGCCGGCAATCACGACATATGCGTGTGGCCGCTATGATGGGAACGCCAGGCTCAGCACTTCATGCAAGGCTTAGCGTTTTCTCCCTCTTAGGCTTCATTATAATAATTTTTGTACTCTAGCATTTAGTCTAAAATGAATATTCAATAAAGTAAGACGTTCCGTCTGCTAAAGAATTAATTCGCGTTTTTAGTTAACTCAGTGCGAGTCAGGCCTATCGCCGACTCAGCAAATAAATAAAAGTCCGAATCATCATCGGCAAACCAATTAATAGCATTTCTCAATGCTAATAATAAAATAACAAAACACTACCAAGTGTTAATAATTCACTAAAATAATAATTTGTATACAGCAACTGAATATTGTACTATGTTATACAGGGTTGCATTGAATGTTAAGCCGATTTTCAATGTACTTCGAAAATCTATACTTATGCAATGTCTATAAAAGCTTGTTATGAACCGGCGTTTTATTCCCAACACTGTATCGATAGCCAGCTAGCAAATCGGTTACCCAGGGATGGATACGACCTGGATACAGTGTGGGCCGGTCTAACAAAAATTTATATTTTTACGAAGAACTAAAAAAGAACAAACAGATGAACAGTAGATCTTTACAGATTTTGACAACTTTGGGACATACAAAGGTAAAAAGGTGGAAACATTTACCCCCAATGTGCCCTCCCTACCTATGGGTCGGTATGTTTGTATTTTATTGCCGACCCCCTAAACAGCACAACACTATCAGCAACAACTTACCCCGACATCAACACATATTCGTCCCACCCACACATAAATTTCTACTCACACATATTTATATCAACAATATACACTTATATTTATTCATTTAAAACTATACATGGTTTTCTTAAATTAAATTTACTTTATATAAATATAAAAAGAATAAAGAAAGTATTTAAATAAATAAATAAACAAAAATGAACATAAACTAATAAACGTGAAACATATCAACAATGCACGAAAACACAGAAAGAATAATTAAATAAATAAATTAAATAATACTAAATGAATGATAAATAAATAAATAGGGGCGAGTATGAATGTATGAATAAATAAATTAACTAACTCTAATTCGAGCCTTTTACAATCGGCTGCGGCCCACTGTGCCTGTGACGGCGACCGTTCGGCTGTTGCGCAAGCGCTGATATTTAACTTATTTCTGCGGGGCACTATCTCTACAGGCACAAACTTGTTGACTTTCCAGACGGGTTTGCTGCTCCTCGTCCGGTGGTCTCCTGCCTTTGCCTACGTCACCCCTGGTGTGTGTTGAACTGCTGCCTGGACAGTTGGGCTCTGTCCCCACGTAATTCCTCAGCCGGCACTTGCACTTATTTATTTTGTCCCTTTTGTTTTACGTGTTTTTTTGTTGGCTTTTCTTTTTTTTATTTTATTTTTGTATGGACAGTTTTCTGTTTTTTTTTCTTCTTGTCGCAGCCAACTTTTTGCTGCTCAAGAATTTTCTGCCGTCTCATGCCGGCTTTCTTCTTCTTCCTCTTTCTAAGCCATCCCCCTCTACGCCTACACCAATCGATTATCTTGGCCTCCACGACTCTCCAACCCTCGTCCGACAACCACAACCATCGATAGTACATCGCCGACCATAACACCACACTCCGGTTCGCATGTGCACGCCGTGAACAGGAGTGCAGAAAGGAGGCATCTGTTCGCTAAGCTGTCCAACGCAGGCCACCGCCCACGCCCTGTGATTAAAAGTCTCATGCTTTCCCGACTGAGCTAGCCGGGCTCAGATCCAACGCTAGGGCTATTGCTTGATATCCTTAGCATGGAACACCCCTAGTGGATCTCCCTGAAGTGTCTCCAGCTCATAAAGACAACGTCCTACTGGCCTCACTACTCGGCACTTGGTGTAACGGCGGCAGAACTTCGCGTTGAGGTTTTTTGCGAAGTCACTCAACACGAAATTACGCTTATACACCTCCTGTCCCGCCGTGTATTGAACGTCTCGGAATTCAGCCTTGATCGCCTCTAGCTGCTCTTGCTGCTCGGCATTCAGCTCGTGCGGCTCGATCGGCTCTCCCTTCGTCGTGAACTCCGATTCCACCTGTTCAAGCGACTCCACTCCTACGACCTCGGGTGCTAGGCGAAACTTCTTCCAGAAGTCGACGCCCAGGTACAAACTTTGAACCAGGTCGGGGCATACATACAGAGTCATCTTGTGCGTCTCGTTTTTGTACTGGAGCGGCACAAGAATTTTTCCCAACACCGAGTAGCTCGCACCTCCTGCGGCTCGCACCTTCGAAGTCTGGGGGTGCCAGGCTATTCCCAGCTTCTCAATCAGTTCCACTGCTCCTGCGCCTAGCAAGCTAACGGTCGCTCCAGTGTCCAGAAGCCCCTTTACTGTGTGACCTTGAAGCTGGACTTCGGCAAAGGGTCTGTCGTCGTCCTTGAGTGCTGAGCCAAGTGCTTTGCACACGCGATTGCGCTCCCTACGGCGTAATGTTTTTCTTCTCCGTCTCCGTGGAATTGGTGAGCTCTGGTGCTTCTTTGATTCCTGCTCTTCGGCGAAAATCCGGGCTCTTGCCTCTTCATACGCGACTTGGCGCACTTCAAAGGGCAGTCGTGTCGACCACTTTGGCCTTGCCAAGGGCTCGCTATTGGCTTTTTTAATAATATTCTTAACTATCATAGGATCCTTATTGCTACTTATTAATCCTAACATGTCTGGTGGAGAGGATTTTAATGGTTTCTCAACCGTGAGCGCGACTCCTCTGCCTGCGTCATGCTCTGCATCCCGTTTCCTGAACGACATTTTGGGCATTTGGGCAAAACCACTCCTGGGAGTCCACATTTATAACAGAATATATTTCGCACTGTGGCCTCGCACTCCCAAAAAGTATGCCCTCGCTGGGCACAATTCCAGCAAGTGATCGCGTTGTTGTCGCCGCTACCACCTCTGGGCCTGTGCAGCGCCTCAACTGCCTCATCCGGTGCAACCTCTGCCGTGGCTTCTTCCTCGCCATAGAAAGTCTCGTTCACCTGGAACCGGTCTCTAGGCCTACCGACTGGTTCTGTTGTGGTCTGGCCTCTCGACCAACGTGAAGATAGCATCTCGGCGTCATGGCATTCTTCCCGCAGTCTCTCTAAGTCCGTGATCCACATCGGATAGATGATCCGTGAGATCCCGTCTCGTATATTCACCTTCACGATCTTGATCAGGTCGTGATCGCTGACAGGTACCTCCAATCTCGACCTCAGAGAAAACATGGCCTGGAGATAATCATCGATGCTCTCTCCTGGTTTTTGTCGTCTCTCACGAAGCTCCTGTTCGCGCTCGAAGTTTGACCTTCGCGTCTGAAACCGCTGCTTCAGCGCGTAACGCAGATTCGGCCAGTCTACTGCCCCACTCGTCCTGAGGAACATCCAATACCAGTCCTTTGCGCGTCTCTCAACCAACGTGTGGAAATCTCGCAGGACGTCCGGCCATGGCACCTGGTATGTCTGCCTCAAATGATCCAGCCTGAAGATGAACTCGCCAACTGGCATTCCCGAAGGGCTGGCATCAAAAACAAGACCCCAACGACGCATCGGGATCATCTCTGGTCTGGACTCGGTGACACCGAATGGCCTACGCATGTGTTCCTCGTTTCTCTCCCGTGCTTCGCTACGCAATCCGGAACTCCAATGCTCCGCTTGCTCGCGCTGCTCGGACTCCAGGGCGCGGTTGTCCACCCAGAATTCCTGTGCCGCTGGAGGCTTTCGCGGAGGCGCCGCTCGATCAGGTGGTGGTGCTGTGTCCTGTCCGGGCGGTGGGCGGACAGTTGGCAGTGTCTCTCTCGGCCCTGACAAATGTGTGTACAGGCTGCTTTCGCGGATTGCCTGTACATACTCTAACATCTCACGCCTATTTATTTCCTGCAGCTCGGCCATTCCCGTCGCCATAACTGCCTGGAGAGTATCCCGCGCCTCCGTTAGAGCTGAATTTATCGCGGCTCTCAGCTCGCTTTGCAGATCAAGAGGGGCTGGCTGTTCCTGAGCCATCTTTGAGGAGCTGCGTTTTGGCACTGCTCCTAGGCTGTTGGGATGTATATCCCCGTCTGCTGCTCCTGCCTCCGAGATATCCATCTCCTCTCGTGGCGACGTGTCGTTGGATGGTGTGTCGGTTTGTGGTTTTCGTGGTTGGGATGCCGAACGAGTGATACGAGCCATTAATTCGGCCCCTCTACTCCGATTGAAATACGCACTCCGTTGCTCTTTCCTTTGCTCCTCTACCATTTCTTTCTCCCTACGCATTTTCTTTTTATCTCCTATCAAGCTAGTTTCTCTTTTTCTTTTATTGACGCTGGACGACATGTAATTACGGGGTGAGACGAACATGTAACATGATACGGGTTTTGTAAGTGTTGGGCGTACCTACATTGGTCCTAATCCTAAAATTGTCCTACTCCTATATCACAGTTGGGGTTATTGTAGCTAAGTGTTATACCATATATGGTCTGGCAGGAAACGCAATGCCGGTCCTGAAGGACATGACACGGACCATAGCCTCGACACATATACACGTATAAGGTGAACTGAACTAAAATATTTGGCTATAACGAATTTGCGTTGCTCACTGTCTCTCCAAACCACAGGCTATACCACAGAAGGGTACTCTGCTCCACTCTAGGTTTCGCCTGGGCATTGTTGGATGTGACGTTCTATGTCTTACCCTTTCCCACAGCTACTGTACTGCCAGCTTAGGCATTAAGCCTTGCTGTGGACCAGCCGCTGTTGGACAAAAAGGTAAGACGAGTAACCAACACACATAATACAACGGATACAATAAACTGAACATGTACTGTGGCTCCACTAGCGTCTTTTATTAAGTTTTCAGATTGGGCGCCATTTTGTTATGAACCGGCGTTTTATTCCCACCACTGTATCGATAGCCAGCTAGCAAATCGGTTACCCAGGGATGGATACGACCTGGATACAGTGTGGGCCGGTCTAACAAAAATTTATATTTTTACGAAGAACTAAAAAAAGAACAAACAGATGAATAGTAGATCTTTACAGATTCGGACAACTTTGGGACATACAAAGGTAAAAAGGTGGAAACATTTACCCCCAATGTGCCCTCCCTGCTTTTTAGGGGGTCGACAATAAAATACGAACATGCCGACCCATAGGCAGTGGTGGGAATAAAACGCCGGTTCATAACAAGCTTTGTCATCCTTTTCATATAAAAACAAATCCAAAGTAGAAAATTAAATTACGTTCATAAGAATAACCATAATGCAAGCCTTTCCAAGTCAACCCAAATTCCTTAAACAATAGTGTTGCAAACTTTTATAAATGATTTACTAAAAGTACGAAACATACACATACATATATTTTGTTAATAAATTAAGATAACAATTTATCTGAAAGAAAAAGTTGTGAAAATGTATATCAAAATGAAATTCAACAACTGCTTTATACCAAAAAAAAAACTCTTTTATTGATTAGGCAACCGCAATGTTGCATAGAGCACATATAACAAACTTAGTTTAGATCACATGGCCATCGAAAACAAACAATTGAATCGAAAAACCAATCACTCAAACGGTTACCTCCGGCACCTGTCCCTATCTACTTTTCCCCAAAAACCAACTCTCAGAAAATGCAATGGCATATCGTGCCAAAAAAGAAACACAACACAAAAATTAATTGATGACACACCGACACGAACGCGCACACATGAGTGCCAACACTAATTGGCAGCAACAACAACAACAACAACAATAGCAACAATGCCATTTATTTGGACTGAGACAGACGATTTAATAACGGGATGTTAAGGGAACATTCATTGGTTATGAAACAATGGCAGCGAATGAGAGAAAGGTGTACGAGTTGGGTTGGGAAAAATGAGGAAGGGTTGGTGGGTGAGTGTCGGTGGCAGCACGGTAGGCAAATCGAAGCAGACATAGACGAACAGCAATCAATCAATTAAATGCCTGACTGCAACGGCTACAACGACGATAACAGCAGTAATAGCAACAACAAAGCCATGTGCAAACGTTTTGCACGGGTGCATCCGACTGCAAAATACTCTGACACAAGCGCAATTAGTTGTGTGAAAGACTTAGCTTGCAACAATGAGAATATTAAGGCATATATCTTGCCTGACTCTAAGAAAATATTCAATCTAATGGTAAATGTTCGTTTTAGAGACAATCTGATATTCTATAACATACTTACAATTAAATAAATCGACTTAATTTGCACATTTTTTAAACATTCAGCTTTGCGTAGTGTTTAATATCAAATTATCCATATAATGTTGACATTCGAAAGTAAAATAAATCAGCAAATAAATAATAATAATAATAAGTGTACAGTGCACTTCAGTTTTTCAAAGTATAAATGAATGCTTAAATAAAGCTTAACGTATAACAATTAGGGTTATGTTCAAGATAGAAGCTAAAATTATGCAAATTTCTGTCCTAACTTAAATAAAATTTACATTTATGTGGATTCTGATTTTCTAATCCTTGAGGGAATATAGTTTTTATTATTTATTGACATAACTTCAAGGTAACTAATAATTATACAAATGTTCTCATGTACATTTGATGCCGAGCCGACGAGTATAGCAACTACCTCTTTTTATTAACATATGTATAGCAGCGGTTGTTATCTGATGTATGTCGAAAATTTCCGATTCCCGCATTTATTATTGACATTCAAAAAATCCATCTCGATGGATTTCTATTAATGGGTCCCATACCGGTACAGCATCGTCACATATGCTGCAGCAGATTATATGCATATGCATTAGTTCTGCGCTCTTCGCTCATTGGTATCCGGCAGCGCTTCTGGCATTATGCGCGACACACTTATGTTGCCTTGGTTTTATGTACTCTTTAGATGACAGTGTCCAACATAACTCCAACTAGATTGGGGTGTTGCCAATAGCTTTTTTAAGTTGTTAAAGTCGTGCAGCTACGGACAAGGATCGGTTTCGATTTGTGCGCCGTTAACTCTAGACCCGCACTAGGTCAATACAAGTCTCCACGCCGTCGTACATACTGTTTCAGAGAAGCGATCTAATAGAGCAATCACTCTTTGTCTTTGGCAAAAGCAGCAGATTGTACGTAGGCACGCAGTAAAAATTGCAGCAAATCGTTCGGCTCTCAGCGGCTCTTTCTCTAGCGCTTGGGTGAAAATTCCGTCAGGGTTTCCATGGAAGGGCGGTGTTGGTTCTCTACATACTACATACGTACTACTGGTAATAGCTGGTCGCGCGGTCACACCAATGGTCCGAACCCATCACTTAATTAAAACCAAAATACGTAACTCACCAACGCCTTTTTTATGCCAAGAACGGCGATCTATGCTAAATCCATTCCCACGTTAGAGTTTGGATCTATCGGGGTAGCTCCAAGTTTTCTTTCTGGATTTCAAAATTAATTCAAATTTTTCCATTGAAAATCGATTTAACTTGATCTGATGGACGGCAGCCGTGTCCTCTTCACGCACGATTAAGCTCAGCGGGGCTGACGATCTATTAAACGTGTTGTGACATCACGAATTCTACAGCCAGGATCCCATATGGGGTCCCGGCTCGTTACTCGATCTGAAGAAGTGTCGTAGCTGCGGTAGCGGTAACTATATATACATGAGCAAGTAATACGAATAAGATACATTTTATCACATTTGAGTTTTCTTACAGACTGATTGTTTATACAAACATGATAGATTGATAGACTAAAATCCATACATCTTTTAAATATAAAAAGATTTTCAATTTCGACTTTATCAAATTATAAAAACTTTATTACATGCTTGTGCAAGCATTTGCAATTATATTTGTTATATCTCAACGATTGTTAATAATTTATATCAAACGATTTTTTATTTATGTAATATCTCAATATAATATAAAAGCTCGATATGCTTTCTTTTCTTGTAGAACATGGGATTCTTGGGCAAGTTATTGTTGTAGATGGATGAACACTTGGAAAACAGCCAAGCCATTTGATAAATCTTCTTACACTCAAAGCCTTTTTAAAGCTGCTGCCAGTGTCATGATTCCGATTTGTACTGCTAAGTGCAGATTGCGCGACTTCTAAGAAAACGCCGGTAGTTCCACTATAGGAATAATGTATTTGATATACCTCAGCTTCCTATCCATTGTACCAGCCAAATATTGTGTGCATCCCGTGTTATACTCGACCGTTAGCTTCTTGTTTATCTGCGGAATGCAAAAAACAGGCCGTTTAGAAATGGCCAAATACATTTATCTGCCATTTAAATCTTAATATTTCGTACCTTCGACCAGCTAAAAATTTTCAGAAAATTTATATTGCACTGGGACTTACACGGGTTTTAATATACAAAACTGCTAAATACGGCTTTCAGCTTTATGAAATAAATCGAAAACAAATGCAAATCATCATCCAACATTCCATTCTCTGCCAGATTGCTTTAAGCTGCAAATGCCCTCATAAGTTGATCCACACGATTTGGATACCTCTTGCTGACAAACTTCTCAGGCTGCGTCTTGTGAATTTTATCATTTAAAAATTCTGTGTACACATCCATTTAGTGCATACGCAATTGAAGTTCCGTTTCCAATGCCATATCCATGTCGTTGCAAATCAAACTACTGTCGAATCGGTTATTTCATAGTTGCAGCCGTATAGCTAACGACATCTTTTTGCTACCGATTGCAACGTAAACCTATCTTTATTACCATCGGGTGCCGTCTTTTCATTGTACACCTACTGAAACCAGAAACCTTTTTTCTCAGGTGGAAGGACAACCAGTAAAGTTTTGTGTGCCATCAGTAATTTATACTCTATCTACAAACAATTACCACTCATTGCCATTTTCAGTCTATCGGGAATTACAACCTTTTCTTTTGCCTGCATAATGTACTCTATTATTCTGCCTTGGTGTTTAGCTCATCGCACTTGGGCGCAAGATTCGGGCTCTCATAAGATTTGGACTTCAGCCTGTTTGCGGCAATAACGGTTCCGATAGGGCAACCCTCTAAAATATTTCTTTTTGCTCCAGACCAATATCTTTGACGGTGCACTGACTAACGTTTTTCTGAGCCACACAATAAAAAACTGTATTACTGCTTTTCCCCTCCAAGTTAAACATTTGTATACGAATTTATAAACTTTATTTGAAATCAATGGAATAAAACATAAAGTAAGATAGCATTCTTGGCTTGTTTTTCATGGGTGAATTTTCCAAAATCAGAAAAAAATGTGTCAAGTTTTATTCAATTCCTTATTTTCAAATTGTTCAATACAAGATATTCCAGTGGAAAATCAAAAACGAGTGTTTTTTTTCCAAAACCTTTCATTAGTACCCACCTTTTGCCCATGGATAAGCAAGTGTACAATTTTCAACTTTCTATCTCTTTATGTATGGACCTTACCTTGTTTGTCAATGAATAAGGACTACAGATAATCTTCACATGTTTCCATTCGGCGCTTATATTGCAAAATATCTGACCCTTGGTACACAGTAGAAAGGTATATTATTGGCTTAAACCACATTCACCCCACATGACGCCCAGTCGCATTACACACACATATGCAAGAACTATATCAACATGCTGCGCACGTGCAATGGTGGCTTTTATTTTCCCTGATATTCAAGCAAAAACAAAAAGAAAATGCTTGGGGCGTGCTTATACGAGTATAAGGTCTGGTCTGGTGTGGTCAAGTCTGGTCAGGTCGTGGCCGCAAATTGGACCACAAGTAGTTGTGAACGATGGCTAACTTTAATGTGGCTGCTGGCCGAGCGGGAATTCGGGCACTAACGACTCACAACTAACAACTAAAATGGGTAGAGAAACAAATGAAATGAGGGTAAATGCGACTGCTGTCATATTTTATATCTATATTGATTAAAAGGAATTTTATGTGCTAATGAAATACAATTTCAAAGGGGTTAGCAAGTAATGTCTAAGACATGCAGGTTGAGAACAGTTTTGAGATGCCAAGCTTAAAAGACGTGAACGAAAATGAGAAAAAGAAAAACGTATGCAACTGCTAAACGATAGCCAATAAAAAAACAACAAATATTCAGAATTTTGCGGCATAACTACAACTACAAAATGTAATCTAGTAAGAACAGTTGAAGGTACCTGAAGGTCTGCGATATACATAAGTGAGATTTGGCATTAACAGTTCCGAAGGATCTAAAACCCCTTTAATATAACTTATACCCTTTTCGTATACAGATTTTGATTAATTTATGTAATTGCGGACTCCATGGGATATCTAGATTCGTGTTGATCTCGGAAATCTTATTGAGCTAACAGAAGCTCTTTTTTGCTCTACGGTGACCATTCTGTTTAAAATGTCAATAATTTTTCTAGTTCCTGTTGCATAACATATTAATAGCTTGAATTGGGATAATGAGAAAAGTGTTGTATAAGCCTAATAGAAATATGCGAAATACTGTAAATATATTGTTGGTTTTGTAAGACTCACTCAAATCGATTATCAAAATTGTAATCTATTATGTATTCTGAAAAGTTTTACATGATTTAAACAATCGGTTTTGAATCAAAATAAAACTTCGAAACATTTTACAAGACAATTGTAAATTCTATTTTTTAAAAGTTTTCTAAACTCTAGTGAATCTTTAAAAAACAATTTAAAAAAAACACACGCTGATCAAAATATAAAATCTTGTTCATTTCAATTATTTTGACTTAGACGGTTATAGTTGGAGGTCCAGTTACAATTAATGTAGATCTTAGCTAACGTTCTATGACCAAATTTGGTGCCCCTAGGTTACAGCTATAAAATTTATACATATCCCCGATTTTATAAGAAGGATGGCAGGGTAGATGTAACAACTAAAGACTTTGTGATGCTGGTTTAAGGGGGAAAAAGGAAATTAGTAATGCAGTGATTTGGAAGATGTAAAGTTAAAACCAAAACCTGTTAAAGTTAAGTGTATTTTTAATTAAAAAGGTCTTTCAAACAATTATGCCGAAAAAGTGAGTATGACCTACAAATATTTTATGCACTTGACATCATAATGGCACGAAAAATGTGTGAATCTAACTCTAAAATATTTAAGATCTAGGTAATTCCGATGATAAAAGCTCTGACTCAGCAGGCATTGATATTTATATTTTTTAATCAGGTTACCGATGTGACTCAAACCACATGAATTATTAAAATATGTTTGCTAAATCGAGTTTTGCTACTTCCTAATCCCCGAAAGAACTTTGACCTAACCTATATAGGACTTAAATAATTGTTTAATCTTATACAGACCGAAATACAGCAGATGTAACACAAAGCCAATATCCGGTCAAACCGTTGGTTTAAAAGTAAAAAAACTCAAGCAAACAGTTTACCAGAGTAGAGCGATTATTTAGCTTAAACATTGGCATTGTTTGCTTAAACACTTAAGAGTTATTAACATGCATAGGGAAGTAAGTTTAAAGTTGCAGTCAATATAATAAATAATTACCTTAACGGCATTACATTTTTTAACAGTCTCTCTCGCAAGCAACTTTACTCTTTAAATTCCTTTAAAGTCTATTACTTTAAGCTTAACCGCCAACCAAAATAAGTAACCGCTCGACGGCATCTCATTGATATGCCTGACAGGAATTGAATTAAAAGTTTTTTTCCACTGCGCTTTTCTTAGAAAATGCTTGAAACATTGAAACTACGCCGCCACTTTTTAATTTTTATTGTGAGCCAAAGTTTCGACCTCAAAACGCGAATTTAAATTGATTTGTAATTTGCGGTGGATTCAGTTGCCAACCATGTCCCACGGCTCTACTCCCAAGCCGCCTCGTTGTTGCTGGTCAATGTGAGTGCTTTATTTTCGTGCTTCGTTTTCGACGTGTTGGTTTTGTTGTTCTCATGTAATTAACGTAATTTGACACTGAATGTCTGACAGCTGTTTTAATTTTTGTCCCTACTTTGTATAGCACGAACGCATTGCAAATGGGTAAAAGGGTATAACAATAAATTTTTCATATGTATGTTTGGATAATTTAAAAGTATTATCGACTGAATTTAATAAATATACATATACATACAATTTAATTTGGGCAAACGTTAAAATATTTTCTATCTGTCTTCCATTGATGGGAAAAGTCAAGTTAATAGGACATCTCTTTGTTGAGTTGTTTTTTAGATTAAATGGGCTAAGCTGATATCAAAATATGCGTTTGTTATTGGACAAATTAAACGTTTTTTAAACGGTTAACTTGTCATAAAAGTATTCTTTGTTTACCTATTTTGCGGTTTGTTTGTTGTTTGCAAGAGTTTAAAATGTATACAAATGATAGCTCAACAAGGAGCCATACCCTAAGCCATGTTTTATTGGATCTGCTAATTCTTAATAAAAAGTTGATGGTTTTAAATTATTAACATATGGAAATTATTCACGAATGTTCGTATATTATAACCATGTTAGGGGGTAAGAGCTACAACTGTATTCATATCAATGGTTTTTTAACACCTTAAAATATATAAATCTAGTAAAAATATTAAAACACAACAGGCGTATAAAACAACTGCGAAATACTGTAGCAGCCTTTAAAAATGTCTTTAATTTTATTTAATTTAATTAATTAATTGAATATTCAATCTTAGAACTAAAATACTGAAGAGTAACTCACAGATATAGGTTTTAAAGGTTAAGAAATCTCATATTTCTGATATTTTCCCTTTCGCAAGCAAGCCTTTTCAAATCGCAAGATTTAAATACTTCTCTCATGGGGCCTGTAAAATCAATTAATCCATATGATGAATACTTAAAATCGGATTCCTCATTGTTTTTGATATTATTCAAAGGTGTTTATTAAACAATCGTTGGTATCAAATGATTCCGAATATTATTGACATTATTTGTGATTATCACACCGTAAAAAATGAGAAAATTGCTGGGTGCCGTCAAGCCCCTTAAAAAGGTAATAAATTTAGAGTATACATATGTATGTGTCTTTTTTACAGCAAGAGATACAACGACAAACAAGTTGTGGCAGGACCAAAGCTGTTGCATAATTTGCCTTAGCTTTTAGCTGACTCTTGTTGTACCCATGATGCAGTGTCTAATGGGTATAGAGTTTAATTTCTATCCACTTTATCTACTGAAAGATACGAAAGGACATGGAAAATGTTAAGTTTGCTTGTTTCCTGTATTGATGTTGAAAGTTTTCGCAGCTGCTACAGACTATAAATGGGAGTCGTTAACTCTGCGTCTTTGTTGCTGCTTATATCTATCTATCTGTCCACGGCATGCCAAGATGCTGAACTATTATTGCAGTTTGTCGATTTGTTGGTCTAACAGTACACATTTTTGTTGTTGTCGTAACAACAAAGACAACAACCATAAAGATGTCGTCACTTGTTATACTCTGTTACCGAAAGCTGAGTCTATATTCGTTTAGTGAATGTTTGTTTATCATGCCCTAATTCATTTTCTCCTAAAAGTGTTTCGCAGTCGGTTGCATCCAACTACAACGTTTTCACTTAAGTAAGTAGCAGTGTGTGCATGTTTATACCCAGTTGGCCAAGTGACAGACAACAGCCAGACAACAGCCAGACAATCGATTGTTATAATTTATTTGTTTCTCCTGTAATTTGTTATGTTAAAAAACGTCTGACAGAGAATAAAAACATACCATCAGGCAAATATTGCAATGGAATTTCATATTTAATTCCGATAACAAAAATCTCAGTCAGTAAAACAATAAATGTATAGGTATAGATATAAACTATTCTGTTTTTGATTCTACAGCAGTTTTATGCCGTGTTTTTAATATCTGCAATAGATAGATCGAGTGTGATCAGAATTGTTCTGCTGTAAAACCTGTATGGTAGCAAATAAAAGTACTCTTTGTATCTTTAGATAGTCTATATGGTTTGGTGACATGTCAGCTTCCTTCTAGGCGAACTGACAGATACGTTATTTCGTTGTCTTGCTGAAGTAAAGTTTTGTTTAATCAGAGTGGTGGACAGCCTTGCCTATTAAGGGTAAAAGTTACAAGTTTCGTTTATCCTTACTCGCCCTTTAAATAACCATAGATGCGATGCTTCTTGCATTGGACTAGTGAAGAATCTGAGCTTCATCAACAGTGGTAAATGTTGTCAGTCTTTTGCGTGTTTCTGCTTAAAGAAAATAAAATGTTGTGCTGTTAAATCTAAGTTTAAACTTCTTTATGTAGTTATACGATTGCAACTCTCAAGAATGCTAAATTTGTGCCATGGGCTTCAAATAATGGAAATTATACTTATATAAAATTCATTTGTTTATTAGTGTGTTTTTTTAAAAGCAGCATTTTTCTAATGTCTTTGTTAAGAAAAAATTGTCCTAACTTTATTTTATGCTGCTTGTTTTATTTTTTTTTTTTTTTGACAAAGATGTAATAACGAACTGTGTAAATTATTTGGTCCGACGATTGCAAGGAACAAAGCATCGCTTACGAACACGATAACATATGATAATAGAAAAACTATGCGATCCTTAAAGATAAAGGCTTTATGCTCGTTAGTAGATGTGTGATACTATTGTGCTATTATTAATTGCTTATAAGGGCTTATTAAATAGATAGTTACAGATAGTTTTTACGCTTACTTTAAAAAAATGTGAACATGTAATGCTTACAGATGAAGGCAACACTTAAAGCCAAATTTTGATATTCAATGAATTGTTCAAATGGGAAGTATACGATAAAGAAGTCCAATCTTAATGATTTTTCACACAAAAATAAAAAAATTACATACTAAATTTTGTACGGATATCTTGAAAAACCAAAAATTTCTATACGACATTATAAAAAAGGAGGTGGCACGCCAATATTGTCAAAATTTATAACAAACGATATACATGTACTCTAGTAACAAAATGTTTTAAATGTCGAAAAATGGCAAAAAGGCCCATAGTGCATGGGCAAATTAATAAACCACACATATTTTCTACACTTTAACAGCTAAAGTCATCAAATTCCCTAGGAAGGAATCTGGTGACATCTCCCAATGAACTGCATCAACATTCTTGAAATGTATTTCGTGACTCTATGGACAATGAAATTTTCACGCCGTCATATTGCTTAGATTGTAGTATATTACACAAACTATATAATAATAAGCCTAAAATCATTTACAATGCGTATGCGATTTCGTACAAAAGTAATATTTTATTTTGATTTGACCTTTTGATGACAAGTCGTTTGCTACACAGGTCCATCCTAACAACTTCAAATTTAAAGATTATACAGCGTTTTTAAAACATGGCTTTTGTGGTCTGGTGGGACATGTATGTATATTTTGGTCTACAGGGACCTTTAAATTCCGAAGAGGTAACCTCTTTTATCAAAAATCCTCTGGAGAAATAATTATTTTAGAAAATTCGAAATAAAATTGCAAACTATTTGTTTATTTTCTAGTCTTTTTGTAATAGTGATATTCATTTTCCATTAATTTATTTTTAGGGTATTCAAATTAAACAAGCTAATTAACAAAAAATAAATAAAGTGACTGTTTTTAAACTACATTGTTAACATAGTTGAAGGCATACAATGCTTTGTTGGGGACAACATATTAAGTATGAAAATTGGTTGATATTTATGTCGCATCAAATAAGGTTATACTGATTTTGTGTGTGAATCATTTTTAAAAAGTCTGATATCTTCGAGTAAGTTTGTGGCTGTTTGTAATTATGAGCGTTTTTTTTTTTTGTTTTTTTTTTTTGTGGAGTTTGCGTGTTTGTGGTTGTGCAGCGAATCGTTAAATGTGCACGTGACAAGCGTGTAATAAGGAAGTCTTCAATCTTTGGAGCTGTTACGTAGACCAGCAACGGTCTTTGCTCTGGGCCAATATGCCTCCATATGTACGTACATACATCCAAGCATATGTATTTATGTACAACATGTGAGCATATCTACACATTATGATAGTCGCATTTTTCTGCAATGTTGCACGATGTTATACGCAGATATTCCCGTACATACATATATTTCAATCATATTAAGTGTGTTTAAAGGCAGTCAGGACAGGACCACAAAATTGTCCTGTCCCGGTTCATGTTACTGCTGCGTCCGCTGCTGCTGTTACTGCTCTTGCTGCTGCTTGATGTAGGGGTGGGTGGTAACATGAAAATTGGACAATGATTTATGAGGCGTCAAGTCAAACTTCGTATTAATTTAATTTCATTTTTATAGCTCTTCACGTGATAGCTTTAAAGTTTTACAACCAAAAGTCTTATACACTAAAGAACAATTAAAACAAGAACAAATTATCTTATTTTTTCCATAACGTTCATTTGAAACCATTTTTATTAAATACGTATGATTAAAGATAAATCGTGAATGATATTGGTTCATTATCAAAAATATAGCTTTAAAGCACATTTACCACTGGAAGCTAAGCCAAAGTATGTTAAAATAAACTCGTTAAAGGGACTTTAAAGATTGATTGTCAGCAAAGGCATTCGTAGGTGATGTTCCGTAAGATAACAAAAAACAAAAATAAATTAAAATTTTGGATCAACGGTAATGTTAATTATTATGAACAATTTCAAGACCACTTTGATTGTAAGCAAAAGTCAATTGGTAATTTAAGAAAATAGGTTTAGAAAAAATCGCAGTAGTTTTAACAATTGATTTCAGTAATTTTCATCGGTGCCATTCATTAGGCCCATTGTAGATTCAGGTGTTGTTGTAAAAAAAAAAAAAATTGGTTAACATTTATGTAAGACTTAGCATGATGCTGCAAAGCTCAACTTAATAAAAGAATGATATTTTAAAATATTATAAAAGAGATGTTCATTGTAATTGTCAAAATCAAGTAAAATTTGATTTTGGTAAGAGATCTCCACGAGAAGATACCCAATCTCCTAGACTAAGTGCTTGCCGTACTGCCCTAAGGCATAATGACTGATCATTGACCTTCACTATTTTGTATGATTTTCGGCCGATTTCTTCGATTTCATTCAACATTTTTGAGCACATTGCTTTTCTGTTTAGAAATCT
Organism: Scaptomyza caliginosa; assembly: GCA_035044725.1. Taxonomy (NCBI): domain Eukaryota; kingdom Metazoa; phylum Arthropoda; class Insecta; order Diptera; family Drosophilidae; genus Scaptomyza; species Scaptomyza caliginosa. The sequence continues at coordinate 25,145 of JAWNNR010000284.1, forward strand.
TTTTTGGTGTACGGTTTATGTGTTTCCAGTTACTTTATGTCTTCCCATTGTGGTATAAACTTCTACTCATTCCTACTCAATTCTTTAAAGCTTGCAATATTCATACTTTTAACTATGTTCTGGTCAAAGCCTGCTTGTTAAGTATTCATATGTATATGTATACATCGCCATTAAGAATTTTTTACTAATAGTCATTTTGTTCTCACCGCAAACGAGCCTAATTGCATTTCTATAATCTGATACCATTGTCTTTTGTCCCAAAGTAAACAAAAATAAGCAAAACCGATATATTAGAATAACTCATATTAAAGAAATATCATTATATATGTATATATATCGATCCACTTGATAGCACTTACCTGCCAGTATAAGAATAATAATATAACGTTTTCTTATTTACAAAAACGGGTTGCGATAGGGCATGATTAAAGTTGTTGCAAATATCAAATTAAGTAGGTGAAAGTATCGTCATAGATAATATAATATAACACTAACCAGAGTTACCAAATTTGGCGAAAAGAAAGCTTTCAGTCATAATAGCGTCCACAACTGTCTCTCTAACATTTTTTTAATATATATGTATAGTGATATTTCTGATCACTGCCCAGAGCTTAGTCGATATTCTTATGTTCCTTATTATGTTTTTCGACCTTCCGTGCTTTTTTTTTCTTTCGTACTTTGCAGTAGGCTTGTTAATGCTTAAAATCATTCGAATGTGTGTTTGTGTTTGTGTGTGTGTATGTATGGGTGTAAAACAAAATTAAATACATGTGTTGCTGCCTGCCGCTCAGTGTCTGCGTATGATTCGGCTTGTCATACGTGCCGTATTTCTGAAGCTTGAAACGATTCGCAGCCGGAGGCCGCTCGCTAGCAGCGTGCCATTTTTTATGGAAATAATATTCTTGTCAGGATTAAAAAGGAAACGTGACTTGAAAATAAATGCTATGCACAAGGCATCAAGCTAGTTTCTCAGGACAGACAGCGGAATCGGATAGCATTGCATGCCGTTTGTTGCAACGTGTATACACCAATCCGCAACAAGAACGGAGAAAAACAACAGGGCAGAAAGCTGAACTGTCAGCCAAGCTTGAGGCGCTACGGCAACTTTAGCTGGTTCCTATCATGCTTGTGTGTTTTTGCATTTATTTTTGGGTTGCCTTTTGCCTCCTTTTGCTTCCTTTTGCCTATCGCAGACATCACAATATTATTGTCCTGTCAGAGGCATGGCTCATCTCGACTATACACTTGATGTGTGTACATTAATATTGTCATGAAGTGTGTAACGCATGGAAATACAGGCAAATTATATCCGATAAAAAACATATATGTTTTTGGCCTGGTCTGTTTTAACGCAAACCGTCAGGCTGTAACAATGCTTAAGGTATTCTGTTGCACAACTTTTATGCAAATGCAATTTCTTCCAAGAAACATTTATAAAAGAAAAAAACAACACACTTGGGTTTTCAAGTGCATTAAATATTCGGCATGCTGAAGATAGCTTTTTTACTGGTTTTTCTGTTTTACTGTTGTTTACTCATTGTACATATCTATTGATACAAAATGTATCTGAATATATATAAAGTGCAAATATTTTTAAATATTATCAAAAGCTACTTTGGGTATTCTACACGGGATTTCCGCTGTATCTTTAACCTCTACCCTAAGTTGCATTTGTTATTTGTCCTACCATTTTAACCATTAAAGTATCTTTGACAGAAGCTTATGATTGTTGTTATTCTAATTTCTTAACTGCTGCTGCCGTTATTTTTGGGTATCCTTTTGTTTTTATTCTTGTATACGTGACATATCCTTGCGAAAAACCAGAATATTTTGAATTATGCTTTTCAATTTCTAAGACATTAAAACATTTAAAAAGCTTAGTAACGTTGTTCCTTTATTAATTTTATGTCTCGTTATTTTAGAGATAAAATCGATTGAAAAAATGTCGTCATGAAGCATTTAAGACACGGTTCTAATACCAAAAACTGTAGATTTTCGATTGTAAGATAAAAGCAATTAAAAGTGTGAGTATAGTAGAGATATCCACTCGCTTAACAGCTGGCCCTTGAATTTCTTAAATTTTAAACCACTCTTGTGCATTCGTTTTTTTTTTTTTTAATTTTACTTCTTGTAGGTTTTATAAAATTTCATCAGATTTTCAGTTTCTGCAGATTCAGACCCTGTTCTTTACCAATCGAACAGCGCAGCGTAGAAGCGTTTTAGATTATGCATTAGCAAATCCAACCTCCTTAACTACGACAAATGAAACCATGTGATCCTTCCGTACATAAGCTCATTTAGTGATCTTACTCAATAGGTTCACGCATCAGTCTTGCTGTATGTCTGAAATCATTTGATAATGCTCCTCCTTTTATTTATATACTAGATTTCCAAACTTAGGGTTCTGATTACTGCTGTTTCAGGAATGGTCCGGTCTTTGTAGCGTTGTAAAAGCTCCAACTTAACTTACCGGATGAAAATCCAATGGCCTTAAAGTTGCGAATCAGTCTATGGAAGGCCAAATATTTTATGCAAATATTTTGCGTATTTTACAAGCTGCCTTCGCAGCAAATTTGGGACTCTAGTATAATTAGAAATAAGAGATAAGGGCGTTTCGACGAAGAACTGGGGGCGACAGTTGTGGATAACATTTTTGTGATGTTAAATTTATTTTTATCGGATATCGGCTTGTTATCGATTTTCAATGTGGTATTAGCGTCCCAACTTTAACAGTTTTGACTGGAAATTTGAAGGAGCTAGCCTGAAGGTGTCGGACGGATACACGAATAAAAACCATGACAGATATTGCACAAAGTCAATAATATAAAAAATATAATATTATTATTTACAATATCGTTATATTTTTCATATTTGTTGTACATATGTTATCTGTTTATTAAAAAAAAAAAACAAATTTATGTTATATATAAAATTTTATAACATCTATGTTTATTCTTTTTTTTTGTTTGTTATTATTGATGCTTTAAAGATTCAAGGAGGTTATATAATTGTTTTCTCATTTTTTTCACATTTTTCATAATATTTGTGGAATTATATTTATCTGCAAGTATAAAAATTCTATATGTTTTTTGCAATAACTTTAGTTGCAGAAAAATTGTTAATTACCAAGGCTTTCAATCAAATAAATGTTCAAGAACATTATAAATATAATTATTAAAAAACCTTTGAACATGCTGCAACTCTGAGGCTGTCGATCAAACTAATGCAAGCAAAAAAAAAATTATATAACATAAGCTTGACAAAAGCTTTAGGAAAGTTTTGTGCTTTGTTTATTGACAGGTATTTATTATACATGACTAGAGGAAAATTTGATACTTCAGCTAAACAAATAGAACAGAGAAACTGACTTACTCACACTCTTACACAGAAAACAATCTGTTTTGCTGCCTGTCCGATAAGATAGAAAATATAGAAAGTATGTTTATTTTAAATTAGTTAAAGTTTTAAGAGAATTGAAATCAATAAAATTAATAACTGAATAGCAATAACTCCCAAAAAACCCCAAATTTTCAAAGTGAGCCACATTTTGTTCTAATTTTTTTTTCTTTTATTTATCTAATTTTATAAAACCTTGTAGAAGGTGCTAGTCGAAAAAGTTAATTAAATGGAGAACATAAACTATATCCAAATAAATTAAAAAATGTAAGGTTATATAAATGTACAAATTCAAGATTATGACGCTTTTGATAAAAATGTGCTTTACAAACGTTGACAAACTGATTTTGGCCATAATTTAGAAAGACTCGAGCTAAAAATATCGCTGATATATCCCTTATCGGTTTTGAGACGTGACTAAATCGACACGACCTTCGATTTTTCTTCTTCTTTAAATACATACTTTTGTACTTTGGCGTTACGTACTTTTATAGCGAACCATTATACTCTTTTTATTCATTTCATTGGTTTAGGGTATAACAAGACAAAAAGCTGTTCTTATCACTCAAACAACTATATTATGAATTATACTTAAATATTCGCCTTGTTTATACAATCATCACATTACAATTTCTATTAAAGGCGACACATAGTGCCACAACAATAGGCACTTGGCACTTGCTTGTTGACGTTCGGACCCAGGCACAAAGCAGTTTTGTTAAGTGCATAGGGTTCAAGCCAGGTATACAGTTGGCAAAGTGAAAATACCACAAAACTGCAAGACTAATATTTAAGATTTGTTTACAAGATCCTATTTTATCATTGATTAGTTTGTTCGAAAAAAATCCCTCATAGCGATGTTCTGTGATCAGTAGCTGCTAATGATTTATAGGAAAGTGTTTTTAAATATTTAATTGCTGATGTTCTCAGTTGTTATAAACAGAAAAATTTCTTGCACAGATTGTACTTTATTTTCCTGTTTTTAAAATAAATTATACTTTTTCACTTTAAAACGTACAAGATAATTACACTATGTTTTTGCTATTTTGGGATCAATTTCTTCGCATAGCGCTTACCAAAGAGTAAAGCGCTTACAAAAACCAGTAAATCTTTTTCAATTCTATCAAGTGGTTTTTATACATAATTAACGAAAGTACATAAAATACACTATATATCTATTCCAATTGGGTACGTTCAAAACAAAAAGCTCAAAATATATTAGCTGACGGACGAGTTGCAGAACATACGTAAGTTGAATTATGAGTTCACTATACCAAATCGAAAAGCTTGAGAAACATAGCTACGATTCCTGGAGCGTTTAGATGCGAAGCATGGTTGGACATGCGGATTTTTAGGAAGTTGTGTCGGCGGAACTACTGCAGCCGTGCGGTCCATTACGCAAGGTTTAAAATGTTGCTCAATTTACGCATGGCAGAAGAGCAAGGCAAGGCTGGCTATTTAAATAACTTTAGTTAAATTGTGGAAGAATTTAATGATATTCGAATTACTCTTGTGGACGAGATAAACAGTTTGCCACCACTCGAAATTCTTTGTATAAAGCTGAAAGAAGAAGCAAGAATTTACAAATGGATATATATTCGCTAGTTCTAGACTGTGCATTAGATGTTCCAGAAAGGACGAGAAATTTTTGTTCGTTAGCCAAGTCGTGGCAAAGAAGTGCGCTGTACAACTTGTCGCTAAGACTGCTAAAATTATGAAGAAAGGTTAAAGTATACTGATAGACAAGCATGATGGCAGGTTGTAGGCATGTTAGAGTCGCTGTTTAATCTGATAGCGCACTTTGCCAAAACATATTTGAAAATCTGATATACGCAAGTTTTAAGGAAATGGCAAGCAAAGAATTAGTTAGAGGAATGGAAAAAGTAAGTTGCACGCGAAACCATTTTTAAGCAGAAAATCTTGCTCAGGAGTTTCTGGAGCTGATCCACACTTTTCTTTCCGGTTTTTTTTTTAGACAAAATCGCTTGCGGGCTCGAGAAAAGAAAGAAAAGATGAAGGCTTGAAAACTGGTGAAGGCACAAACTGGAAAACAGATAAAATAGCTTCGCAGCAACAACGATTGCGAATATGTCATCAAAATATTTGATGATATTATAAAGAAAGCTAAATGGATCGCACAGCAGTGGACGCTTACCTACACTCCTCGCCAAAAAAGTATTGCAGAGACAGCTCACCGTACGTTGGTAAACATGGCTAGTTATGATTCGCAGACTGATCATCGAAATTGGCTGCGTCACTGAACTGACCGCCGACGGCTTCATATGGAGATGGCTAAGAATCCTGCTGAGACAAAGCATTTTGATATGAGATATCATTTTGTATGACAGATTGTGCAAGAGGGTCAAATTGTGCTAACCAAGAATTTATTCAAGAAGAAAACATGTTAGCATTTAGAAAGGTTATTGAAACTCGGTTTAACATACAACGTAACGTAGAAAATTCAGTTTCTGTATAATATAATGCACCACAGTTCGTCTTTCTATATACATACATACATACATACATATGTTTTAGTCAAGCTTTCTCCGTCGCGGAAAGATTCTACAACAGAAATTAATATTATATTGACTAATTTCGTGTTAACTACATCTCAATAATTAAGTTTTTCTTTAGTTACGTCGCTGGAATCATAGTCTTAAGATATAAATATATACACATCAAATCAAACTATTTGATCTTACAACCAAATCAGTTTACATTTATCTTAGCAATTTGTGTATTTTTTTGCGTTCCACTCTTAGCGCTCTCGCTCTTGTTTTTATGCTCATTGCGTTACTGTTATCGATCCTAATCTTGCATATTATTTGACATCATTTAGTCACAAGTGCCAAATTAAATAAAAAAAATTGTTGTTCGTACAAAGCAGAGGCAAACTCAAACATTCCTGGTACAAAAAAAGAAAAGCAATCAATATTTTAGTTTATTTGAATAGCCACTAACAGAATCAATCCAATCTCTAATAGCTGCCACCCTGGAGTATACGCCGGGATATTCGGGCTTAGCGCACCCAAAACCCCAGGAGACTATGCCAAATAATTTGCCATTGGCAACAAGAGGCCCACCCGAATCGCCTTGACACGCATCCTTGCCGCCAGCTCGAACACCAGCGCATAGCATGCGATCCGTCACGGTGCCAATGTTGTCGTAAGCCAAAATACACTGTGTCTGATTAACCTTGGGCACGGTTACTGCACGCAGCATTTCCGAAGATTCGTGCGCATTTTGCGTGTTTCCCCAGCCCGTTATGGTGACCAGCGTGCCATCCGGAATGTCCTCATTAAGCTGTGGCAGATCTATAAATGCTTGGACAATACTTGTTGCATTGTACTGTGCCAGTTGAAGCATAGCAAAGTCATAGTCAATTATGCGGGAATCGTATTTGGGATGTCGGTAAACATTCTTAATCTCCACAACGACACCGCCGTTCTCCTTGCGGGTGGCGCCAATGCGCACTTTCACTGATCTTACACTTGAGCTATCCACGCAATGGGCAGCGGTAAGTACCCAGCCTTCGGCTATTAGACTGCCGCCACACATGTGATAGGTGCGCTGCAGTGACACTTGATAGGGATACTTCTCGATTGTTGTCTCAATACCGCCGACAATGCGTCCATCTAGGCGCAGAGAATTCACGTAAGCAATGCATGCCAATATGATTGGTATAACGTTCCTCTTGTTGTGTGACATGATTGGTTTCCAGTGCTAAAGTGAATCTTATTGAACTGTTGTGCATCTTATATACAATACGGTTTATTTTTTTATCACAAGTTGTAAAGTATTTTTTCAGGGTCAATCACTGTCCACTTGGCCTAGTTTTTGTCGAACGCCGATAATCGTTAAATTTATGACTAGTTAACGTAGTTATTGTCAGCGTTATCATGTTATCTAACAACAATTATACAGCCACAAAAAATAAGTTCTGATCTGTGGATCAGACTAAGTTAACTTAACGTTTTTAGATCGATAAACTTGAATCTAAGACCCTTTATAGTCCTTACCATTCCTAACAAGTACAACAAACCTACATCTCAGTTAATAGAAAAAAACTTTTATGTAATAACTATTACCATGGTTTAATACAAGTTTTCTTAAGATACCACCAATTAAGATTATTGTGATATAAATTGAAAGCTAAACCAAGTTTGGCATATGCACTTTTTTTGATGATAAATACAAAAATAGCGACTGACCTATATTTTATAGATCTAAAACATATATTATATTTGTATGAGTAACACAAGCTTCGTGTTTATTGTACTCAGATTACCTATTCTTACAGCTTGATCCAAGTCAAAAATTTATTGTTGGAAGGCAAATTACTGATTTTTTCCAAGTGGAGACCGTTCTCCTTTGCCAGCAGGCTAAGATTGCTTATATCTCGAATGCCCCATTCAGCGTTTTGTTGTTTTAATTTTAAGTCAAAGTCTATATTGCTTTGTGGTGTCAGCTGGCCGTCCTGAGCATATGGCCCATAGGTGAATAGCTTACCGCCTGCTTTAAGCAGCTGACCGGCAGCGCGAAAGAGACCTACGGAGCAGGCCCAGGGGGAAATATGCATCATGTTGCAGTTAAGCATGTAATCGTAGCTAGCGACCTTTACAATTTGCAGGGTGTCCGGTTCCCACTGGTCTAACTTTTGAGCAATATCCACAAAGATCGGCGGACAAATGTTACCCGTAGGACAATCGGCAGCGTAAGCAGCAATAGACTCGAAATCCTGTCGGGAATATTCAGTGGGTTGATAAGTAACATTTGGTATTAAGGGGGCCAAAAAGCCCGCATGTTGGCCCGAACCGGATGATATTTCGAGCAGTCTCAAATTTGGTGTAGTTCTGTCCACCTGCAGCAGCAGAGCCTCTGATATGGGCTGGGAATTGCGATTTGCTGATGGATGTGTCCGTTTAATGGCGCTTGCAAGTTTTGTCATATGAAATGGACGTGTGAGTCTGGTCAAAATTATAAATAAGTAATATAATTTATTAAATATTTGTTTACCTCATATTTGCTTGGGAGTGTTATTGTGTTGAACTTCGTTCAATTGAAGTTTAGTTCATTTGAGTCCGATAGTCACATGCGTCAAGCATGCGCCGCTCTATATAGCGATTAATTTTATAAGGACAATATGTTGTAGCTTTAAAACTATTTGTCAAGTCTTAAAAAAGTTATTTTTTTCCCATCGATTTGCGCAGTTTTGGTGTTAAAGCTTTCCTATTTTAGGTACAGATATCAGTCATATCACTTTTTATTTCGATATATTTGTATAAGAACTAAGGGAGCTGCAGCAAATATGCTGACATATCGATGTTTTATCCGATGATTTAATTACAAAACATCGATTCCATATCAACGTTTAAAATTTAAATTGAATTTTCTTAACAACTTTTATGCAATATTTAATTGAAATAAATACTTTTCACACAAGAAAAAGCTGACAAGTAAGCACTTTGATATTTTAAACTAAAAAAGACTTACAAATGCGAAGACGTTTGTTTTTATTTAATCAAAAAAAAGCGGAAGTACCCTTAATGTTTTTAAATAAATTGAATTTGTTATTAATTTTACCACCTTTGCCATTCACGAAAATAAATTACGCATTGATGTTAAGAAATAAGCATCTCGCTAGCAATATCAATGACTTTTTAAAATCGCTGTAAGAAATGTAAAATTATTTTGTAAATTAACTAACTATCGACAAAAATGTTTATAACATGATTACACAAGCAAAATAACACTCTGATATTAAAGGTAGGAGTACATTGGGCATTGCAGGTCTGTTAAGAAACTTGCTAGTCAGAGACTTACAACATTGCAACCATCTTCGTCTATTTAAGCGTCAAACAAAGTATCAGTATGTGGGTAATTTACTACATACTGGGCTCCACGAAATAACCAACTAAATAGATCTGTGTTAAAGAATTAGTTTATTTTTTTCTGGCTTAAATATAACATTTTTACGGTTTGGCTTAGTTTTTTCTGTCGAGTGTACTTGGAGTTACAATGTAAATGCGAATACACCAGCTTGAATTAAATTTGTAGTATGTCATAATAAAAGATGCAGCCGACTCATACTCCGATTATAATACTCTGCATCGGTAGATATTAATAATTTTGATACGATCTGCAATTCAGCGGCCCCTTAAAAGTATGCGGCGGTTTGTTTTGACTTGGATAAAACTTTTGCCAATTTTAAAAATACATTTGGAGTGCAAAATACGGGCACACTGTTAAATATGCTTGTTTCTTGATATGTCTGCATAGAAGCATTTCGGCTAAGTGAAATTAAAAAATAAAAATCGATTGATGCATTTGGCTTAATGTGTCCCCTATAAAGGACACAGCATCCGCAATTAACCCATGGAAACAACTTATTGAAACCTTTTTTATATTTAATTTCATTTATTTTGTTTTTTTAATTGGCAGAACTTTGACAAAATTACAAACCATATTTTGCCTAATCTTACATATTACATCATGTCATTAAATCTAATTTTTAAAATATGATCAACTTTTGGAACTTTGCACGTTAAAACTATAAAGAATTAAGCAGTGGTCTAATTAAAATCTTAGTCTATGAATATTAAGTTATGTTTTCAATATAATTAAAACTCAGTTGCTTATTTTAAGCTACTTTTTAGCTAAAGATGAGACAAAATAAAATAAATATTACCAATTTATAAGCAATAGCCTTTCTAATGAACTTAACAAATAAAAACGCAATAGCCTTTACATAAACTTTACAGGCGAAAACTTAGCAGTCAGCACTACCGACTGCGATATACTCTGATACCATTATTAAAAGATGAAGTAAGAATTCTGATTTCATTAAAGAAAAGTCTTCAGTTGTAATCGCATGCTTTTGATTAGGGGCACTACAATGTCACTTTTTTCTAATTGGTAATGAAATCCGTTTACTATTTGGTACAAGAGTATAAGGCAAAGTTATTTGACTTAAGCACAATTAAGTATTAACTACATTATATAGTGGCGACTACGACTAATGGCAGCTTGTATCCGATGATAATATAACAATAAAATAACGTTCATGTAAAAGCACTGATAACTTATTTAATCTAATTAAACATTGAAACATTCTATAATATACTTGTGTGGATGTGAAATTGCTTGTGAGTTTCGACTATTTTGCAAAATTTTTAAAGATATATTTTGATGTTGAACTGTTTTGAACTTACTAACTAAATGTAGCCTATAAAATGGAAAACTATCTGCAGCCACACGACTCGACCACCATATTAGGTAGCGTCTTGATTGTCGCCGAATTATTTGAGTCAAGGACGACTAACTGCAATGAAGAATACTGTTTGGCTGTACAGCATGGTACCAGATCCAAAGGCTTACGTGTACCATTTGTAGAAAGTATTTTCTGTAAGCAAAAACAAATAAAAGATTAGTTATTGGGGCAAGATTGAAAAGATTGCTCATTATATACACTCTTAATTGAACATACCAGCAATGAGCTGTGATGAGATGCCGCCTGAGCAACACTCGCCACAGAGCTGCAGGAGCCACGACAAAAGTACGCATCATAGCCCTTTGGCTGCATTATCCAATTGTCCCAGCCGATGTCTGCGAATGATATATACAGCTTTTCGCGGCAACATTCGGTTACTCCGCTGGAGCAGTTAATATTTCGCTTCTGCCGGGACTTGCTGTGGCGATTTTGTGTGTCGATCATTATGAAAGGTCGATAGTTTTTGTTTATCGATATGATTTCCTCCATGCTGCCAATGTCACATGATTCACACGTTATTTGTATTAGATGACTTAGATCGTGGTTACCAAACCAACGCTTGATCGGCCACTCAATGTTGATTTTCATCCACTCATCTGTAAGTGAGAAATTAAAAATATTATGTTAGTTTCGGATTGCCATTCAACATAAAATTATGGCTAATTCTGTTGTAGTTTTAATTTTGTACTGACTTTATTTTAAGCCAATCTTGACTCAATGCATAATTTTAACCCTTTAATTTAGTTTTTCTTTTGCTGTGTCTGTAAGGTTCAGCTTCGGTCATTACATATTCGTATCCTATTTTTAAGGGTATGTTCACAATCAGTACAACAAATACATTTGAATATTATAATATTTTCTATGTTCATACCTGTACTGAGAAGAAAGGTCTTGAAATTGGGAAATATTACATTGGCAAACTGCAGCTTTGGCATTTTAAGTCAACAGCTTAAATTAAACTGTTTCAAGATTTATTCGTTGTCTTGATTTTACATAAAATCATATTGTCCAAGTCTGCTCAACAGAGACACAAAATGTTTAGTTAATTTCTAACTAAGCTATCATTGCAGCCACCCATTAAGTGGGAACAAAACTTTGAAGTGTAAAGTAAAAACAACTTATAGTTCCAGATTTACTACGTGATTTTTTTTTAGAGAAATACTGCAGAAGTTGGTGTCTTATTCTATGATTTGTAACATTCAACTAATACAAAAAATTTTACGTTGGGAAATATTTAAATAATATATATGGGTAACACGCTTTTATTTCAACGTTTTACTTAATTTAAAATAATATATTGCTTACCTTGCTCATCCACCGACTGGATAGCTATCGTCTTGGCCAGCGGCAGATACTCGGAAGACAGCTGCTGCTCCAGCTCGGATACAACAATAGTTTGCTTATTCTGCTCGCCATTTAGCTGGCTCTCATTGCTGGCTTTGGTGTAGTTCTGCTTGTTCTTGTAAAGCCACAACACAGCACTGTTTACATCGAAGCCATCCGCATCTGCATCATCAATTTTAAAGCTAAAGCACATTGAAGGATGTGCGCCCAGACGGCGGCACTCTGTTTCTTCTGTAATTGGTAAAAATTGTCATTGGATAACATTTCAATAAAAAATTAAATGATTTTTATTTGGTTCATATGATTGCTTAATAAGTATCTGTATTCTTGCTCTGCTAATTTTTTAAAATAAAAAATAAATTAAATGCTATTTAATATATCAACAGGACTATCTGATAGTTAAACTTAAACAGTTGAATTTGAACATTTTCCATTTTACAAATACTTTTAAACTGTTTGTGAAATCCTCAGGCTGTCACTGTATAATTATAGAATATAAATACTTTAGAATGAAAATTTATGTTTTCTTCTTCAATACAAGATTTTTTAACATCATTGGTTTTAGAAAATAAAAACCGAAAAGCTGTATAATTTAGCTTTACTACCATATATATGAAGAAGATGGACTCTGAATATCATTGACCGTACTTAAAGATCATAAAAGCTAGCAATGCGAACTAGTTGGAACGCAACGTAAGACTAGATAAGAATAATATGAAATAAGTGATAACTTACCACGTTGCAAGAGTATGAACTTCTGGTTGGTGCGAGCATAGTAATCATCATAGTCCTTGTGCTTGCTGAAATTATCCGTATGCTGAAGGGTAATGCCTTCAAATATGGGCCTAGGCAGCTCCACGGCGGAGACCTTGGGGCTCTCCTTGAGACGGAGCTTTTCCAGTATTTGCTGTTTGACGAACTCAATGCGCAGACGACGCAATTCCTCCTCGCTTATGTGCTCCACCTGGCGACTACTCTCGCATTTGGGACAACCACTCGAGGCAGACTTGCTGGCATTTGCTGCTTTTACTTCTTCTTCTATGACAACTGGCGGCGCCGGCTCTACCAGGCTCAGTTGCAGCTCGTTCTTCACATCGTGCTGACTCACATTGTCATTAAACATCAGATCATCCGTTTGCTCCTTGGTTTCTGATGCATCTTGCACTGTCGTCTGCAAATCTAAGAACTCATCGAACTGCTTTTTTTGACTAAGCAGCTGCCACAGTTTCGGACTGGTCTTAAGCTGCTCGGTTGCAGCCCGATAATAGCTGCGCTCTTGCTCCAAAATATGCTCCTGCTGCCGGCGAAGATGACGACGCAGACGTTGTTCGGACCTTTGCTGCTCCAGCTTGTCTTCATCGTTGCTCGGATCAGGTGCAATGTGCTTGGGCTGACGATTTCGCTGTTGTCGCGTGTGATGCTGTTGCACATGCTGCAGGTGTTGATGTGGCTGATGTCGGGAATGCTGATGTGTTGTACATAGCACAGATACGCTTGATGTCTCAACTCCTGCGCCAGGATGGGAGCGTGCGTGAATGTTCTTATTCTGTACGGCGAGGCACAGTAAAAGCCCGAGGATCATATAGTAGTTGACCATTTTTCTATAGGTTTTTTACACTTTGTTTTTACACAGCTTTCGAGGACACTTGCTTGACTTTTTAATTGGTTATTGCTACGGTTTTTTTTTGAAATGTTTTGTTTAATGATTATCTGTTTGGTAGCAATTGAAACTCAATGTTTGTCGTCCTTTGGCCTACAAAATTCATGGGTTTGCAGCAAAGCTCACTTATTGTTGCTGTTGCTGTTGCTGTTTCACTGAACAATTGTATTTTATACTTTAAAATATTATTAAACTTTACACAACTTGCATTCGCTTTTTTATTTCTTTACCATAAACAGCAAACTGAAATTAAGAAGGAAATTGTAAAGATTATTTTCTATTATTATATATTTCAAATGATTAAATTTATTTATTAGTAAAATTCCCCCCAAACCGATTCTTCTTCCTTTTTGACTTGTCATATTTATTTTATTATTTCTTGACACGTTTTGACACGTGTCAAAAAGCTATGGTTTGTTTGAATATTACAGTACAACAAATTAAATCATTTTTCTATTGATTAAAAGGTCGATTAGAAATCTTTACTCTTAGTTTTTGTTGCAACACGAGAACTGCGCACGAGCAAAACACACGCAAAAAATTTCTAACGTCAATTAACGCGAAATAACATTTGAATGTTCATTAATGCATTAAGTATACGCCGCATTAGGCGCATAAGGAGACCACACGTACCGTTATTAATTAATGAATTGGCACTAAACTTGTAGTAGCTGTGGGGCCGGGGTTAATCTGCGAACCCGGACACGAAAAACGAAATACAAAACACTTAACACGAAGCTTTAAATGCACACGACGAGCAAGGCGCAAACTTTGATATGATTTGATTTGATTTGATAATCAATAGTGAATCGGTTGTGCGTCGTTATGGTTGTTAATCATGCGACAGCGCGAACGAGTTGTGAATGAATGCGGCGCTTGAGCGATTAGTAAAACAATTTATGTGTGTGAAGCCGACTTGTTCGCAGCAATTTGACTGATCATTGCGAAGAGCGTGAGAGCGCCTTGCAAATGTAAGCTTTCTTGCCCTCTCTCTCTCTACTGTAGCACATACGAACAGACACGAGAGCGGATCGCTCGGATTTCCCACACAACACACAAACACTGACAAGAGGCCCCTCCATCGTTATGGTTTAGCTATGGGACAGACCGAAGACAAGTCAAACTCATATGCAAATTCTCTGTTGCATTGCATCAGCCTAAGAATGCGGCTGCGACGACGCGTCGTCGTCAGCTTCGGTGTTGCTGCTAATAACAGCGCGTAGCTAAACGAAATTGCATAAATAACAAATTTTTTTTTCTTTTTTTCATTTGTATTTTAAACCCATGAAATTGAAAAATGAGTTCAATGGATTCATGCACATATGGTGTGTATGTAGTTAACTTAAATGGGATCAATCTGTTTGATCAGTTTTGTCTTAAAGACTTCTGATTTCGAACGAAAGCTATTTAAAAGATTAAAACTGTCAAATTTATTTGTCATATACGTGTAAACACATACACATACACATACAAGACGTACTAACAATGACTGTACGCATTTTACAGTTATGGTCTACGGTTCAGGGTATCTCCTAATCAAGCTTTTTTACGGCCAGAGCTTTATTGTTATTTGAATTATAATGTTATTTTCGGCACAACACGACGGAACGCCAAGTCCGCCACGATTATCTTTGGCCAGGCGTGCACTTCACCCGCACTTCAATCAAAATGTGAGTCAATCAATGAGTGGCAAACCCACAGCTGATAAGCAGCCTTATAAGCAATTGCTTAATACGATCCATTTAACAAATTTAATGAGCTCTAAATAAGAAAAGCAACATCGGAAATATTTATATGTTTTGCATTAATTATGCTCCGATTTAGGCACTCAGCAACAGGCGCATATCTAGTAATCTTGGTATACTAATTGACCTTGTTACAATTAGTATGTATGTCTTTATGTTTATACATATGTATGCCAAAAAAAAGATATCTTTTTGTATGTATTAAAAGTTAGTTCATGCAATTTATTTGGGCTGACTTGCAACATTTACAAGTTTTTCGTCAGCCAAACTGAATTTCGATACAAATATACAAACAATCAAAAATTGAGAGAGGCTAAGAGAGGGAGAATACTTGAAATTGTTCCATTTGTTACTAAAGGTTTTCATACTCTTATTGCGAAGGTGAGAAGTACGGAGTACTGACTACCGAATGGTCTGTCATGCTACCTGTCTATTGGACGAACTGACGGACAAAGCTCTTCCCGACATCGCCAAAGCTAGAGACATAAAGTGATTCGCGAGTTTGTTCGATACAGTTTTGTTTGCAACTTGCATCACCAAAGGGGTCATCAAACTTGAAATACCCCTCGATTTGTTTGCTATAAGAAATAGGAAGGGGATTTAGAAGATATCTTAGGTCATTTTGCAACGACTCGATCATGACTAGAGCTTTTTACTTAGATCTCTCCTTAGTTTGCTTTTTTAAAAAAGAGGTTTATTGTTTTTCAGCACCCACCACTCAAAGTATTTTTTGAGTAGCATGAAGCCTACATTAGCGTTCATATATTGAAATTATTGAAATACATAAATTGACAGTTTACATAAGTCGAAATGTTAGAGTGGGAATTCACTGCATTACATGGAGTATGACATAGTAAATGTGCCTATTAAAAGGGTATAAAGAAAAAAACAAATATTTAATTAGTAATTACCAGTAGAAAAATCAAAATCAAAAGATCAATCGAAATGCTTCTAATCAGTGGCGTGCGACCAAAGCAAACGTCGCTTAAAAGGGTCAATGGAAATAGTAGAAAAGCTTTAGCAATTTATAACTGTATAACACTGTACGTAGCGTTAAGTGCATACATATCTCGTACACATCTACGACGACAAATAAAAAGTATTTAAAATACGTCATTGAACACGCAACCAGTGCGTGATGCAGTGGAATATACAGGCGGTCAGAAAATGAAGATGTTAAATTCAACGAAGAACATAACGAAGTTCGTGTCGAGAGTTGCGTCTAGCGTTGCTGGCACAGTGCAAAGTACAAACAAAGATCGACAACGCCAACTTCTGGGGGTTTTCCATGCGCTGCAGAATTTGTATTAAAGCGCGCATCGTATCGTTAATAGCGGACCTAACATTATCGCAAGTGCAGCACTTCGAACTGCAGTTGAATGCACTGCAAAAATGTTCTTTTGCTCTTGAATTTTTTATTAAATATATACATATTTTTTTGGACAAATTTCTACTGTAATCTCCCACACTTGCTCTTTTAATGGCTTGCTCTCTCTCTCTCTTTTTCTTTAATTTTCTCTGTCTCACCCCCGCCTCTTTCAGTCACACAGTCTCTCTTAACTCAGCTGAAACAAATGCGCGTTGTGTTGTCAGTGATCAGCGTTTTGGAGCATGCCTTGGCGTGAACTTTGGAACCGCACACGAAGATTGCTCCCATTTGTCGGAATAGCAGCAGCTAACTTTCAGACCTTACTACACTTTCCTTCTTCTTATACTTATACTCTAGACCAATGAAATGGCAAAAAAAGGGTGTATTGGAAACTTTTCTTATATATATGTATGTAAATGTTTGTATATTTCTTGAATACTATGGTCAGGGTTACTATTTACAAGCTTATAAATCAAGCTGCAACACTTAACATAGATTATATGTATTATTTTCTAAAAGTAACTCACCTTTATAATAATTATTCTCAAAAAAGACCATACAAATTGTTTGAATTGTGCTCCATTTCCAAATTTTGTAAACTAAAATAGTTTATTTTTTTGTTAAAAATCTTAATAACAGTTGTTGGTTTAAATTTTTTAATATTTAATATTCAATAGCCGATATTATTGCGATTTTATTTTGTTTTTGCTTTGTTTCTGTTTTACACAACACTTGTCTTTGTTTTTTGTTTAAATATAAATATTTAATTTGGAATTTATTAAAGATTTGTTTTTTTGATGCGAGCAGTCAAGACGACTGCGTGTGAATAATTTGATGCTGGGCAATCAGCGACCGCAAAGGCTGCCTTGCGTTAAACTGCTGCGGTCTCCACTTGGGAGTAAAAAGCCTGCAAAGGTGATTGAGCGCCAGAGCGGCAGAGGGAGAGTGTTATCGATAACAATATCAATGCTCAGCATCAGTGTTTAGTATTCAGTATTTGTAGTAAATAATGCGCAAATTTAAATGCTTAATTAACAGGGAGAGCACGAGCCAGCGAATAAGAGAAAAGAGCTTGATCTGATAAGAATAATTGCTTAATTGTTGTTGCTGGTTGGCTTTCCTCTTAGCTACGTGGTGACCAAATGTTTGCAGTTTGTACGTTGGCACACGTTTAAATGTTTCCTGCGTTCGAACATGTGTTTGTTGTGATACCGCTCTGTTGCAACTGAGCTCATACCGGCGGTGATGTATGTATATTCAAACATGTCCAAAGCTCGATTACCGTTCGTTGTCGACTCGTAAGATTAGACTTTTTGTTTATATTACTTAGATTAGTTATTTCTTATTGTATATGTACTTTATATTTTTATTTTGGTTATGGTACTTTTAGTGATTAACCAACTAAAAGGGCACGCTGCTTATTGTGCGACGAACAGCAAGCACATTTACAGCCGATATAAAACTAATTTTTCGGTCAACTATTTAAAGTGGCACTTCTTTTAAAGTGGAAGAGATAAGAGATAAATATAGCATATGATTAAAACTGGTTGATGAGTAGTTTTGTAAGATACAAATTTGAAGGCTTTACTGTTGGGATCCATTCCTAACTAGTCTGATACCAGCACTTTCAAGAACAGAGGGTAAGGACTGTTACCAAGGGGCGTATGAGTAATGTAGGCTCGTTTAAGGCTTTAAGATATTTTTAAATCTCTAAAGATATACGCTTTTCCGCTGTCATTAAACACGGAATTCCAACTTGTACATACATACATTAACAACCTGTTAAAGCCGTCCAGACTATAGCCGGATTCAGGTAAAAAGGCTCCTTCACACTTGTTAAATAACTGGAAGCAGAGTATTTTGCAGTTGGTTGACTTCGAAGAGTTATGTTTCTGCTTGTTCGTGCTTAGAGTGTCCCAATTTAGAAAAAACTAACTTTTTTTCTTTGCAGAGGGCTTAATTTAGCATCAGCCAAATTATTCATAGAAATCTTAACTTGGAATATCAACAATTAGCTGGTCAGCTAGTAACAGTATGCCATTAGATAGCGTTCCCACTTATCCGCTTATCAAAATGCACTCGCCCTATTCGAAGCAAATACTCATGAGTTGTTAACACAATGTTAATGTCGCGGAACCATTCGGATCAAAGTTAAAGTTTATGATGAAACACGCGCCCAAAAACTGAAAGATTTTGATGGCTGTGTTTGTTATCTTAAACATAATCGTCAGACATCTAGCAGGCATTTAGCGAGTGTTAATTATATCATATATATATTTGTACATATTTATCTATATCTATATATTTATATAGGTAGGTGTGTGCATGCGAACTAGGCGTGAATCCTGAAATCACGAAAATGTAAATAAAAGCTACAAATATTTCAATTGAAGAGCGTATATAAATTTTCCACAGTGCTTATAAAAAAAACCACAAAGGAAAAGTAGCCACAATTATGGTCTTTTTGCGTGAACCATGCGTGTGTGTGTGTGACGTAAGAGCCGATTTTGATAAAACGTTTCAAACAATCGATTCATGGACTTTGTAGCCACTTGATGGCAGCTGTTCGTTCATGCATTGCCAGACGCTCTAGAGACAATCGACTGACTGAGTTTTTGGGTATGGTCATGGCATGGTCAGTCCGACCAAAGTCTCCAAAGTTTATAGTGTTTATAAATTTATATGATTCAACACAAACAAATGAGTAAAAGTTTTTATATTCTTCAAGTCGACTTGTCGGATCTTCTGTCCGCATCAGATTCTAGATTTGCAATATTAATATACAATATGACAACATAGACTGAAAACAGACAAATTTACTGCCAAAGTCCATTTGCATGTCATGCGGCAGACATGTGAGCCGCCGCATCATGAAGAAGCAATTGAATTAGGTTTGTGCTCAATTTGTATCAATCTCGATATCAATTAATATCAATGTGTAGCATTGCGATATGCCCTACTGTAAAATTACATCAAACAAAAAGACCTCTCTTTACACGCAGTCAGAAGCTATGGGCAGAGACATTCGATTTTATAAGTAAGAATAAGTGTCAAAAAGTATAAGTGTGTTGCTCTCTTTTTGATAACCATAAATATGGTGAAATAAGTTGAATAATCACAATTGATTTAGCAAAAAAAGTTACCAACGATTGCACTTAATCCTTAAGTTAAGTAATTGGCATAAATATATTTTTTACGACATGTATCATGTATCAGTCAGCTTTAGACGCTAAGTAATTGTGAGTGCTTGAAAGCTTGCTACTTTTGAAATTATTTCTCTCCAAGCTAGCGGGTTTTAGCTTAATCTCAATAATATAATAAATGTAATGAACGAACTGATAAATAACGACTTGATTAAGCCAATCACACAAATTTTTTATTGAGGAATCACCTTAGGCGTATTTATTAAAGCTTTAATTTATTGAACCCTTCACTCTCGAAGTAAAAACTAAAAAACATCAATTTGTGTCGCGATTAAAGCTGAAAAATGCTTTTAAATTTATCGACTTGCGCTCTTAATAAACGGTATAAGAAATATCAACATTTCTTAAAAAGTAAGCGCTGCTTTAGCTTATAATAAAATATTATTTTTGTTCCTTTGTGTGATAAAGTTAAATGCTGAAAATAACATTTTCACTAAAAATTTTCAATTTTTATAGGAATATAATTGTTTGATAGAAGGAATAGGATGCGCATGGAACTCAAAAGAATCGATATTCCCTTTGTTAAAAGATTGTTTAAAGTATTGACCAAAAATGTTGATGCTGATTATTTTTATAAGCATTCAATATAAGCAGATATTTTCGCAACGAATTTTCTTACTACTAACCCGCTTCAAGCATATTAACTCTTTACTTATTGTTTGTTTACTATATTTTAGATAAACCGAAAAAAAATAAATAAAATAAAAATCCTTATTAAAAAAAAATAAAAGCGTATTGACAAAAGGTAGATACTTTTGATTTGAGATATATATAATCACTTATATACCAAGGGTAAAAGATTTTTGTTTTGAAATAGATACATTTAATTTACGAATAACTTTACAATCGGTTGAGAAACACCGATGCTCAGAATAATGCAATACAAACATAGGCGCCAAAAATTGTGTAACGCTGAGTTAAGGGTATTTACTAGTCGAGTTGAGAGAAACTACAAGCTTCATTCGTGTCACGCCATGAACAGCCTAGCACGGAAAAAAATTAATTCAAAACTCTTTGCAATTAGTTGTAATATTTTGTCATTTTATTCTCAATCTTCATGTTTTCAATTCTCTTCATATGCTTTCATTTTATACATATTAGGTTTATATAATAATATTTGCAGAGCTTCACCTCTTTCTGCGTTTTTGTATTAATTTTGAAGTGGTTAAATTGTATTTTATTAGTAACCATTTCTCGTTATTTTTTTGTTTATTTGTAGAGTAATGAGCAAGGTTTATTTTAATCATAATTTTTTATTATTTAGGTATGCATTTAAATTCCAATTGCATGTTTTCCAATCCGTTTGTTATGTTCCTTGAAGTTAAATATATTTTTGTTAAATAAATATCTTTGTGAAATTCTTTGTTTACTATTACGAAACAACGCAAATTAAGCATATTTTATATTGTTTTGGTGTTGGTGTATGGTGTTTGTGTGAAAGAATATGTATGTGGCGTATTGGCAATGATGTGTATATCCAAAGAGTTAAGACCTTATGTATAATTCGAAGTTTCTCAAATAATTTTGATGGGTGTTTGTGTCCTTCCAATATGTAAATCTTTAATTGTTATATATATTTCTGCATATTATCTATACATTGAACGTTAATATTTCTTCTTTATATTAATGACAAATTTAATAAAACAACATTTGTTCTCACATATTAAAAGTTGCTTTAATGATTTGACAACAATAACAAAATTTATTCCCCTTCCTATGCGCATTTTATTATATTTTAACTGATTTTGCTTTAAGATAACTTTATTCGTTTATTTGAATTGCAGTATGTTTCCTTATTATTCAATTATGTATGTACGTATGCGTAGTGTCCATGTTAATATAATGAAATTTAATTTAATATTTAAAGAACCAAGTGAACTTTGTGTGCTATGAAAATGTTCTGTCTGTTGTTGTGTGTGTTGAAAGATTTGGATTTGTATATGTACGATATAAGTATACTTTTTATAAACGTTTTCGTATATAATGTTGCTTGTATATAGGGTTCAGAGAGAGCAAAAGTTTGTTTTTTTTTTTGTTATAGCTATACGTGTCATACTCCCTTTATTTTCCAGTATGTAATTGGGGTTTCTTTCACTTATTTTTCTTGGTTTTGTTTCGTTTGTTTTTTTTTTGTGTTTAGTTTTTTTTATGTAGCAAAAAGCACGATTTTCAAAAAGCAAAAATCGCAATGTCAAAAAATTGATTTCAATTCGTAAGTTAATATTGATAGATAGTGTTATCATATTCTTGGATTTTGTGTTCCATTCATTTAGACCATTAATGTAAGTATTTGCATTATTAATATACCTTTTTGTTTGTTAGTCAACGTATGCATATGCCTTTAGAAAATTATGGACTACACATACAAACATTTATTTAGTTATTTATTTTTGTTTTGAAAAATAAATAAACATAGAAAATTTTGCTAAACAACTTATGTATTTTGCTAATACTTTAAGACTTTTTATATATTTCTTATTATGTTTTGATATGAAGTTTTTTTTTGCAATTATTAGTATTTGCTATATAAGTTTTCAAATAATTTATTTAGTTGCTATGTAAATTAAGTAAATGCCTTACTACAGTGAGTTTGTTGCCGTTACATTGCATATTGCAGGGAGGGATAAAAACGAATAGAGTTATCTGTCTTTTATCATTATTGATCTTTAAGGAGAAAACATTACTGCATGTCACGCGTCTACAGGGCTACATACCGAATGGGAATGTACTGATTAACTGGTTGGGTAACAATGTATATGTAACAATGCTCTTTGCTTTCCGCTACAAATATCAGTCAATGAATCCCACGCTCACAAATGCACTCATTGTCAAGATCTTGAACTAAGCTGCACCCAATTTATAAATGTGCTCTCATATATTACACATACGCAATGTTGCCAAGCTAAACGACTTGAAATTGCAATTAGTAGGCTTATGCTTAAAATGGTTAAATAAAAATTATTTATGTACGTATGTCTGTATTTATGTATGTATGTAAATTCAATATATGTTTATGTATATTTGGCTTTTGTTTTGTATAATGCTTTTTGCATGCGTTCTTGTTGATGTGTATCTATTAGTATCTTTGTTACTTTGTTAATTATTCATTAACTTAATATTTTTTTTTTTTTTTTTGGTTTGCACGTTGCCAAAAAACCCGATTTCATCATGTAACTAACTATTATATATTTGTTTTCATTAGGTCTATTGGTTTAAGAACGTTGCAAATTTTGTTTTCATTCTTATTTGTTAGGTAAGTAATATCTTAATTTGTCTGTTGACATTCTCTTCTCAGCTTTTAGCTGCCAGCAAAATGAGCCAAACATTTAAATTCTTTATGCAAGAGTAATATATTTCTTTAGGTTAATATGTTATATTAGTTATTTTTAGTATTTTTTAAGATATTAATTTATTATTATTCTTTAAGTATTTGTAATGGAAGACATTTTTTATACAAGTTTAAGACACAGAAAATATTTTTTCTTTACATCATAGAGGTGTATATGTTTGTGTGAGATAGTAGTTATAAGCTTGTGTACGAGTAATCAAAAGATTTGTTTTTTTTTTCAATAGTATTGCCAAATTAACAACAGTATGTGAATTTCTATATTGAAAAATAAAAGCTACGCACAATTTGAATATTTTCATATATAAATTTTTAAAGCCAATTAAATGTTAGAAAATTAGTAATATTTTGTTTTTGTTTTTGTTTTTTTTTACTATGTATGTAATTAGTATTTATATATATTATGGTTCTGCGGACTTAAGTGTTTATATGTAAATACACGTATGTATATTGTGTACACATATATTTATATATTTAATGCTTGTCAAAATGATGTTGTATAAAAATGTATATAAAATAAATGTCATTTCTTCATCATCTTCTGCAAAACTAATTCTTGTACACATGCTTACATTTATATGTGTATACAAGTATATGTTTTTTGTCCTATTTTGAATTGCATTTGTTTTGCCCATGACTGTTTGAAATTTGCTACCTCGCATGTTGGCGATATGAACTGGTTTCTGTTGTTGCTTTTATATTAGTTGTTTAATATGTGTGTTTTTGTTTTTCGTTTATACATTGTTGTTGTTGTTGGTTTTTTTCAAGTCTTCTGTATTTACCATTTTTTTTTTAGATTTTTGTGTTTTTATTGTGTATTTTATTGGTTTGTTTGTAAAATATAATACTTGATATTTGTGCGTACGCTTAGTCAGTGAAATCATTAATTTGGTTTATATGTACCACATATAAGTATTTTTGTTTTTTTTTATTTTTCTTTATATACTTGTTATGAATTATTAAACTAAGTATTTCGGTAGGAATTTTGTTTTGTTAAATACTTTCAATTGCTATTTACATAAACTGCCTAGTATGTAGATATTTGGTTTTGTTTCTGGTTAATTTTGCATTTAATTAACAGTTCAAAAATGAGAATACATCCAAACACAATATTTGACAAAACGATTGACAAAGAAATTAAATGTATACTTTGATTTTTTGAGATAAACAATATTTATTCAATAACATTTAGTTTGTTGATGGATTAGACTTGTTTGTTTATCACAAAAATATTGTAATATGTTTGTTTGTCAAAATAATTCTGTCTATAGCTGTATTTGAATTTTGATTTCCCCATAATGAAATACGTACCTAATATTTATCTATAATTTACTTGCATCTAATTGTCAATGAAAATATATCTATATATAAACATATATAGAATTTTGTTGCTGCAAATTATTGTCTACAAACATATTGATATTAACAGTTTTCTATTACAAATTCAACTGCTTAAAGAAATGAAGTAACTCAATTTTCTAACAAATTTTAACTCTTCCAGCTCCATTCTCAAAGCAGTTACAAAGTCTAAACTTATCTACTCGTTCTGGCTCTTGTCTTCGATATCCATCTGCTGCCGCTTACCACATCCCTTGTTGCTTTTAGTGCACGTATCACGCATTGGCAAGCACAAATGTTACGCTAACCATCAGCAGGTGGGCAACTATCAGCGAGGCGGACATGCGGAGCAACGTGCTGCCCCGCCCACATTGCTGTATCTCAATCTCCTCGGGATGATAGTTTATACATTTTTTTGGTC
Organism: Scaptomyza caliginosa; assembly: GCA_035044725.1. Classification (NCBI taxonomy): domain Eukaryota; kingdom Metazoa; phylum Arthropoda; class Insecta; order Diptera; family Drosophilidae; genus Scaptomyza; species Scaptomyza caliginosa. The sequence continues at coordinate 50,237 of JAWNNR010000284.1, forward strand.
GGCGACGCGACTCTTGCTCCTGGCTCTGTCGACGCATGCTGCAGGCACCTATTAAAGCCATTACATGTTCGTGTTAGGTGCTGGAGTTGCTATTAACTAAATGCTGTACTTACCGACAATGCCCGACTCCTCCATGGGCTCAATGTCCAGCTGTTTGGAGCCGCAAGGACACAGCGTGTCGACCACAAGCAGAATTAGATTACTGTGTGGAATCTTCTGCACACTGAATGGTCTCTCACAACCGGAAACATGACAATTGGTTAATTTACCCTGTTTACAGAAAAGAAAACAACTTGAATTCACTGCGTTAACTGGCATAAATCAAGCGTAATGGCTTTAAATATAACAAGCACTGTCCCTAAGTCAATAAGTTACAACCTCAGATGAAGAGGTTAAATTTTCAATAAATTTATAATATTCCTACGATTTTAAGACCCTTATTACATAAAGTACATCCTCTGGGCCCAAGCTTGATAGGGAAACTACGAGTAGTCATAGGCGCTATAACTAAATCACTTTTTACAATAATGGGGGCCATATCAAGATGGCAAGCACTTAACTTTATTTTCCAAAGATCACTCTTTTATGTAAACAAAAAAATTTTGCCCTCAGCGAGGGCCCAAAAAGTGCGATATTTTTTACAGAGGGATTATGTGTGACTTTGTGAAATTGATTTTCAAATTTTATGATTCCGCAAATTAAGCATATTGAGCTAACTTTTACAGCACTCACCTTTAAAGGATTATTTTGACCACCTTGGTTGAGACGTTCCGGTTGCAGCATATAAAGATCGGTGCGCAGATCACAACGTCGTGCATTTTGCGGATCAGGCATGAACCTGGGTCCGCTGTGGGGCTTATGCTGCTTAGGTGGTGGTGTCGTATAGTCCTAAGGGGAGAAAAGTAAAAAAACAAGTTAAGATGACACTACATTTATCTATAAAAAGTCTCTGGTACAAACCACATCAGCTGTAGTAAAGAATTCATCCATTTCCTGATCCACCTGCATATGATACTCATTATCGAAATTTTCTTCATACTCATCGGAGTAATTGTTTTCCACAAAGACAACATCCTCATTGTCATATGTTTCGTAATCGTCCTGTGGCCAAGCAAAAATTGAAGTGGGCATGATTGACAACCAGATGGTGCTGAGAGCCACCAAGTGTTGAAAGAACCAACTGCCAAGACGACTTGGCTTTAGAATGCCGCCAGCTGCCGTATAGGGGTTATCAGAATCGGAGCAGACGCCCTGGTAGTCGTTTACTGTAACACGCTTGTAGATGCGATCTTGGACCAGCGAGTCCATAATGGTTCCATCGATTTGACCAAAAAACTTGCCCGTGTGCTCCATTTCCTCGGATATAATCACAAACCCACTGTTGTCTAGCACATAACAATCGAGATTGTCCGATGCGCAGGTTCGCTTACAACCCGTCATTCCAGTGCACTATGTATGAATAATATATTTAAAACAACTGAGTACCAAGTACGACAAGAAGTTTACTTACAGCAGATGTTATGTTAATAAAGTGCTTGGCCAGCGATTCGTGTTGAAATTGAAGACCAACAACGCCAGCGGGCGCCTTATGTCCGCGATGCTCCACAAAGATTGCATGGGATGCAGTAACCAAAGTGGCATTTGATTTGATGGCATACCCCGAACCGAACGGCACGCTGTACACAAAACTGTCGGGCTCAACTGTGTGCTGATCCACGGCACGCTTGTACCAGGACGAGTCCATAGCGCGCACATTGTCCTCGCTAAAATGACTGATTATCAAACATATATGTTTTAGTATATATTCTATATTTTATACTTTCAGTGATGCATGAGTATAATTAAGTAATCTTACATTAATTTAACTAACTTTAATTTAACGACAACTATAAACTTAATTTCATTGAACTTAGCATAACGAAGAAAAGCATCACTTTAAGCAAGATTGTGATTATTTATTCCCGTAACGTGCTATATATTTTATACCACAACAACATGTAACGAAAATTGAAAATTGTATTTGTTGAACACATTAAAGCAAAATGCAGAAGGTTGGACGAAAATCCCATTTGACGGTTCAGTTTGAAATTTTAATAAAACTCGTTTCGGCTGCCTTAAGCTGTCGATTTGCAGACAATATTGGCATAGAATACTGCGGATTTCTTTTAGAATATAGACAACAGTATGCTTTGTTGTTTGCCAGACTGTTGGTGGGTGGTATAAATCACGATGGACTTTGCAACGACTCGGTAGCAACGGTCGCTAGCACAATTTGAACACTTAGCTGTTTCTTCGGGCGATTTGCAATCAGACGATCTGTGTTCATCACAATGGTTAGCGATTATAATAAAGAAGTGCTGTCGATTTTCGCAAAGCTTCAATCATGACTCTTTGCCATTAATTCGTTTTTTGGGTTGAGTATGTAAAACACTTTGAATGTTACCCATAGAAACCCATTAGTATGGCTGCCCCTATGGATACGTCCTAATATCACACTAAGCTTTTCACTGGTTTGCTTTGTCGTGACACTTTCACCGAAAAATTATATTCAAATGTTGGTTAAACTTACGGCTCGGGAGTATCGTCAGGTCTCTTAATATGATCAATCCAGCGCAACAAACCGGAACGTGTAGCCACAAATGAGGTTGCCACCACAAATTTTTGATAGCCTTGCCTGTGGAAAGGGATTGACAAAAATTATAAGCAAATGGACAAATAAAGACATTTATGTTTAAAGACATGGAAAAAGCTGTTCCAAGCGTTCATTAACTGGCCACAGCAAATTACGAGAGCATTTTTAGTAATGGGTTATTATAGTCTTGTTAGGTTATATTTTTCCGAGCGGCTGGTTTGTACAAACAAAGACTACGAGTCCGGAGTAACACAATTAATTTACCTCTTCAAAATGGCCATCAATGTGGCTATTGGACTAAAAGTTTATAAATGTGCATTTAAATAATGTTAAAAACGCATAAAGAATTAAGTTTTTTAATCATTTGTTTGCAGTGGAGAGATAATTGCAATTAATTATGTAGAAAAATTTGATGAAAGTTGGGAAAAGTTGTTGTATTTTGGAAAACAAAGTGAGAGAAACATGTGCAAGAGAAAATTGTTGATGCTTTAGTGTTCAAAAATATATTTATTCAAAAAAATCATAAACTATCTTAAATTATACTTTCAAAAAGAATAAAAAAACAATGGATAACTTAAATAAATGAATAAAATTTTAGTTTTCACATAAAAATTTTTGAATATACGAACAAGTGCTAAGGGGTCCTTTTGCGAAGGGGTAAAATAGTGAGGTTTAAAAAGATAATGTTATAACTACACTGCTTGAAAAATGTAGTGACTCTAACTCATGCAATGTTAAGACTATCGTCATTTTTAATTCGACCAGCTAAAGGCAGTGTCGATGAAGTCAATTTTTTGTTTCAGATCCTTCAATACATATTTGTCTATTTTTTCACCATATTGGTAGGATTGTTTATGTCATTTTTTGCTATTATTATCTATAGTGCTCTGACTAAGTTTATTTTTTTACATAACAAATATGCTATAGCTTTGTGCTTAGCGCAGTGCGTTTTAAGAGTTAAGAAATTGACCCTGAGCACATTAACCTTTAAAGGAAGCGCACATGGCTCTGGTGACTTTCCCTTAAGATCTGCATACAATATTTGAATGACACGTTTATTATTATTTACTTTATTTTCTTTTACTTTTTTTCGTTTGTTTAGGTCACTGAAAATACTCAAAACGAGAGTAGAAATTTAATTTTTGGTTGATAACGGTCGGCTACCATACTAAAAATAAAATAATCAGTTAATTCCTGATTATATTTTGTGCACGGCTTACGTTTATTAAATTCTAAAGCCTTTAAAGCTGTAAGAAATGATTTCAGGCAAAAATAAAAACATATCAGTTTTCAATGCTAAAGATCTACAGATCTGTAGTTTAATGAGGTCTAATGTTTTTTCTATACGTTACTGTGTTACCTATATTGAAATCTCAACCAAAATATATATATATATTTATATTTTTAACCGTTACCGAATACTGTGTATCTTACGGTTGGACATCCCTTTAAAAATAAAAGTTAAGTTTTTACAAATGTCTTTTTATATGACTTTTAATTAAAATAATAAAACGGTGTAATTTTCAATAATTTAACAACTTAAAAAGTTTGAGTATTTCGAATTGAAATCAAGATTAAAACTTACTGCTTATCCTCCTTGCCATTTGACGAATTTGTTGTATTTCGATCCAGTCCATCAGTAACTATTGCATCACGTACCAAGCTTTGAATTAGGGTTCGATCGCAGTAATAGGGCTCTGCCTTGCGAGAACCCTGCATATTTGAATGCTGCGTCCCAAAGTGGGCGGCACCTGAGGTAGTGCCATGCAGATTGTGGTGTGGCTGCGGCGACTTGGGTCGTACCTAAAGTCGGACAAAAAAATGGGTTTGAAAAACAAACTCTAGCAAACTTATATCCGCTTGTAGTTGGGATTGCTTACCGACATCCACTTCCACCCTGGACGTCCAGCGCGAGCTAGAAAGTGAAGTACCTGCTCCTCTGGTGAACCAAAACTGGGTTCTTGGTCACGAGACGTGTACTCGCCAGAGCTCTCACGCTCCTTCTCCAAATCGCTAATGCTATTGTACTCACAGTAGACCCAATCGGGATGTACACGCCAGTTGTCGCCCTTAAAGTATTCGGTAACTGTAAAGACAAATTATTATTGTTATTAATACAAGCTGAGATACATCTCCGATTTCATTGAATATGTTTAAAAATGAAACTAGAAAATGAACGTCATGTAGTCATAAAAAACACATTGTGACAAGTAATAAGTAAATAGGAATTTACAGTGTAGAATCGTATATGTATTTGCATGAGTCTAAGCAATTTCATGTACTGCTGTAGGCTTGAGGCATAGTGACTAACATTTTATTTCAATGGAAAATCAAACCAATTGACCAATAAAAAGTTTCACGCAAGGCGCCCACTGGAGGCTGGAAATCTAATTACGAATCGATACAAAATACACCTTAAGTTAAAAATTATTAGGACACACATGTCCCACTCTTAATAAGCAAGACTAACAAAATTTTAAGATAGTTTTTACCAAATATTTGAATGTCCGTCTTCACCCGCTTAACATTTATTGCAACTACGAAAGCTGTAGTTGCTTTGTATCGACGGCGAAATACTAAGACCGTAAGTGTTTTCTATGACTGCGTCGTATTGTTTGTTAAAAATAATATTGTTAATTGTGATAATGATTTTTATTTAGAATGTCTTAAGCATAAAAGATCGACTTCACATCCACAACGTTTTATACCTATCAACTTTTAACATAAGAAACTTTGCCTGTTCAGCTTAATTCAAGTCAACTTCTACTTCCCGACTATTATGTACTTCTTGTACACTTGCCGGCTTGTTACAAACTGCTAATACAATTGTGTTTATTCACGAAACTGATGAGAATCGATACATATCGAGGCAGCAATACATCGATATCTATTTACATAATGGACAAAGGCCATTATATGCCCGTTTTTACACGCTTTATTGTGAAATTCGAATACTCATTCAAAACGTTACAGACACGAGAAGCCGGTTAAGACTTAACTTAAAAAAAAAGTACCACGATACCAGAGCTAATTAATATTTTAATAAAGTTGAGTAAAAGAAAGCGTTGTTTAAGGAACCTAGCTTTGAATGCTTCAAAGAACGAGTATTCAACTTTTCAACTATTTTCATATTAAAGCTCATATTGCAATAACTAAATCAGTTGTCTTATCATAAATCTACTAATGGATTCGTGAACTATTTTCATAAAGTGCAAGTCTTGTTAGCTTACCATTGTTACGCGAGTGCCTTATTTCCTGCTGGGAGACTAACTCATGGCTGCCATACTTTTCTGGTAGTACAATAGCAAGCGTGAAGGGTGTGTCCTCAATAGGGCCGTAAAAATAACGGTGTGTACGGGTCGAGACCCGCTTTGACTCATCATAATGATTAAGCACTGTAAACTCTGTTTCACCCTCTTTGGGGCGAATCATGTCAGTGCGCATCTGAAATATCAATCAAAAAATTAAACTTGATTATCTAAAACTAAAGCACAGACAACAACCTACCTCAGTGAGTAGATTTTTGTTCATTTCGACGAGTTCGTGATCGTTCCCTACTTCCGTTTCCGGCAGTTCCAACTCCGTTATGTCCACTGAGGCATGTTTCGGACGTAGGTGATCAATATACTGATTACCATCACTAAGCGGTCTCAGATCCGGATGATAAAGCACACGCCCATTATTATCGACGATAAACGAATAGCCATTTGGTCCCAGCTTGTGCTGTGGGATCATTTTGCGTATCTCCTCGATGGGCACATCGGTGCCCACCACTCCCAACAAATTTGCCACGCGCACCGAATGGTTTCGTCTATCGAAGATCGGAGTTGAAACTGTCGTCACCAAACGCCGCTGATATTCGGAGTCCCGACCGAGACCACCGGATTTCCCTGCAACAAAAACCGGACTCCAGTGCACTGGATGATCCGCTTGATACATAATCATGGGGCGCGCCATAACGAGCGCGTAATCAATAACCTTTCGTCGAGCCTCCTCATAGTCGTTAATTTGCACAAAGAAACCTTTGTTGGAGCAAGCCATTTCATGAAGATTGCTGCGGCTGCCCGAATCGCTACCAATAAGATATGTAAAAATTCGGACGGGCATATGCGGCCAGTTGTACTGTTTGATAATCTCCTTGTGCGATTCCGAGGTGCTGTCCGTTATTAGCATTATTGCCTGATTGCACTGACTGCCCGCTCCGGATTGATTGTACTGCAAAAGAATTGGTTTAAGGTATAAAGATAAAAAGACGTTTAATAATTTAGAAAAATCATAAGTTGCTTAAATGTTCTCTTAGAGATAAAAGATATTTATAGTTTATTATGGTAGTTGCTAAAATATTAACAAAATGTCCTCTAAGCAACGTGAGTCTTATTTTTAAATGTTTATCTGAGTGTTAAACTCAAATTTAACCTTAAATATCTTCAGTGACTGACTTTAACAGTTTTTATTAAATTATGAAATAAATAGTTTAAAGATAATAATTTTAGCTGGAACCTATGTGTATGAGCTTTATCACTGTTAGGGCTGTGAACCATTATAATAGATCCATGCTTGTCAGTCTAATTAAACTAATGGTATTTGCTAAGCTAGGAATGGAAAATGAATTTGTTAGCCAACCTGATAGACCAACTTTTGGAGGCCACCAAATAATAGTCGTTCAAATCAATAATTCTTAGCTTTTCTTGTTAAAGCTATCTATATTTAGTTGAAGGTATGATAATTATTCTATGACTTCTATCAAGTCTTTAATGAAAATTCCATTAATTCAGTTTTAAAATTGATCATACAAATCTTAACTGTCGATCCATCGTATCATCCTACAGCTGGTTTCTTATAAAAAAATGAATAATAAACATATGTGTCTGTCAAGATGTCAGTCAGTATAAAGTGCCGTTTTGTAATAAGCTATAAGAAAATACTCTTCCTTCCTTACATGAAATCATAAGTTTTATTATACATTTTTTTTTAAAATTAGCTTTAAAATGTTTGTTATTAGTATTGCCGTTTGACGAAACCTCTATTGCTTGCCAAGATACTTACCTTGTGAAGCAGACTAAAGGCGTATTCCAGGCCAGCTGTAAAGTTCGCAGTATCTTCAAGCTTAATTGCCTTGACAGCTGATTTTATTTCCTGGACATTGTCGGGCGTTGCACGCACCATTTGATCTTTGAAACACGGTACAGGCGTTCGTACAACATCCGAAAAGGTTATCAAATTAACAAAATCGTCCTCGCCGAGAGTATCCAGTATGTTGAAAGCAGTGGCCGTAGCCAAATCAAAGGACTTCTCCGACATACTTGACGAGGCGTCCAACAGAATCATCTTGAAGAATAAAACATAAATATTGAAGTAAGCGAAACGTCTTTAAAGTTATATAATACTCACAATATCCTTCGGAGAGGAGGCAGCCTGAACAAACCAGTTGTGAGTGCGAAAATCATGGATAAGCTTGCTACCCTTAGAACCCTCTGGAGGCCAGGCAGTGCCGGGGAAGCGACGCAGAAAGCCAGACGATGAGCCAAAGTACTGCCAGGACAAAGCCGGATCTCGCTCCAAGTTGTTCTGAAAGAGTGGGTCCAGATGTACGCTCCACTGCAATGCCGACTTTACGTCCGCCTCATCCAAATCGACGCCATGCGGCACCAGAATCGAACTTAGACTGAGATTAACCGGTAGGCGCTCGAAGCGCCGCATGAAGCGAATATCCATGTGGCGAGCTCCATCGGCCAATTTGCCATCGGCATTGTACTCGTTAATTCGTCTTGCATCGTAATGTTGCTGCTGTCTCAGTGCACCCGCCTCGCCACTGCTCTGTCCCTCCAGTTCCGAGAGCGCTGCTTGCTCTGCAGAATCCATTAAGCGCTGCAAACAATAAAGAAAAACGGGTAAGCCATATACATAGTTTTCAGATAAGCTTGGTATTATAAGTGCTCTGTGCATATGCATGCTAATAATCTATCCTTTCCCAAAATATGAAAACTTTGTGTCTTTGGAGTCTAGATTGTGTTAAGATTCAAATACTAAAATATTGATCAAATGTCCCATGTCCTGCATCCTTACAGATGGACTTGCATTTGGTATTCAAAATATTATACACTGTCTAGACATTTCAAACACATGTACGATACTTCCAATATATACGATACTGCACGATTACTGTCAATTCTATGTAGATAGAAAATCTGCGGGATACGATTTTTTTATTGTCAATTGCGTTGTATGCCGGAGAGCAATAAATTTCTTGAATAAGCTAATAAAACAATAATGGGTAGTACCAACCAGCTGAATATTTAAAATTCGAACTCGCTTTTATACTTCTTTTTATTGAATTCAAGAATCGAAATATCAAAAAGCATTTAAGGCATCATGTAAGGTCTTAGTTTGTGTTAGTAAAATATGACCGTCCAATGATGGTAAGACATGAGATAAGTCAAGAGCAATGTAAAACAGTACACAAACAAAAATGTGCAATGGATAAGCACATTTTTTTATGTTTTTGAAATTCAAGCACACTGACTATTTTTAGATGTTAACAGAAACTTGCTTAAAAAGCTGTTTACAAATGTCAATAAAAAATCCAAGTTTAATATTCCCGTTGGAAGATGCGAACATGTTTTTAGCTGTCTACAACAAGAGGACATGTGTATTCATAATTTGTTGGATATGTATTTGAACAACATGGATGTGTTTGTAAATCTTTTAAGAGAGGTAGATGGATAAAATTAATAACCAACATTGATTAAAGCGAAATCCGTAGCTTAAGCCTTAATTTGACAACGCCATTATAAAGGTTTTTTTTAAGTATAGACCTTAAACCTTTAAAACTTGTGATATTTTCTATTTTATAGTGCATTGTTTTCGATTCCAAAAAAAAATTGTTTTGTGCAAGTTATAAAAGAACTTAAGCTAAGTAAAGGGTTGGAAATGCTTCCTTTTTGTGTTCCTAAAATACGCGAGAAGTATGCTACAATAAGAATGTTTACCAGTGACATGTCAATAGCACAAGATAACCATATAGCAAGAGTACCTGATAGTTTCACGAGTTGGCAGTTAGCACTTCTATATAAACGCTTAGCTTCTGGCATACATAGCCTGCTTAAAGTACCTTGGAGTCAGAGTTGACAAGAGACTAACATTGGCCAACACTTACCGGATGTGCTCAGATAAAGAAACTAGCTGAACACCAACAATTAATTATGAGTGTAGAGAAATTGGCCTTTTGAACCCCTGATGATTTGTTTTTGTTACCCTGACCTGCACTAGATATTAAACAAAGGAAGTTTCGCGTCTTTTATGATTGTAATCTAAGAAAGTGATATAAGTGTATCTGCAAACATGAGATGACAAATTAATGAAAACTTTAGCAGTCCACAATCAAAACAAGCAAATTATATTATGGGTCCAGACGCGGTACTTCACTAAGAACAATTTTACTTCTGGTTACTTTGCATGTGCGCATACATAATTATTTATAAATGCCCATATCGTTGCTGGCATCTATGGTTTTTCCGATCAAAACACTGCTCAGTTATACAATAAATTCTTATAATATATGCAAGTCAAAACTGAACCCAATGAGAAAAAATCTTAAACTAGTATTGGAACGGCCGATAGTTGGCCAGTAGGTGTAAAAGTTATTGCAGCATTTAAAAATAATTTGATATGCATCATCCAAACTTCTAGAACGAAAACAATCTTACCCAAGTTTGGCTACTTTGTAAAGCGGCTTATCTTAACTTATCTTGACACCAAATTTGGTGAGTTTTAGTTGAAAACCTGTGGATTATACCATCGTTCAAAAAAACTTGCAAGACTAGATTCATTCAACTATAAACGATAAGCAATTTTCATGAATTTCGCAACTGATATCTTCTAGGCAAATCACTTTGAGTGATGTGGCCATGCGTTGAGTAGCATTTCTTGAGTGATCTTCTTGTTGATATGTTTAAGTCGAGTATAGCTTTATCTGAGAGCTAGAACATCTTGATAACCTATAAACTAAATAAAACAGCCACTGTTTAACTTTACACGCAGATTTCTTGCACGTCGCTTAAATGCTGTTCGAGCAATGCAACGCAGTTACATGGGCTTCAGTTGTTTGCGTTGGTTGATCAGCTTGAGACTTTCGAGATCTTTCACTTTTAAAGCCTGAGTTAATCAATGTAGAACGAATAAATGGTAAACAAATTAAACACCGACTGCAACGCTCACATAATTAAATACACTTTGATTATATTGCTTAAGCTCACATTTTGCTTAAGCTGTTTGTAGCATTTATTATTATAAATGGATACATTCGATTTATATATATTATGCACCTATTTAGCCACTATGTTGCCTCTGCACGCAGTCAAGATAAGCACCTATATTGCGTATGTCGATGATCAAGTCACCATTCTTGGCATAGAAACCATCGTTGCAAGCAGGTTGCGCAAAAACAATCGTACAGCAATATAAAATCAATGTCACTATCAGTAACACGAATTTAAACAATATTTCAGACATTCTGCTGTAGTGTAGTGTTCGTTCGGTAACTAGAATCAAACTAACAGCTCAAAGTGAGTTGCGAGCATTATTATATACATCTAGAGAATACGTAAAGCGTGACCCCAAGCAAGCTTAATCACATCTGGAGATTCCCTGAAACAGGTTTAATAATATAAGCGCTCAGATTAAAATGCTCGCAAGTAGCAATGAGATATGTTTATTTTCTCAACACTTATGCCCAATACAATACCCTGCGTTTCTGTTTGGAGTCTGTTCATGTTTAAAAAAAATATCAAAATATGGAATAGAAAATAGCAAATATTAATTAATTCAAAAAACTATTTTTTTCTTTTTTTTGGTTAACGCGATGGCTTATTTAAAGTTAGCTTTGTTGAAAAAATTGCGTTTATTTGGATAGACTAAACCAATATACCTTCGAAATCACAACAAGTAGACTATTGCCCGGTTCGAGAGGAATATATGTTCATCGATAGTGAAACAATTATATTTATGTATATTAATTGACGTAACCCTAGAACTTATCGCTGTCCATTAATTCCGGTTTTTCAATGCAACTAAAAACTATACGTCCCATATACCGGCTTGCTCGAAACCAAATTGTGTTATCTATTTTAAGTTTTTAGATTAATTACTATATACTGGTGGTTACTCAGTGGCTCTGGAATGTCGGATGGCTTATTAAGAATATTATAATACAAAGTGTTGCATCCAACATGCTTGTAGATTATTGCAAAAACAAAGTCGCCCAATCATATGAGTAAGACGGCTTTAGTCGAGAAAATTCGACTAGTATACATATACACATATATATCTTAAGGTTAAAAAAGTATAATACGTAACCTATTGTAGAATACTTTGTTACTATAAAACGGGAGGTAAATAGTCAAGGAAGAATTTCCGGTGACAAGTCTGTCAGTATCTATTTTAGCACCAAAATTGGTAACAGGTTGAATATACGGGTTTATATAGTTATATAAAATTAGATTCATAAAACTGCAACAGGTTGTTGGCCCAGCAATCAATGGAAAAAAGGGGTTTTCCCTTGAACTAAATCAGTTCAAACCAAAAATTTAGTTTGGCATACAGAAAATTTTTAATATAGATTTGTATATTTATATACTTGCAAAGATCGCTTCTAACCAGAATCAAAGCAAAACAATAATACGAAGCTCTTGGCTTAAATTTCTCAAGGATCGTTTGCTGTACTATGCTATGCTATGCTGTATTTGCCTTCACAATGACTTAAATATTAAAAGCCATGTTTGGGAAATTTTAAAGCAAAAGATTCACACTTTTGGTAGTGCTCTAAACCTCAAAGAGAAGTTGTAGGGGGATAGTTGAAGAGTTCAAAAATTAAACAGGTTGTATGCCAACAAAATACTTATTTTTCAATTATTTTAGTATATCCTTCTGTTAAAGATCGTTTATATTTGTCGTTGTATTATTTATTGGATTTTTGTCAATAGGTTTTGCAGATACCACCTATTACATTATTACATATTAATTTAAATTTTAAACATTATATTATTGCTTAGGCTGGGCGAAATTCATACAAGTAGAAATGTTATATGTTATAAATGGTTTGTATGCGCAGAAGTGGAAAAGACCTGCACCACTGTGCTAATAAGGCAAGCGGTGACTATGTATTTTTTTTCTTTTTGTGCCGAGAAATTGAACAGATATACATTTTTCATGTTATCCTACGGAAAAAATAGCTACAACACCATTAAATTAAGCCATCCAACAATATATTTTAATTTTTAAACGATCTTACAAAACTCTGAGCTTTGTTTTAGTTTGAGGGTGCAACAATTTTATACGGACGAAGTTTATTTCTTAGTTCACACTTCGTATCACTTACGGTCTGTAATTGGATGTAATAACAAAACTAAAAATTATACCAATTAATACAATATGAGAATAATGACTTAATCTAATTCAAAATAACCTACACACATGGTTTTTTAATGTATTGTATGGAGTGATAAAATGTGAGGTTAAATTAGAGCGGTAGGTAGAGATTGGGTCTTTCCACAATGATTTCTGTAGAATCTGTCGGTCCCAGTAAGATCATTATAAAGGCCAATATTTCTTATCAAACCTCTTAGACCTCGGGCTGCACCCATACTTTTTATAAAAAGATTTAAGAAACTCTCTCCTCTACGTTAAACTGGACCTAGTTACGGCGGTGCAGGGTAACCTGTTACAGAGAATTAGACCTGAAGAGCGGTTTATAAAGCGCATTGGATCACTCGTCAGCCACTTTTCCCAACGAAGCATAGTAGATTGTTATATGTCACGTTCCAAACGAAAGGGGTAAGAGTCTTGCTAACCTACAAAATTTAGTCGAATATCCGATATTGACCTAAGCAATTTAATTCGAAGTGTACAAAAATCGCTCTACTCTCAATTATAGGAATTTTTTATTACACTGACTATTACCTTATTTAGCAAAAATTTACAAAAAAAATTAACGATTTTTGGTAAAAACATAATATGGTCCGAGCGCAGGTCGGAATAAAAACCACATAAATATGCATTAACAAATATTAAAATAATTTTGATAGTGAAACTAAGAGCTAACAACATTTTAGTTATGTAAAAAGTTTAACAATGCGTTAATATAAGATCACTTATTAATTCCCTTAAAGGTTTAAGCGTGCAATATATAAGAACTAAGGACGGTGATTGATTATCAATTCTTTCAATCTTTCTTTATACATTTTTTAAACTGCACACTTATCTGCTTGTGAGTTTGACTATCGACAAAACGCATATACGAGTATATTGGTTTTTCTTTTCGCATTTAAACAATCAACGTGATTGCGTAAGGGTTAAACGTATAAAGACAACACAGTTGCTGTGATTGTGTTTAACGGTATTGTTATGAAAGTGTGTTATGTACAGTAATTTGCATATTTGGATTTAAACGGTCTATCCCTGGTTTGTATGGGTATGAGTCTCTCTTGTCTCTCTGCATTTTTTGTCACATGTTCTTTCTCAAACTGTGGATGAGAGGTTTAACACTTACCATTACAGCGTTGCGCTTAAAGTCCATAAAATTTTTCACTTCAGCTGCTAATTCACGCAGCAAAATAATGCCATCTTTGCGCTTGACTTCAATGTCATTGTCCTTGAAGCGCTGCAATAAACAGAAAACGTTATTAATTATTTCCACATGAAGTAATTACCTAGGCAATTGAATATAGCTCCACAATTTGAGGATGACTTTTTCTGGGCGATAGTTATATATTTTAATGGTAACATTTTTAAAATTTTTAGTTTCTTAGTGGGTTAAGCAACCAAGTAATATCATTTTTAAGTTTAATAACTTTTGGCTTAATATTGTCAAAGAAAGATATCCATACACTAGCAGATTCCCTTCATAAGCTCAATTAAATATAATTTGTAAAATAATTCGTTTTGCGTTCGCTTAAGGCATCTACCTCAGGTATTAGGAAAAAAATTGGAAAATTTATATTTTTGTTCAATGTGAAACACAGGGTTAAAATGGACGAGTCTGGCATGTTTGTATGCTGAGCCGCTCTATACATAGGTTTTTATCTATGTCGTTTTTATGCCCGGCAGCGAGGATCCTGAACTGTATAAAGAAAGAGCGTTAAATTAACGGTTTTTTTATCCAAATTATTTTTTAAATTTAATATGCCATAATCTTTCAATATAAAGGCGTTATGCCCACTGAGGGGCTTGGATAACAAGTTATTACACCTTAACGGCTAATCGAAAAAATCTGAAAAACTCTAGTTTTTTTTATATATGTTGGCTACTTGTGGAATTTACAGAATTCTATTTTGATTTGTAAAATATGTGCAACCAAATCATATTCATGCCCAAAAGTATGCAACCAAATATTGACACATTGCTTGACAATTGTGAATTGAAAACCTTTTGAACTGGAAAGCCTACAAAAACAATTGCCTGATAATCGAAATATTGGGAAGTGCCAAACTATTGGGCACCCATTAAAAACCATCGTCAGGCAGGTTTTTTTAAAGATCTATCAGCCATCCAGTTAATTTGCTTGCAAGGTGCAGACGCATTGCATTTATTTCCGGTTACGTTATTTAAAGTGAACCACTAAAAGTTCTATTAGCCTGCCTTTTAGAGCCTAAGCTACACAGCCGTGCCAGGTCAGAGCTGGATCTTACTACGTATGTTATTAAATTCGCTGATATTAGGTGTCAATTGCATATTTAAAAGATAAATTGAATAGGCACTAACTGACAAAGTCTACCAATTTGAGTTTAAATAATATCCGATATTACCAAAGAAAATGTTTCACATTTCTATGTAAATTCTTGATGTATTAATTTAACTTTTTAATAGTGCCAACCGTGGTCGCTTGTCGACACATCAATTTTACTGCGAGGCAATAGATTCAAAGAAATTGTCGCTTGTCAGCCACTTTGTGCGTTGCAATACAATACTGAAGACATCAAGACATCACGTGAAACCAATAAAAGCCGCGCTAAAACAAACTTGGTACAACCTGGCGTGTGAAAGATGTGTGCCGATAAAACGATTGACACCTCAAGGTGTATCGATTTGTTATCAATTTTCCTGCAAAGCGGTTCCCTATGGGTCGTATTGAACTTGATTGCATACGGACAGTCTGAAGGACAAAAAGATAGATAGTCGTACATACGGACACCGTGAAGAACATTGCATAAAGCCAAGACACACTCGCTAAATGAAGGTAAAATACAACTTGTTTTCTATTTAGATGCTCCTCCTCCTTTAAATATGTACTGCCTACAAACAGATTCCAAAAAGTGAAGTGATAAACAAAAAAAATGCGAATTGATTTGAATCAGAATGAAGGTAAAGCCTTAAGGAAACACTCTGAAAGTTTTAAAACAACTAAGTACGTGCAGGGCTCTAGTCCATATGCTATAGTTTCACGAAATGATGAGATTTACATATATATGTACATGTTTGTTAAGAGCTTTCTCAGACATATGACACCATATTGATTTGCTAAATATATGTAAATTATGTTATCGTATTTGCTTAATGTTTACTTACACTTTTAATTTCCGTCATTTTGGTGAATTGACGTCCAAATTCCCATAAATCAACTCCAAATTTGAGGGCCCAATTGCGCACTCTGCAAAAAGAATAAAAAAATTATTAGTTACCTTGGATCGGCACGGAAAAAGTTCTTATGACAATGTTTACCAAATACATTGAATAAAATTTAACTAAATTTTCTAAGCCTTAAACTTTGCGCAAACACAAAAATAAATAAGTTATAAATATTTTCAAGCAAGTTTTAAATTTTAAAAATTTTACATTTTATTGTTTGGTTATATTGTATGATGAAGAATCGGGAAGAATGATCGATGGTTTGAAAAACATATTTTGCCAAATAAATACTTGGCAAGGTGTGTGATGAATCGAGTTTACAGGCTTTTTAAGCTTCAGTTTCCAAACATCCATTTCTGATTTTGTTCAAAATTTTTTAAGTCTATTAAGATGCGGTTATGCATCTTACAAAGCAATATCCATTGTTTCTGTTATGCCAAACAATACAAAATTTGCATATATAACTTATACGTTTCTAGTGTGCTTTTTGCGAATTTTCATTACAAACTATTGAGCCAGCATTTGCTGTTAAAATAGAAAAACAATGACGGTTGGATAAATTTTAACTATTTAAACACATAGGAACATCTCCCGTGCACTAAATAGTCACCAACGATTTGATTCCCATTAATAATGACTTCTCAAGTGTTGGATATTCATCAAATAAAGATTGCTTAAAATAATTTTGGACTTAATTGGTTTGAAAACAATTTTTTTAAATCGCTTTAATAGCATATATAACAAGTTGCGCACCCAACTCAATTCTACCCACATGTTCCACTTAGATAGAGTATCTTTTTGATTATTAAAAATGTTTTTACACTATTCAAAAATAACATGTTTTCTGTTGCTTTTATCGAATAGTCTTCCTTAAATATTAGTAAGGTATTTGTATGCAAAAATTATTGATACAATTGGCAAATCAGGAATCCTTTGAAGTTGGCTTTAATACAGATAGCCAGCATATAGCTACTTGCGTTATTGGTTCAAGATTGGGTCGCTACGCTTGCTGGAGGCTGCGAAATTTATTTTATCAGCTATATTCACCAACGAATGTTAATATACTTCAATATATCTAGATCTGGGTTCAAAAAAGTCGGCTGTTTAACTATTTCTCACACATTTCTACGTTTTTAAGAACACGTTATAAGAATATTAGATTATATCAATCCAAATTAACTTAAATATAACCACTGTGGTGTTTAAAAGACCTACATCAAAGTTGTTAACTTCTTAACTCAAATTCTGTGTCTTATTGCAATTGCATTATTATTACCCAATAATGATATAAAGCAATATTTGTATGATACTAGTAAACCTTGGCCACCCGTTAGAATTTTGGTTTAAGAAGTTTTTTTATGAACAACTTACTTAAGTAGACATGTCAATAAATATTTTCTTATTAGAGAAAAGTATATTTCTTGATCATCGTTTTTTGGTAATTAAATAATTTAATATTGAATTTCTTTACACTATACATTTTATCTTCATATTGCTCTTGGTTTCTACTAAATATTCCTGCGGTTTATAATAAAAATGCGCTGCATTTGGTATAAGCTAATCTTACGATATTTATAGCAATCAATCCATATCAAGTAACAGTTGCTAGCCACGCGTTATAGGTATTAAAATGCTCAGCAAATAAAAATTATTGTTATTTTATATTATTTTCCGTACAAAAAGAAAGTAAGATTCTACGAACTCAAGCAAAGGTTAAATAATTATTGACTAACAACCTTTTTTTTTCAATGATTGTGTATTAAATCTTATTGAATTTTAAATATAGTCATGCTTACACATATAAAAAATATGTTGCTTTGATGAATTTAATCCTTGCTTGGTTTTTTACTATGTATTTTTTCAAAGAAATCATTAATATATTACTGAGAAAATACATTTGGATTATTATTTATTTAACAAAATTTACATTTGATTACCACAAAAATTTTTTGCCAAAACTTAACTCTAACTGTCGTTATCTGCTTTAGGAAAAGTTATTAACAAACGCACATTCCTGTCAATTTGATCAATCTTCGCACTTAAGGCTTGTTACTCATAAGTCAGCCAAAAATATTAAGGTGACCTTTAATGCCATTCCACGGCACTTAGTTTAGCCCATGGTGTCATTGTTCTTAATAATTTGGCAAATTTTTATTATAATTTCTTAAGTGAAATAAATAAGCCGTTCAAGAAAAATTAAAATAACACGTACATTTTAAATATTTGACATTCTTTTCAGTTCCAGTGATAAGTCAATTAATCAATGAGCATAGAAATAAACAAATAAACAAATATATATGCAAAGAGCCATTAGTTATCGCTGACAAGTGTTCTACTTATTGTACAAACAATAAGCTGAAGAGGAGGAGACAAACATTTTGAGTTGCCATTGTTAAGATTGTTTGATTCAGAACTTACTCATTGTGTGGTATATCCTCATCCTGATCGGCGACAGCTGGATGAATGTGCCAGTGCGATAGAAGCAATGCCAGCGCCAGGGCCAAAAAGCAGTGTAAATGCCTGCGATCCATTTTATTGGTTTGTTTTACTTTATAATCTGCGTTTTCGAAAGCGACACTTTATATTGTATTTTCAATTTACTCGTGCAAAATGCATACTTTTTTTAATATTATTTATGGTTGCAACAAACCTACAAAACAATTGCCAAAAGAATTTGGATTGTAGTTATATATTTTGTTGATTGTTGTTGTTTTATTTGTAACACTTTGTTTAACTCATTTTTTTCGAGACGAGTGATTTACGCATTTTTGCACATCACTTAAAACAGTTTTTTCTTTTTTATATTTGTGGTTGTGGCTTAGCATTTTATCAACTTTTTTATTTAATGTAAAAAATTCTGAAATGCGTTTTGTTCTCCATAAACTGTAAATGAAAGAAACGTATAAAGAAATTTTATTAAAATTTTGCATGTATTAAAAAGATATTTTGAACTATATTAATCTAATTTTGTATGATGACTCTAAATTTGTATTTGTAAAATTGCTGGAATACGGCTGATTAAGCACAAAGACGGGAATATAAATTACTTTGCACATGTTTGTAAATTGGTACAGATAGACGCAATCTGTTTTTGACAAGGCTGAACTGTTACATTAATTTGAATACTCGAAACTAATTACAAATGCGCAATAGAGTATTTAGGTATTCGCAATTAAATGTTCGTTCTTGCCAGAAAAAATAAATGCAAAACAAGGTATACCAGGTAATAAACACAAAAATATTGAATATTAAAGATCAGTCAAGCATTAGATAAGGCTTTCATTTTCTATATTCGTTTGCACTCACACACACGTAAGCATAGTCTAGGGCTTATGGTATTTCCCAGTCGGTCATTATGCCTTTTAGCCTTCCTGCTTTTTCTAAGTATGCGGCTGTCATTAATTGCTTATTCAGATAGATGCACAGCCAGATAACTGGAAGTTGGCATCTTACATATGCACTTTGCAATTGTGTCTGATTAATAAGTTTTTCTTTTTTTAAACATTTTTTAAAAACCTTGACACCACTTTTATCAAACGTTAAAAGTTCAAAAGTCTTAGGACATTGAGATAAAAATAGTATTTGTATTTTGGATTATTCAAAACAAGTGTGTAAGAGTATTTTTGGGGCTGCTTTGTTTGGAGGTTGAGTTTGACCTAGAAATGTGTTCCTCCCATACACACACACACACAAACACACACACGCGCGCGCAAACACACTCACAGAGACAGGGACACAAGCATAAATGTATGCTCTCGTTTCGAAATCGAATGCTTGTCGCTAAAGCTCAGCGCAGGCGCCTTGGCAAAGGCGTCCCATTCAGTAGGGCCAACGACGTTGTGTCAGGCAATTTTTTTTTTTGTATTTTTGTAATATGTTTTTTTCGTTTTGTTTTTTCTGTGTTTTTTGTATGACCATGCCACCCCTAAGAAGGCGCATATAGCAGTACATTGTGCGCGTCTCTGTATAAAAATATGTGTGTGTGCGTTTGAATCCTCAAGGATATCACGTAATAATTTTTATTAAACATGGCGCAAGCCTTTGCGGCCCTCACATAACTTTCACCCCAAACACCCGCTCAACCATATCCGCATGAAATAAAGACAATTTATTGTGACCGATACGCACACAGACACTTAAATGCACACATATGTACGTGTATGGAAATATACATACAAACATGCATGGACTCGGACTCGGACTCGGACTCGTATATTGTAGATTTAAACATGAGATGCATTCACACACTTTTTGTGTATTCTCTTCTGTATATTTCTTTTTACTGAATACGCTACACATTACAAAACTTTGACAGAATTGGAACGGCTCAGCGGGACAGGATGTGGCTTGGTCTAAGCGTTTCATGTCATAGCAGCAAAAAGAAATATTCGAATCGCGAAAACAAAAAAAAATTTCGTTATGAATTTACTTAAATAAAGAACTTAAACCGAAATCGTTAGCTGTTATTAAACAATTTGCTGCAATAAATTCATTAAAATAAATTAAGTAAATAATTAAACTATGTAATTGTATTAAAAATGCTAGTTCATTACAACTTGATTAGATGGAGAGAATCTAATTTGATGAACTACGAGACCTCCATTAATGAAGCTTTGTTTTGCTTGTGGCTTAAGTTTTGTATCACTTTATTTTTTGGAAGATTTCGAACGGCTCTGATAATGGAACAGCGGCTGAATAGTGTGTGAAAGGTAGTAAACTTCGCTTTTATGGTCGTCATATAGAATTGTGGCAAACATGACAACAGTTAACTTAACTGTAGCTGTTGGGAGGTGGGAAATATGTTCAACCCTTCAGTAGTCGTATTGCTACAAACTTGAAACTATCCAAGCAAAACAAACAAATGCACAAAACCAAAAACAACCTCTCCACCTTTGGTATTAGAATTGGGACGTTGAGCTTTCAAAGTCTTCGAGATGAAGGCAGACAAATAAACGGAGAGACAACCGGACATAGCTATATTAACTCGGATTTTAATGATTCTGATTTTTAGTATAGCTTTATAAATAGCCCAAGCCAACAACTGAAAAAATGTTAAAGCTAAAATCCCTACATTTTTGCCAAAATCTTTTATTATCTTTTATTTTTAATATTACCCACAGAAGTGCATCGAAATACACTCACAAATTCTTCCATGTACCTGTTGCTATTTTTTTCCAAAAAAAAAAAAAAACATCCATTAAATATTTGAGTAGTATTTTAAATAAAGTAATCAGTGGTCAGTGGTCAGATATAAAACGAAGCACTAAAATAAGGTCTTAAAAATATTATGTACAAAACTGTTTAATATTTTGCAATCAGTCAATCTCCAAGACATAAATATCTTCATGTTGTTTATTTTTCAGTCAACGATTAAAATATCTTGAAAATTTAACCGATTTGTATACTGATATGCACTATCTGTCTTCCAATATTATCCGTCTTCAATTGTAGGCGATGATTAACATACGTCTTGTGTGTATTTTCCAACGAGACAACCGAACTGCACAACCATACGCCATAAAAATGTCTACAATAGTTAGTTGCATTTGGGAAGTGTTAAAAGCAAACATCGTAAAAAATGCATCTTCTACATAATGTGTAATAAAGCATAAAAGCTTGAATACAATAAGAAATTCTATCTATCTATAATATTAATTTTATTTTCTCTTCTGTTAATTCACGTTCCAATGGAAAAAGCCTTCGTGAATGACCGATAAGTTTACAGTAAGGAAAGTAATCATTGCCCAAAAAAAGATTAAAAATAAAATCATATATAAAAGCTTGGACTTAGTTTAGATTATGCTGCGTACAAGGCAGTTATAGACGAACTTACGGATAACTTAACAAAGTTTCATCGTGTCGAAATAGAATTGAGTTACGTGTTCTTAAGTTATTGAATTCGCAAACCCACATACTGCCAAACTGCAGCAAGGATCGGACTCATCCGCAATGATTCCAGTTTCACGTCAACACCTAAACGATACCAAAATTTAAGAAACTGGTGCCAAAAAAAATCCACTTTGCTCAGAGAAGAAAATTACAGATAAGCGGAAATTTACTGTCATTAACCGGAAGTTGTAGCAGCTTGTTTATTGGCCTAATGCAGCAGAAAGCTAAAGACTGGCACAACATTATAGGCATAAGCTTATTGCTTTGCATTTTAAAACATGTTTCACGAATCAAAATAAGGTGAACAAGCATAGCAATCTCCATTTGTCATGAAGAAAATATTAACCTAAATTCACTGTCCCTTATCTTATTCAAAAGTTATGGGAGTTTGGCAACACAATAACGAAAATCAATAAATTCACGTTCAATGTATTTTGCTTAAAAGGTTAATTTCCCAGACGTTAATACAGCCTTACGATTTTACGCATCTGCGTAGATGTTAAGTACATATTCATTTACATATATCTAGTATCTAACATGGTTGTTGTGTGTGAAAATATTAAAGCATACTTTTTTGGACATGCTGCAACCAAATGCGACGCGCCCAAGTTTATTCAAATATTTGCTAATTTTTATGAAGAAAAATGTGAAAATAAAAACATAAAAACAATGTAATGATTTAAAACGCTTTACGTTTTGTTTGTGTGTATTTAATTTTATTGTGCAATCGGCGCTCCAGCTATGAGAGAAAAAAGCTATCAAGCTCCCTAGAGCCGCTCTCTCTCACTCTTTCTGTGTGTGTGTGTGTGTGTGTGTGTGTGTTGTGCTATCACACTTACCTGCTGCTCAGCGCGCCAAATTTAAAATTTTGTGGAATATTTCAAAGGATTTGCTTTTAAATACAAAAACAAATTATATACATTTAGTTTTCTTGGCTGCTTTGTGCAGTAACACCAATGCGCACCGCGATTGATGGTGACATGAACGTCAAATAATTTGCCGACAAAAACACACACGCTACGTTTTCTTTTACTACGCGACCGTCGTGAAGCAGGGGACGTGTACTTTTAAAATGTTGGCGACGAGAGACGACTTATATGGCTGCGCAGCGTTAGCGTCGGAGTCGGCGTTAGCTCTTCGGCTTTTCGACGCTCACAAATATTTTACTACTACATACATGCATACATACTTCTGTATATTAAATTTTTTTTCGTTCGCTGTTAAGGAATTGTAGTATACTTAGATTTTCACATGTCTTTTCAAAATTGCACCCTTATTTTTCCAAACATATTAATTTTATTTTTCTCGTTTTGGTTTATTGCACTGAATAAATTGATGTAAATTTATGTTAACCTTTTTTTAGCACTAGTTAAACAACTATTTGCAACTCTGATATCTTTTGCTTTATTTTGAGAGCTTTTTCAACTGAATTGTTGCACTAATTACAGATTACTGCCGTTACTTATTAAATTGGTTATTTTGTATTGGCTTTAAGATATAATAATTTCATTAAATTTTTGGCGCTTTGCAAAAACGCATCCACACTCGCCAGGTTCACGCACTGAACTAAAACCGAGAGCTTTATGCTCTTTGCGGATTATATTCTTGGAAGCGTGTTGCTCGCCATTTTGAAATATGTGAGGCATTGGAGCGGTACAAGTTGTGCTTGTCAAATACACGCGCGCTTCCTTTTGGGGGTTGCAAAAGACCGTTGTTCGTGCTGCTAATAGAACTGCAGAGTGTGGGTGTGTTCACGACTAGTTCGATAAATCGAAAAGTGTTCGATACATACAGTGCAATGATACAAAATTTTTATGTTACATGACAAGAAGCTTTACTGCAGCAATTTACGCACTATAAAGCTAATTGCTATAAAGTTCCGTGGTAATGAATCGTATAACGCTGTCCGCCTCATCATTTAGGAACGTTTCCCTAAGATTTTAATTTAAAAAAAAAAATAGCATGTAGACTTTCCAAGGGCTAAATTCGCCATACCGAACTATGGTGATTGGATTTGAATTAACACCTTATTTATTACTTTCTAGTTGATCGTTAGCTTATATTCAAATCCTGTAGTCATTATCTATAAGAGTCTCGTAGGTCGAAGGATTGATACTGACGGACATGTTCAAATCGCGATAACAAGCGGTCAACGTAGCATAGCCAAAGTATTTAATGCTTGTTTAGTAGTGTATTTCGGCGGGTTGTTAGCGGTAAAAATAACTCTCAGGGTTGCCATGCCAAACGTATTAAAAATACAAATAAATTTTCGGGAACAATATTAAAAACAGCTTGCGATAAATTGGTAGAAAAAGTGTTATTGAGTGGCATTAAAATTAAAAATTTGTAGGCCGAGTGCTAACGATTTCATGTGCTTATCGAAAGCTTGAAGACTCGTCGATAGCTTAAACAAATTGAATCGACAATTTAAAGGAAAAATAGACTAATGAACGTTTTAAAACCAACGCAGCTGTTTATCCTTTTTTCTTTATGTTCAATACATTTGCACTAAGCTATTATATTCATTTCATGGGTTAAAGGTTAAAAACGATGCTAATTCATTATTGTCAAGAGCTGGATTGCCAATGCAAAGAGCCATAAACACATTTTTAAATGATAATGTTACATGTGCGACTAAAGTAGTGAAACCATGGCGAACTCAGATTGTCAAAATAAGAAATTTGTTATATTAATTAAACGTATTCATTGTTTATTTGGTTTCTTTAGGAAATTTTCAGTTGACTGATAAAACAGCGGCTATAAAATTGATATGTTGGAGGCGATTTACAAGCAATAGTGTAAAAAAAATAAGGATTTAGCCAATAACTTGAAAATTCGACAATTTTTTCTGTTAACTAATGATGTTAGTTTCTCCTGAAATTCTAAAACTTTATAAGAATCCTATATGTATAAATTGAAGAGTTTTGGGTACCTAATGGCCCCCTATTTTAAGTATGACTTTGTCGCGGGTGATTGTCCTTTCCTTTCTACTCGATAAACAAAAATTTGCCAACAAAATATAAAAACAAACCTTTTGTGTCAAAGTTTAGAATTTGAGACAACAAAAACTCCCGCATCCGCAGGAGTTTCCTTCACTGATTACACAGAACTACTCTTGTAAGAGTAAGGCATTTTCCAAACCCAGAGGAAATCCAAACCAGCACTGTAGTACCCTAAGAAAACTTGGTAAGTCTTCGCAAAAGCTATTTAGTGTATCCAGGTTATGGAGCCATATTTACAAAAGCGATTAGACAAACTATCAGCATCGCTTGACAAAATTTCTGTTCAAGAATCGAAAGCAATACAGAGTTCGCAAACGGGTTTGGTCCTCTCTCTCACAAGACTTTTGTCTTAGGGGTCTAAAATAATTTTAATTGGGAGTTTTACCTACATCTATCAAATTTTTACTCGGCCGCCCAATTTTTTTTTTGTGCTGTTCTCCGAATCATACAAAAGAATTATCTATATAGAGGCTTAGTATAAGTCTTTGCAAAAGACACGAATAATAACAACAAATCTTTTCACATAGCGTTTAATTTTGTATTCATAAAATTTGGAAATTAAAATAAAAATGCTTTTCGTTTCGTTTAGTCATTTTCGTTAAGTTGTTAAAACTTTGGTCAAGGTTTTCTATTTGTTGAAGTTTAATCATTTCTTATTATCGGCCCAAACGGTTCACTATATCGCCTAGGTGCCATACAAAATTCAGATATAACATACAAAATTAATATAACATATTTACCTAGCACTGGTTTCGTGCCAGAAGCATTCTAAATGACACTGATTCATGGTTGCTTAAATTTAAAATGAGAATGGTGAGCGTGTTCCATATCTCAAGACTTTTTAATAAATGTGTTGCTTTAGTTTAAATTAATAAAATTTATGGAATACTTGTATACGTTTTCTTACATGAATGTAATTAATTAACAACTAGCTAACTTAGAGTGTGCTTTAAATGAAAAATTCAATCAGCCATACCTCCAACACAGTATCTTTGTGTCGAAGGATTTCTTGTTGCTGCTTTTGTTACACTAAGAATTATTAAGGAGGCTACTCTGATTACATGTTTCCAGAGAAAAAACAAAAAAAACGGGATACCAAGATTTATGACAGAGCTTAGGATATAAACCGACTGCGCCAAGAGAGTTATATATTACAAAAACATATAAGGGAGGTTTCTTTACATTGATGTTACAACAGTGTTTGGGACCCAGACACCCTGTAAATAGTTTCTTCTTTCTGCTTTGTTATTATTCGCCGTTTGATGCGTTATCTATTATTCTTATCGACTCGCACACGCACATAGACAAAGCGCAGCTTGACTTAATATGTATTGGTTAAACCTTTGACCAAGCGCATGGTCAGCCAGTAGTTTTCCATTCAGATCTTTACTTATTAATTTTGGCTACTCTTATCTTTGGGCGTGAGCGTACAGTCAGTCATATTTTTGCTACCAATGCAACCACAGCGTATCACGATCTAAAGTTAATCTAAGTGTTCGGTGATACCAAATAAATATCTACTTAAACAATAACACTTTCGACGTTCCATTTTTATACATAATTTTTGGTCCTTCGAGCCGGATCGCCAGTTACACGATTGGTTTCGGGACATTTACATTAACTTATTGTACTTGCCAACGGTATAGATTGCTACATCGTATAGAACCGTCTCTTAACCTCGATCGTCATGCGGAGTGTGATTCAACAAAGGGGCTTCTGCAAAAGCCAAATCACTCGTGCGCATAAAAATGCCATTAAATTCGTGGACGAAATTTAATCTATACCGACACTAGTCGCAAGAAAATTACATGCGCTTCGTATGGCTCTCAGAAGAGATTCACGCATTCCAGTCTGAGGAGGGTTGGGAAAACCCAGAAAACGAGTTGGATATTTATGAGGAGAAGCATTATGCTATATATGCCATTTTAAGTAACTCACTAGAGGAATTACAGGCTACGGTCGCTGATAATCGTCCGCCAGTTCTAGATCAGACGCCGAATACTTCTCAGGGAGGGCACGTGAACTTCCAGTATGAGCGGATCAAGCTTCCCACCTTTTCGGGAAACTATGAGGATTGGAAACACTTTTCGGACATGTTTACTGGATCGATTGCGTCTAATGCAAGCCTCACTGATTGCGAAAGATTTCATTATTTAAAAACTTACATGTCTGGCGAAGCGTTAGCGTTAATCAAACATATTGCTTTTACTAACGAAAACTACAGGGAAGCATGGGACAGGCTGGACAAGCGATACAACAAAAAAATGGCTAATCATCCGTTCATTCTTGAACAGTTTCATGAAGCTTGCTAGTGCCGCAACCACAAACATCACCACAATACGTAAATTGGCAGACGGCGCTGACGAAGTTATTCGTGGATTGCGCGCACTTAATCGAGATCCCTGGCTTATTTTCATATTGTTATCAAAGTTGGATGTCGAAACCAAGCATAGGCACAGCGCCCAGAATCTGAGGAAGTTGTTGTGTCCATCAACCAATTTCTGAAATTCCTAACCTCACGTTGCGACACATTAGAAGCAAGTCAACTCGTTCGTACACCACAGTACACACAGTCAACTCAATGGACATCGCAGCTCGCCGAGATCTTGTGAAGATAAAGAAGCTCTGTTTTAATTGCCTTAGCCCCTCACACATGGTTGGCAGTTGTACATCGAAAAACACGTGTCGGATCTGCCAGCGCAAACATCATTCTTTGGTTCACGGTTCGCAGCAGCACAGTGACCACGGTATCAACGTTGCGCAAGCAAACATTGCCAACAGCGATCTTCTTTCAAATTCACGATCTGAATCTTCAATTATCAGCAAACAGCCTCAACCACTAGAACGGGAGACCAATCCTCCCACAAACAGCAACTTTTCTCATCATACCCTGGAGAATATTCCAAATGCTGGTTCGCAAACACTATTGCCAACCATTCTTGCAGACGTCATTGACGCCTGGGGAAATACTACAACTTGCAGGATGCTTCTGGACACAGGATCTACTATAACATTGGCATCGGAATCATTTGTCCAGCGGATAGGCGTGCGTTGAACGCACGCACGGATTTCAGTTCTTGGTCTTGCAGCCAACAGTGCTGGCGTTACTCGAGGACGCGCATTCTTTAAGTTGCGTTCTTGCAATTTGAACAAAGTCATTGAATTGGCTTCGTTTATCTTGACTACGGTGACGTCGTCGTTACTCCGTTACGCTTCCGTTAGCTGATCCAACTTTTTGCACACCAGGATCTATTGACGTTATCGTTGGATCAGATCAACTACAGTCTCTTTATACTAGAGAAAGAAAATCTTTTGGTAACAACTTTCCTATAGCTCTCAATACAATTTTTGGTTGGATTATTGCAGGTTCGTACACTGTAATCGATGAACCCATAGCCCCTGATGTCATACACCACGCAGGCCTTGACACTATGGTTCGGTCTCTCTTGGAGATGAATAGTGTTCAGCCCAGTCAAGCTCTATTAGACGCCAGTGATCCAACAGAGCGTCATTCTGTGTCCACTCACAAGCGCTCCCAAGACGGAGCGTATATTGTCGAGTATCCGTTTAAGGATGAAGCGCCACCTTTTGCTTCAACACTGCCATAGGCCATCAATCGCATGGTCTCACTAGAACGAAAATTCTTCGCTACCCAGAACTTGAGCAGCAATACGTAAGTTTTTTGGATGACTACTTGCAACGTGGTCATATGGAGCAGCTTCCAGCAACTCAAGCTGAGGAATGCTCTGAGACTTGCGTATATTTGCCGCATCATGCCGTATTAAAGTTGGATAGTCCAACTATCAAATGTCGGGTAGTTTTTGATGGGTCTGGAAAGGACAGCTCTGGGATTTCGCTCAATGAGAGACTTCATATTGGTCCACCGATTCAACGTGATCTTATAGGCGTGTGCCTACGCTTCCGACAGCAACGATATGTCTTATGCGCCGATATTTAAAAGATGTTCCGTGGAATTCAGGTTTCCAAACCCCACACCAATTTTCAAAGAATTGTTTGGCGTACGATTGAGAATGAACCACTGCTTCATTATTGCCTGCTGACGGTTACGTATGGGCTAGCACCCTCTCCATATCTGGCTGTTCGAGTTTTAAAGCAGTTAGCCGAAGATCATCGTCTAGAGTACCCTAATGCAGCACGGGCTTTAACCTTTGACGCTTACGTAGATGACATCTTAACGGGATGCGACTCGGTTGATGAGCTTTTGTTGCTGAAAACTAAGCTTGTTGGACTTCTAGATCAGGCAAAGTTCAAACTACGTAATTGGAGCTCCAACTGCGGGCGCCTTCTGCAGTCCGTGCCCTACGAGGATCGATGTTACGACTCTATCCAACTGAACAACAGGTCAGTGGAATCCAGAAGTCAACTATGGGTTACAACGCCAAGCATCCAATTTTGATTCCAAAGAGTTCTCCAATGGCTGAATTACTCGTTAAACATTTTCAAGTGGCAGTTCGAGAAAAACAACTTGAAGGTCGACGCTCTGGTCGTACTCAAGGAACCTAATCTGCCACCATCCAAATGGATTCTAGGACGTATCACTGAGGTGCACGCTGGTCAAGATGACAAGGTCAGGGTTGTTACAGTTAAAACCGCCCACGGAATTTACAAACGCCCAATCACTAAAGTTGCTGCACTGCATAATCAGGGTGGCCCTTTCCACCAAAGATCAAATTCAACTAGATTCGAAGACAGTATTCCTCGTGATGCACAATCAGCTGGATTCTCCTTTGTGTTAACATGGTGCCATGCGTGTCTGGGTATGATGTCTAGAATCTCAGCTGTACGGTACCTACAAATATTTTTAATTTACATGATGGGTGTGATAACCATGCCAACACGATGTTTGAATCGCACGTAGGCATGTATACTGATGCTCAAATGTTGTAGGGCTGTTTTGATGGACGAAATAAGGCGGCTCAACAAGAGCGCGACACATAGCTCCATCGCTCGGGAGCGATTGTTGCTTCAGTGGAACAACACGTGTTTTTGTAGCAATGAGAGTAACCTCTATCTTACCGTCCGATTGAATAATACAACTGTACACTACAGCTGCATATGCTTTGATTGATGCATCTAAAACGGCTGCTTTATGGTACCTCCAGTGTAACCCAAATAGCGTTTAATGTGTAGCTGCCTTTGTGCGATGAGATCTTTCCTGAACTTCTGCCATAAGTCCGCCAATTTTTGTGGTAATTGAGAATCCCAATCCAAATCCAGAAGCCATAACTCCTAGAACAGTATTTTAATTTCGATGACCAGTGGTGCCAGTAGTCAGTAGCCAGTAGTGGATCAAAGATACGTGCCACATCTGACAGTACCTGCCGTTATGTATTATCGACAAATTAAGAAACTGCGAACAGCCGTATAAATGATGCAGCAAGTTCGTTTTGCTGATCCAAATGTGCGTGTAGACTTCTGCGTACCTGGTGATGCAGCATTAACAATTTGTCTCATATCAAACTCCTCGCAACGAGCGTCAAGAATTTTGAGCCATTCATCTATTGTTGATGAGTTGGCAGCACGGCTGATGTCCACCCACTTGCGTTGTAACTCCTGATCCATGTTTTAAAGAATCCATCTGCTTCTATTACCCAGCAATCGCGCCCAGTTTCGTCGATCGCATCCAGGCCACGTACGATTTCGTTTGCGCCATCCGCAATTTGGCACACAACTGAAACATCAGTGGTTGTTGATTCCAACAATGAGTTAGCGACATGACGCGGTCGGTCATATCGTTCAAAATGCCTTTCATATGCCTCCTCTGTTATCGGCAAAACACGTATTAATATTGCTTTTCTTTGGCTAGAAATGATTTTAAATAATGAAATTTCTGTACATTTCCCAATTGTCGCTTATTGTGTACTGCGCTTTCAAACAGATTTTTAAAATATGGTCGTCAAACGGTTTTATACACAGTTTTGAAAGCTCTGTGTCTCTTGCTGGCGCCTAAGTCGCGGCGCTTGTTGATGCTGTTTCTGCATGTACAGAAAATCGTTCAAAGAACTCTTATTGTTATTGTGCCAAACGGTAAATCGAATCGTCTGCAGTCGCGCCTGGGTCCGTAATTTTCGTTGTTGTTGTTTCGCATGTCTGCTTCAATCAAAGCAACAGCGTCAACGTCTTTCAATATTTGCCCTCATAAATCTCGTTGTCCCTATCGGAGTCGACATACCGACTTCATCGTGCATTGACATGTCATCCCCAGCGCGTTGGAACTCGATCCAAACGCCTTTGAGTCTGATGAGCATTGCTTCTAAGACATTGATGTCGTAACCAGCAGTAAGTGATTCGGCATTTGAATACAACTATGTGATTGGTGATCTTGGTGAGTTGCTTAAGTTGGTCCATGGTGACCACTTATGTTAATTACACTTCTTGTAAAAAATACACTTTATGACAGATCCGGCTCGAAGGACCAATTTATGATGATTATTTAACCTGTATTTGTTGCGGTTCATTTTTTTATTTTGATATTCTTAAACAGAGTGTCACGGACACGTCTACTAAGATCTGTCGTCAAATAGCAACTAACATACTGCGCACTTGCAAGTCACGCCGATAAATATATAGTTTGCTGAAAACAATGAAAATAGCGTTGTTGCCACACCTTTTAAAGTGGAAATGTCAACTTAATTAAATGATCGTTAATATTCGAACTTAATATTCAACTTAAATCCGTTCCTCAACACCTGCCATCATACTTGTCTTGTAATATTCTTTTGCCGCTCTTCATAATTCTAGCAGTCTTAGGGATAAAAAATTGATCGTGATTTCTGGAACATACAAGACACTGTCTAGAGACAGCGAAAACCTACCCGTTTTAAACATATTTCCGCTGCTCGCTAGAAGCACGCATCTGCTAAGTCGATAATTTTGGTGTGTGGCCTTTTTTTATCGCAATATGTACATATGACTTGTTGCACCGCTATCAAGAATCCAGCTTGATCGGCCAAAACTGTTTGCATCGAATACGTCCAAAGAACCTATTGCATATTTTCTCGTATCCGTTCATTTTCCGAATTCACTCTTATGTGCATGGTTTCCCACGGCTGTGGCATACAGCTTTTGTCATTTTGCTATTTGTAGTTGCCCTTTATTGGCTCTTCTGCCTTTTCCTAACTTCAAATTCCTACTCAACTGTATTCTGGCTTTCTGCATTACCTCTTTTCTATACTTCCTCTTTTAGATTTATGCAACGAATTTCGAACGCTGGCAAGCTGTCGAGCGTCTCCATGGCGACAAGGGACTTTTTATAATCTGCTGGAAGTCTGACTTTCTCGTCAGAAAGTAAGATTATTACTTTGAACTCTTCCACAAACCGTTATCCAAGGCCAATGCCTTGATCCACCGCCATGCGTAAATTGAGCAACTTTTTATACAGCGAAACCTAACGTACTGCTCCGCTCTGCGCGGCAGATTAAATTCGATATATTTCTCCCGTGCCTCATTCGACGTTTTGCAATTTTTTATGTACCCAAACTACATTGCTTTTACACTGCGCGTGATAGTTGCCAATGCCATACGATCTAGCGCATTTCAATCAACACCTTCGCCAACATTCGACTACAGTAGTTTCCACGACCCAACTTTTCATAGATCCGCATGTACCAACACGCTTCGCATCTAAGCCAGTAGCCTCGCCCCTAGGTAGAGGCGGGACACTGCCACAAGGCCTTCAAAACCTCAATCACACTGAACTTTTGGAAATTTCTCCCATTTTCAAATAAAAATGACAGGTCACAACCCGACTTTAATCATGTCAACTCAGCTCTGAGAAATTTCAAAGTTATGCTTAGGGAATTCCCCTAAATTCTTTCTGTAGGTAAGCATTGTATCAACTTGACGGTGAGCTACTATTTTTTTTTTTTCAATAACGGTTAAAAAAGTAATGTTGAAAGAAGTAACTAAGCAAATGTCAATTCACTTTTTTGTACTGGTAAAAATAGTGATTAAATTTTATTTGATTTTACCACTCTTATTGATGTCCGTAAAGTCAATAGATTGAGTTAAAGCTATAGATTTCGTTTACAGCTCATTGTATAACGCGAAATATCATGAAATAATATAACATGCAGTAGGTACATTAATTTAGGTCCGCGTGTGACTTCCTACCTATAAAGAGAAGAAACCCAGTGCTGCATTTAAACGCAAGCAACAAAAATAGATATTGAATACAACAGGAATACATCAGGCCTGGATTTAAACAAAGTCAGTGATACTTTTGCGAAAAGTAATTGGTTTTTAGTCAGTTGGTAGAGCCGACCTTTATAATAATAAACCCTTGAATCTTCTCTTTTTTGTTTCATAAGCCAAACCTGTAGACAACAAAGAGCTTAAGTAGCTTAGCATTTAAAAGTATTTATACATGCGAAATATTTTCATTTGATAAAACCCCAACAGTTTACATAGTAGTGGAGCCCCTTATATTTTTATTTTCCCCAGGGCCCTTGGTAACCTAACTACGCCACTTATCTCAACGCTGCAGGAATCATAGCAATGTTCCTCCAGCATCTCGATTTGGTACAGTACAACTCATATTAATACTTATGCGACGATTCTTTTATTTGGACATATGCGTTCCACCGATTACTACTGTTCCGAGTCCGTAACTTCGAAAATTCCGAGAGATATACTTTTCAGTTTCAAGTTTGGAAAAGATGTATGTATACAGAAAAACGATCCAAATATGACGATGAAAGTTGAAAAATGACTGAACTGTGGCACTGGTAGCAACATAGTTCGTGCATTTCAGAAAACAGAATCTGAATATTACATTACTTTGAATGTTAACCCGAGTTTTAATAAAACGATAAAATTGAAATTCATTGTCAAAAAATACAATATTTCTTTTATTTATCTTTTTGATTTTTATTTGACTTTAAATTAGAATAAGCGTACTAGTTAAATTGATTAAAATCAAATTACGAACTTAAATAGTTATTGCTTTAAATACTAAAAATAAAACTTACTATTAATCAAGTGTGTTTCTTAAATCAGCATTTTGTATTTTTTTTATTTTTTTTCTATTTGTTCTTAAGGTAAACATATAAACACTTATTTGATAAACTTATGGACTAGCTATGTCAATTATTTTACTTCAACTGTGTGTTCTTAAATATACATAGGTTGCCATTAACAAATTTTTATTGAGTAGTGTATTTGCAGATATGTATCTTTTGTTTTAAAATATATTGTTCTATACAAGTATTTATTTGCTTAGCAAATTATGGCAAATTAGTCTATAGTAAAATGTTGAAAATACATTTAAATACGAGATAATATAATTGATTTGATTTGTAATTTAATTCATATTACATTATTTTAATTGCTAATACAAATTATAGTTAATTTTTTCATGTCAGCTTAGTAAATTAAACATACACATTCCTTTTTGTATTGTTAATAATTAATTGTTTGAGTAATAAAATAATATGCTGCAATAGCATTAGTCATTTTGTTAGTCTTGGTGAATTAGCCCTCAACTTATCAGGTAATTTAAGTTGCTTAGTCAAGTATATATTGTGCATAGCTTATTGATGCCTCAATCTTAAACTGAATACAATAAAAATCAATTTTGCAAGTTTTCTGACAAATACCTAGACATTTTCTGAAAATGTCAACGCCGATTCTTAAGTCGGCGCTAAATAAACTGATCCACCTTAATTTGGCAACAAGATAATAAATTAGCCTTAAGATGAATTAAATCTTCCATTGCAATTTCTATTGCGGAAACAGTAAAATTATAATTTTGATTACATAAATACACGTACTTGAATAGTTCTTATTTCATGTTTGCCTGTGATTTGATTAATGACAGAAGTTATGGAATTAGGAAAATAATAACTTTTTCACTTAACATAAATAATTTATAATGTAACACATATAATAATTGGATATATTATAATATATATAAACACTTAAAGGTTAAAACTGTTAGGGCGGGCGTTTTGTGAGTGTGACAGTGATAAGGCCGTACCTAGCTTATACATGACTGCTGCTGCTGCTGCTGCTGCTGCAGCTGCCACTGTTGCTTCCTACAATGGCAGGATTTTTATGACTGACCAGTGGTTGTAGCGGCAAATGACTGCCCAATCTACTATTGCTCTGATCTGTGGCTCTAATTGCTGTATTTGTTGTTGCCGCTACATCCTCCTCATCGCACAGATAGTCGTCTGGCTTGTGACTAGAGGTTGGCGGAGTTAGCTGGCTTTCTGGAGCGCGCAGTGCCGTTGCTGGCGAGGCATGAGTGCGAGCGCGCATGGCATGCTTTGCATTTTGTTCCATAAGCAGTTCATCCTAAAAAAATTAACACCGAACCAAAAAACATTAAAATCGGGTCGTTTAAAAAACATTCTAATTTTCGTTTGTTACTTACATACATATCCATCGTTGTGGTGTGTGTCTGAATGATGTGAGAATCATCAGTCACAATGTTGGGACATATGCTTGCCAATCCAAACTTATTTGTTACTGGGTCGTTCTGTTCATTCATGTGCAGATAGACCGCTTTCTTTGAGATAACATTAAAAAAGGGTTCCATCCAGCGAGCGCAAGGCTCAAACACCTGAAAATCCAGACCCGAACAGCGTACTGCGGTTTCACTAAAAGAAAAATAAAATAAGAATGGAATTTTGTTAAATTACAACTTATTTCAAAACTCAATTTGTTAGTAACAGTAACAGTTAAAAATTAATGATGTTAATGTGAGCAATGGTGGAAGACTTTCCTTTTTTCCCCTTAAATTGCATGTTTTATTTTGAAATAACAAGGTGCTTATTACTTTTTAGATACAAATTAAATATTCATATTCATGAGACCTAAGAAACTAAACTCAACACAATTTTATTTTCGTAAAATTTATAGTTTCGATGATCAACATGAAGTGGAGGTTTGTTTACAGAACCATTTTTTTTTACCACAATTTGAAGCATGGTTTTTTGTTTTTTTGACAACAAAGTTAGAAAAGATCTAATTTAAACGAACTTAGGTTTCTTCTCCCAACTTTTAACTAGTTCCCCACTTTTGATTTCAAATATCCTAGTCGAACGTTCTTATCATTTTTCATTTCAGTGCTCCCAACAATGAGCCTTAGAAAACATTAACAATACAATTGAAATGATTTAATCCAAACAAATGATTTAAATTAAACGGGTGGTTAACTTACCGATCGAATGTATGGCTAATAGCAGCAGCGGCCAAAACTGAATACGGATAGTTGGCCATGCCTACATCGAGCGTGCACAGATCGAGTAACTGCGATGCGTGTACAAACTTAAAGCCCGAGAACTGTGGATAAATGAAGGCATCATCGAACGTGCCGTTGTCGTTTCCGGCGTTGCCAACTGCCTGTTTGCCACCTTGCGTCAATGCGGGCGGTGTGCGGTTGTTGACATTTAGTTGCATATAGACGCCCAGCCAGCCAGTAACTGTTATTGGACAAATGTCCCATTCAAGTGCCTGCAACAATAATTTTTCGTGCTGCAGTATGTCGTGCTCGGTGCAGGCTCCATCTGTCACATAGGCAAACTCGCAGATTTTAGGCGGATAGATTTCTTCGACTTTGGCGGCGACAAACAGACAAGTAATGCCAATCAGCTGCAGATGCGTCTTTTGCACATGACGAACTTTATGTAAATAGCGATCATGATAATCCACAGCCAGATAGAAGGTGTCCCGATGCAGCTTGTACACCTCACACACCTCTATCAACCAGTCCAGGAGTATGGCGCGCATACGTGGTTGCAGTCCTGGATGCTGATCCAACATGGTGCTGCTACGCAAATGCGAATCCTCCTCATCCCTTTTGTACATAAGATTCCACACATCGGTGGCATTGGCCCAGGACAACGCAGGCAACGGACACGCACGTACAGTAGGCTCCAGCGCCGGTGACATGCACTTGTAGCTGTTGTGCACAGCGAAATCCTCAAATGCACTAAACTTGCTTAACGCATCCTTGTTTACGGAACGATTGCCGTTGCTCGGCAGCTGTTGTGTTGCTGGCGTACGTTCACCATTTTGACTACAATTTGTGGCGGTCGATGAAGCGGGCGAAGAGCTTGATAAGTTGATTTTCTCGTCGTCGTCATCATCATCATCATCATCATCATCTTCGTCGTAAGACGACTCGTCGCTTATATCACCAAAATCATTCCTATCTACATCCGACTCCTCAGCCTGATCGACGGCTGCATAACGCACTACGATCGCCTGCTGCTTGGAACCACCTCGATCTGGACTAGGAGGACTATCTGGACTGTCGGGCAGTGGACTATGGGGGCCGGCTGACAGCTCTTCGGCGGGCGAACTACAAATGACCAATGCCTCATTGGGTGCATCGCTAGACGCTCGTCGGCGCAACGTATCGCAGCCATGAACCGCTGCATCTGGCAAACAGTGCTGGCGTTTGGCCGATGGCGGCTCGTACCCAATTTCAGGATCCTGCAACAAAAACAAAACATATACTTGATATTAAACGTTTGTATACACACATGTGCTTACTACAAAAAGAATTATATTTTATTGCTTAATTATATTCGAATTTTAAATTACTTCAGTTGGTTAACGCTTTTAAAGGGAAATTGACACAAAGGGTCATTTAATTGAAAAGTTTTTTAAAGAGACTAACTAACAACGATAAACGGTATACGAATAATAAGGCTTTAAACCAACACATTTTTGTCACATGGATCGTGAATTTATGACAGTATTTAATACAAAACAAAAAGTAATAATTAATTTTGCACAGATTATATTCCTTGTGAATGGTGCAATGCGAAATTGCTAAAAATTCTTTTTTAAACAGTTAAAAATATGAGCGAAGTAAATATCTTTACCATTTCAATGAATTTTCGCTTCTGTTCCAACTTCATAGTAACATAAATAAAAATTTCGAAAGGCAGAGATCAAAATTTTAACAGGATCACAAACTCAACCCTATACACGAGTTGCAAAAACGTGTTTCAGTTAATTGGTAGACACTGGCAAGAGTATCCAAAACTCCAAATTTATGAGGGCTTGCTTGCTGTCAGATATTCGTTATTCACGGGAGATCCTATTATCGAATACACCCGCACAAAACAACACACGCGAGAATGATTTTTAAAGGAATATGGTCAGCATGGGTTAAAGCAGCTTTAATCGATAACAATAGCACTTTTTTGCAGTTTAAAAAAATTTTTTCAAATGTGATTAAAAGTGGGCGGCAAAATAACAGTATATATTGCACTTATGCTGTAGATGATTTTTTGAATATTTGGTAGCAGTCTTTGGTGAATTGCTGGTGTTCTTTGGTTAAATTGTTGGCACTTAAGACATTATTGCTGCTCTTGATTTTCGCTACGTTCTCGTAAATCCGGTTTTTAAATTACTTTGTTTTTGCACTCAGTTCACAAAATTCTTTCTCTTTTTTCGAGTCTGCATTTGCTTAGGCTATTCGTTGCTGCTTTGCGATTATTATTTAGTTTTTTTGTTTTTGAGCCGTTTTTTCCGCTTTTGCTGTCGTGTTCCAAGCGCGTTGACTGGCGCTGCGCAACTGAGCTGATCGCTGCTCGTTCCAGATCGCCGAACCCCGAAAGCAAACTTCGTTCCGCCGTTGTCGCCGTTG
This sequence comes from Scaptomyza caliginosa, assembly GCA_035044725.1. Classification (NCBI taxonomy): domain Eukaryota; kingdom Metazoa; phylum Arthropoda; class Insecta; order Diptera; family Drosophilidae; genus Scaptomyza; species Scaptomyza caliginosa. Next base: position 89,007 of record JAWNNR010000284.1, read on the forward strand.
TTGGTTATCCTGCTTAAAGACGTAAGGGCGAATAGGGGTTGCAACGGTGAAACAGGATCAACAAAGAAATACACATCTCTCTCTTTCACTCTCTCTGCCACTCCCATTGCATATCACTGTTTCTTCTAACCTTCATAAAATCAAGCTGTCGGGGTTCTTGGTTCTTGTGTTAGGTTTCTTAGGTCGAAAAATTTTTGTTTTTTTTTTTTTAATTTTGTGTTGCATCTTGCGTCTGCTGTGTCTGAGTCTGTTTATCAGCCAAGTAAGCAAGCAGTTACAAATCCCTGCGACGGCTGCTTCTGATCCTTTTAAACATTATTTTTGTGACAACTTTTCAGGTAGACATCGGAAAAATCTTTACCTACTGTTTCGCATCTTTGGCTCAAGCTATTTGTCCTTATACCCTAAGAATATACAAAAATAAGTCAAAAGGAAAAAGACTACAGCGGTAAATATAACCGCCAAGTCGGTTTGTCTTTCTCATTAACTGTAAAAGGTGCAGGCTTCCGATTTATAAAACAATAATGTTATTAATACTCTTTTTAAAACACAACTTTTTAAAATAATATCAATGTGAAATATCAAAGATAACGAACAAATGGGGATTTTTGTCATCAGAAATTGTTAGTTGAGGAAAGCATACAGACCCCAGGAAACATTTACCGTGACTCACAGAGCTTAAATGGTGTGGAGTCTAAAGAAATTTTGATTGCAATTTTTTAATAATCAGCTAAAATCTTGAAAAATATAAAAAAATAAGTCACAGTTTAAATAAGTTGGTAAGAATAAATAACCAAGAAGACATGGCAACGACGTAGTTATTATAATAATACAAATAATAACAATATAATAATAAAAATGCTATTTATAGACGCATGGATCAAAGTTTTGGCACAATAGCTCAATAACTATGAAATGGACTAAGGACTTAGTTAGCGTTACTGATTAAGAATCATTTAACTATAAATCATAATTAAGTTGAAATTACTAAGCAAAGACTAAGGCATAATTTTAGTAAAGTTAATTACAGACAAAAACCGTTAACAGACAAGATATCGCTGCCAAATAAAACTAATTTCTTATGCCTGAAAATTAATGTCTTCTATTCTCATCGTAGAATTGATAATGTACATGAATAACGCTCAAATGCGTTCGTTTTAGATCATTTATGCAGTGATTTCAGCAGCAAATAGCATTGGAAACTTTAGAAAAACTGTTTCGTGTGATGCTGCGTCCTGATTTCAACATCTGCCAAAACGGTCAAGCGTATTTAAAGATGTCTTGGCACATAAATTGAATGCATTATGTGTGATTTTGTTGTTTATTTCTTCGGTTTGATGTGTGAACCCATGATATTGCAGTGATCCCTTTTGATGGTATGTGAATTAAGTGAACTGTAAAGTGGGCTGAAAAAAGTCTGGACTAGGCTCTAGCGCTGTTGTGCAAAGGGGTTGTTGCTCAAGTTTAACAAGGGTTAAACTGCTTTGGCCCCTTTATAGTTGGCTTAAGATTGCCATTTCTTAAATACATATACATATATATACAATTGTGCAATTGCAGCTGCTTATGGATCAAGAACTTTTGCTTATATTTCAAACCCCACATTCGACTAAGGGTAACGCATAACATCACTCGGAAAGAAAAAAAAACAAACAAAAAAAAAACGCATAGGAGTCATTTTAAGAGTAAAGATCTGCAGCAGCAGAATTAATAGCAGATTATGCAAGCAGAAATTGTCCCTGTGCTCAATGTGTTTGTCGCAATTTTTCTCCCTTGTTCTTCGTCCTTAAGTCCTGCTGCTGTTGTGTCGTCATCTTTCGTTTTCGAGCATTCGCATGCTCTATCGCATTTGCCTTGTAATTGTTGGAACACCTTTACTTATTTTTTTTTCTTCTTCTCCAGTCTCTCCTGTCTTGGTTCTATTGCTTGTGTCCCTAAGTGAACTCCTCGTACCTTCGCGTGGGTCCAGGTGTAACTTTTATTATTGTATGTGTATGCGAGTGTGTGTGGTTGTCTGTGTATTTGTGCAACATGCGTTGTGCTCGGTATTTTCATATTGTTGTGTTAGCCTACACACTCACACTAACGTTTCTTGAAATCATTTAATTTTGTTTGTTTCTTTCTATTATTCATTTGGTTATTGTAGGCAATAGACAGCTGTGTTTTTAGTGTGTTAAACTCATTTCACCGTTATGAAACTTGGAACTTTAATTAATTTACAAATATTTTTACATGAAATCACACTAATATTTGGTCACGTTAAGGACAAAATTTGTAAGCCTATAATAATAAAAAAAACTTAGAAATAATTAATACTTTTCACTGTCTTCAATGTCCCTGCAGTTGGCAAAGCTTTTCCTAATCACAGCAGTTTACGGCACTATTTGTAAGCTCTACAAGCGCTTTTACTTTATGATTTAAACTTAATATTTTAAAACCCCATGTTTGCCAGTTTTAATTACTTCTTCAGCATTTCAATATTAAAATCAATGTTATATATATATATATATATATATATATATATATATATATATTTCAAGCCAATTTAAGGTTCTAAGAAGTTCGAAATTTAATGTTGGAATAATTGTTTTAATAATAATAATACAATTGTTTGACTATTGAAGCTTAGTGCAAAAAGCATTGAGAAAACACTACAAATCTGAATGGTTTTCATGAAATATTTATTTTTAAGAAACACCGGAGATATTTGAAAATGTATATTCCCCATTTTTTGCATTAAATGGGTATCCTGGATCTTTAAACACACAAACATAAAAAATATACATGAACAAAATATTCCAACGCATAATTTAAAACGTCCCATAAACAGATGGCACAATGCCAAGCAGAAGTTGCTTCAATAAGAAATGATTTGCATAAAAATTTAACGGAAATCTAATGAGCAGCAGGACAACTCATTTGCATAAGGATAGCTCCTTATTTCATGTTATTTCCAGTTTTAGATGGCGGTAATGCAACCATTTTTCATTAACCCAATGTGCAACTGCAAATATCGTCCCAATGAATATTTAATTAGATACGAACAGATCCGAAGAGTACCTATGCGATCCTTAAGAAAGCATAAGTGCAACCCTGTTTTTAAAACGGCTACATGCTCCTGTTGTGGTTAGGGCGTTTTCCTATCCCGTCTTGATCTAGTTGCTTATTTGCTTCACGCACCACAGAACAGTTAGTTGGAAGCTAACCCAACTTCGACTTCGTTTGGGACTTAACGGTCGTTTTGCCAAGGCCTTGACTTTAGGTCCTGTACACATAAAAACGGAAAAACCAACCCCTGTCCATGGCATCGATCAAGGTGTACGCGCGCGCATGAGCAACTTTAACGTCTACGGCATCTGTCTTTTCTTATAAAACTGCGAATATGCCGACTATATTGTTAGAGCAATGGAATTTTTAGTTGAAGGGAAGAACAAAAGAATGTTACAAATACATTTTTCAATACATAATTGGAGGTTGGTATAAAGAAACAATTTTCTGTAGGATTGTTGTCTCCAGGTTGTATGTGTTATTTTTATGGTAAAACATTTAATTGGCAGAGAGTAAATAATTAAAAAATTAAAACACTAATATTCTATATTAATCCTAAGTCTTATTTTGGCTAATTAGAATATAAATATTTGCAAAAAAAATGTAGCTAACCTGAGTTGATGAACGACGTTTGCGCTTGCTGTTCACAGTAATGCAATTTGTTGAAGAAAATCCATATGCTTGATCATACCCCGAAAGAGAAGGACAAACTGGTTTTGAGGGGGCTGCTGGTTCTCCTGCATCACTGCCTTTGCTCTGGTTGTTGCTGCTGCTGCTGCTGCTGTTCTCTTGGCTTATGCTGGCAGGGGCGACAACGTGCTCTTGATTTGCATTGCTGCTGTTGTGTGTTTTGTTCGTACTGAAAAGCGAAAAACAAAACAATTATTTCTTGGATTTTGCAATGTGAACTCAATGCCGCTCATTAAAGAAAATAAAAAGACAGTGGAAAATGGGAAAGCAAAGTAAATATAAGGGTAGGAGATACAACCACTGTTTTATAAGATAGGCACCCATCCGTTACATAAAAATAAATATTTGACATCCGGGAAATTCCTATTAAGTGGCTGGTAGACGTATCTTTTGAAATTTTTATAAAATTAAGCAATTCTTGCAAATTTGCTTGCACATTATGCATTACTCAAGGGGATGTATTCAAATGTTTCACTTATTTATAGACATATGTTTATCTGCATAAAAAGATGCTTATGAGACAATTCGCTTCGCGAATTATTGCAATTCGAGAAGTTTCTTAGTTAACCCTTAACAGCAAATGAATGGAATTCAATAGGGGCTCATATTCAACAATATATTGGAGTACCTGGGAGACCTTTAATACCCTAACATTGCTGGTGAGAGGGTGTGCATGCACTAAGGCGCCGCTGTTTTCCAACACAAAAATATTTCTTTGATGATAATCGATACTGTACGTCGAAATCAAAATTATCTGAAGCTTATGCTCATTATAAATGTGTTGGATTAGGCTTTAAGATGGTTACTTCTGCCTAGTGTTAAAGGTATTTAATGTACGTTTAAGTATGCAATAGAGTACACACAAAATAGCATCAAACAGCATTTTCTTTTCTTTATTTTTTCTATTTAGTTTAGTAGTTAGTTAAAATATTTTTAAGGTCGGTTTTAGTTGTGATTTTTTCTGTTAAGTAAGGCGAAATGTATATGAAATGCCCTACTTCTTGTTGCTTTCATTTTGTTGCAGTGTGTAATTAAATTAATTCCGTCCGTTAGTTTAGTTTTTTTTTTTTTGCATGCCAAACATAATATCGCACACATGTTTAACCACGAATTATGTGTATAAAAAAAAGAAAATGGACTATCACTGAATGATCGAAACCGAGTTAAAAGGGTCACAACTGACGAGGTCTAAATGACTGGGCAATTATGCAATTACACTAAAGTGCGCCTGTGCCAGCCAGAGGGTGGTGCCGCACATCGAAGCCAATGGGAGGTATGAAAGTAATTTAATTTGAAAAAAGGACCACGAAAACTAAAGGTAAAAAGCCGCAAAGTAAAGTATATGTATAGTAATAGTTGCATGTATGTGATGTGTCCTCTATATGACAACATTATCTACATGCAGGTTAAATGACGTCCCCTTAATCGACTCACAACTGACAGCAACTAAACAGTTTTCTAATGACTTTTCCGCGCGCAATATTTACTAATCACATGCAGGACCTTTTTTATTCAGTGGCGCATGCCCAACAGTGTTGTGTGATGTAATGGAATGTGATGCGGATGCCGATGCGCCTTTTGGTTATCAGAGTCCAATTTCACTTTAACACCTACAACAGCTGTTCGATTTGAGTCCTTTCGCAGTTGCAGTTGCAGTTGCAGTTGCAGTTGAATTGGAAATGCATTTTAAATTATCACTCTAGACTTGCTGCTAGGGGCATCTGCGGGTAGTCAGCCATAACCAGTTTTCCCGTCACTTATAATTACAAAAATTGTATTAGATAAACATCATAGGCCTTTTCGTCTTTTTTGGGAGCTCAAGACAAGACAGGGGCTACCAGGATAACTGCGGTCACTGATGAAGTTAGGAAGTAGTATGTTGCTTCCGCCACAGGAAATGGAAGTTAGACGAATGAAACTAAAATTTTAAATGTTTGTGTTACTCACTTGGGTTTCATTAATTATGTGGTGTTTTTTAATTGTTTGAATTTCTTTTCCTTTAATTAAAGGAGGTCAACGTTTAATATAGCAGCTACCTCAAAAATGCGTTTTTTTCTGCATCTAATTCAAGATGGCAAAGACAAAGTTTTATTTTTTAACAAAAGCTGAAAAACACTCAAATCTAAGACAGACAAGCTGATTCCAGCATTTCATATAAAGGTTTTTCAATTTCATGGGAGTCAAAAACAACAACATTGGATAAAACTTTAAATTAAAGGCATACTACTATTACTTCCCATGTTTCTAGCTCTAGTTGAAAACTGATTGAGAGATTGTAGTGTAGTTTTTGTGGAGCAGAAGGAAGCGTAGCCATATTTTTACTATATCTATAGCTGTGGAAAAAAGAAGTCGCTAGTTTTATTGCAAAAAACGCTTAAAATTAATTTAGTTAGTTATATGCGGACTCGATGATAACATTTTTTTAAATTTATTTAAGACCGTTTAATGTATTACAAGCTCAAATTTAAACTACTATAATGAATATTTATTTTATAATCGAGCTGGGGAAAGTAAAGATGATGATAAAAAAAAGGAGATCGACGTATTTTATTGCAATTTACTACGAGTTTTTGAAAATTAATAATAAGTTAATAAAAAAACTTACCATTTGGCATAAAAATCCATAATTGTACGGCCTTATAATGCCGTTAGAATTTGAAATGTTGCTTAACAAAGCAATTACTGATACGCAGGTTATAATATAAAAACTGAAAATGTAAAGAAAATAATAATAAAAATCAGATTAATTAACCAAATAAAAAGCAAAAATCCTTAACTCTTGTTTAATTTTTGTAAGCAACTTGGTAATTTGGAAATAATAGAAAGAAATAATAATCGCATGAACTGGGTTTAAGCAATATTTTGTTGGGAGAAAATATCAATACTTATCATAATGTGACTGGTCTAATTGGCAATTTCTGCGGTTTGCCCAATCCATGAATTTTCTTGATAATCTTTCTAGAACTAAAAGTTTTTAAAATATATTTCATAATTTATTTTATTTTTTCTTTAATTTTTGCAAAGGACTATTTTACTTTTAATCCATTTTAATGGGTTTAGTGTTTATTACCAAATTAAAAATAAGAAAGAGAATTTTTACCGAAAGTCTAGTTTTGGAGAAAGGAAATCTATTTGATCTGCAATACATTTATATGCATATACTTCCACATGTCTTGATTATGTGTCCAGCTGCCTGTGGTCCTAATGGTGTTTGGTGTCCGCGTGAATGGGGATAAAAAAAACACAACTAGACACCGCATGCGCAACGAAAAAAGTCAAAATGACTGTAAATGTTTTTCTACTGCAGGTTCACATAGTAATATTGACCTCTTGTATAAAAGTGATCAATGCACCTGTTGTTCCGACTGACTTTGTGCCAGTTGTCTCTGCGGGCAGATGGCAGCTGTTGATCTAAAGGTGCTTGCAACTACATAAAACCCTCCCCAATCGTGTTTGTTTCTGCCAAAAGACAACATGTTACGAAATGAGTATTATGCATTTTTATACTATGATACCAAGGGTTGAGCTTGTTTGGGTTTATAAACGCAACTTTTTTAGACAGCCTTATAACTTAACTAAACTAACTACGTCCACTACGGATTGAAATTGAAAAGATCATACTAATATTTCCTTTTACATTCGCAAAAATAGTAATATCACGCCAAACGCTTCAGGCCAAATACCGACGCGAAAGTCGATAGTCTGGGGACCCGTCCGGTCAGTTCAAGATAAGCCAGGACTGTACTATTCCAGCCTTCTTCTATAGTTCATTGTCCTGGTAGAAGCGGAAACTGCCTCAAATTCCCTGCTTTGGTGTACTTTTAACTTTAGTATATTGAAGAACATATTTATATCCATTATGGTCTCAAAAATCGCCAAGTTTCCGACGCCAGCCCATACATGCCGATACTATTACACTTTCTCCGCCCTACACGACTGTTGGCTTTATGTGTTTGGGATTAAGCTCAGTATTGGGCTGTCTCTATACATAATACTGTAAAACGTCTGCAAAAATGACTGTGTTTCAGGATATTAAATATTTGTCCAAGTGAGTTTATTTTAACCGCTTATAAAATGCTTTTTCGGTTTACTTAATCATTAAAGTCATGTTTGCCAGTTTTGGTTCCAAAACCTTCGTGTGTTCTATTATTTTGCTGGTGATTCTCCGCTTCTCATGTTCGGTAATAATTATTTTTCCTTACAATTCTGGTCTTGTTTGGTATCCGACTTTGTGAACGAAGCGCTAAAATATGTGTTTTCCAGTCGATGGGCTTAGGTTTACTACTCGAGCTATTTGGACCTGTAAAGTGCCGTTTTTGGAGTGTTCCAGAAGGATTTTTCGTTGATTAATAGTAGTGAATATGTTCATAGACCTTGGAATGTTTTGTCCGGAAGCAGACTACGAAGGATTGGTCTATCTTTGCCAAAACTGCAAACAAAGAAACTCAACTGTCCATCACATAACCACCACATCAATTAATGATATCTTTCAGGGTTTTTAATCGACTTTATATTTGAGAAAAAACTTACTTCCAGACGCTAAATCAAATAAATTGTGAACCACTGTATGTATCTCGAAGAATAGTTTGTGATAGTCTTTAGTTATCGGAGTGCGAGAATAATCCAACAAGAACTACAAACACACGGTGGATGCTAGGACCAGGAGGATGTAGAGTGGGTAAAGAAGTCAAATTTTCCAGTAATTTATTAGACGCCGAAAAGGTAGATTATTTACCTTAAGCCCAAGGTCAACGCAAATTAAACACAAGCTCAGTTAACTGGAATATGTACTCATATTTTGGTTAAATGTATATTTGTATTGTACTTGTGTAAGTACATACATACATATGCATGTTTTGCATTTTGAAAATGCTTCTATACTAATTTCGTCAACAGTTTCCCACAAGGAAATAAAGAACTGGCAATTTAAAGGTAAAAAGCATGAATACGAAAAAACGCAAAATATGCCAAAAGGAGAAAAAAAAGCAAACAAAAAATACGGGAAGAGAGATATATGTGTGTATACAACAAAATGTTGCTAGCGAGGAAGAGAAAGAGAGAGGGAGACAGCAAAACAGCGAGAGAGGTAGAGCAAGCAAAACTTTAAAACAGGTCCAGGGTTTCTAGTCCCTTGCCGAGTTCAGGAACGCCTTAATCGCGACTCGACTCGAACTGCAATTTTTATGCGTCCTACTTCAGAGCGAATGCCATGTGTTTTGTTTGTGTGTATGGATGTGTGTGTAATTGTTACGTATATGTTATCTTGTTGTTGCATTCATTTTGGTTGTGCTTGCACAACAATAAAAGATACATTCCTCACATGCTTAATACTCAAGATACATATAAACGCATGCCTTATTTTATCTGTAGAATGAATGTCAAAGCTAAAACGCCTTCTTTTTCGGAGGCAATTAGAAAAAAAGCGTGCATGGAAATTTTGGTAACAAAACTATTAACATTTATTTTTCATTGCATTATAAAAATCCCTACAAACTTCAAGGAGAAATCCAGCCATACTTCCATACTAATGCCATATATACATACATTTATACATAAATCTGTAAATATATATTTATTTACCCCTTACTACACTCCAATGCATGTGTGAAAGTAGAAAAGTGACCAAACTAAAGAAAGAAAAAAAAAAACAGAAAATAACTTTTCTCAATGAGCTGCCGTTCTAGGAATCGGCGGCCTTGAAGTAGCCGATAGGCCATACACAACGATGCGCTCAATTGATTTATATTTAGCATCAGCCGTTTAAAAGGATGCGACTGGTTCAAGTGGCCGTCGTATATACTATCTTCACATTTCTGTATCTATATTCCTCTGTCTCTCTCTCTCGCTGTGTTCTTTTTATTCACACTCTCTACATATTTTTTTGGCTTCTATTCTTCTGTGTGTCTGGTGTGTATGTTTGCACGAGAATAACTGGAAACTGTTTATCATTGTTGTTTCTGCTGTCGTCTGGATATCCATCCCTACTTGGTTCAGGTCCACTTACATATCCTCAATTCACATCGAATATTCACGATCTTAAAGAATATTTGAAAGCGAGCATACGTACTAAATAAAACATACAATCTCTTGTTTGAGTATATTGTCTATTAATTCTGTATCAGGATAAGTACATACTAATAAAAAATGCTTAAGTATTTTCGCGATTTGTTCGTCCTTATGAACGCAACTGTTTTAACAGCAATCACGATAATATTTCACATTCTTACATTAAGAGTTACCAAAGCACTCTTTAGAAAAATGCAACAATGTGCTAATAAACTCTATTCTTCTAGTTTATATAGTAATCCAGACTATTCCAGTCCGTTTGTGGAAACCAAAGATGGCCCAGTCTGAAAGGTACTTTAACCCTGAACACAAGGAGTACCACAAAATAGATAATTAATCTATTACTTAGGAATGTTAATATTTCAAATCTTGAGTCTATAGTATCTCTATTTTCTTTGTTTAAGAACATACTTAAACAATTTGGTCTGCTTTTATGTACAATACTTATAAATTATTTTCTTCATAAGGTGTACACATTAATATGTTTTCATAAAAATAAATGCAAAAGAGCACAAAGTGTATCAAATTTCTCAAAATGTATAGTATTTTATCTGGTCAATAAAAAAAAAAAACAAAAAAATCCAACGTCTTCAATACAGATATTTATGAGTTTTCAAATCAAAATGGATTTCCTTGTTTGATTTTTTTTTAAATTTTAAATTACTTTTTTTTATTTTTTACGAGACCACCACGTACTACATTTATACATGTGTGAGTACCCAAAGATTTTGCGCCACTTTTAACATAATTCAGTTTAAGTGTGCCTATGTGGGTATATGCAGCGTTTTATATGACTGTTACTCATTTTTGTTTCTCTTGTGGTATACGCTTTGCAAGTTTGCTTTGCGCTCATCAAGTTTTTCAAAAGGTTCGGTTAGTTTTTTTTTAAATTTTTTATACTTTTCACGTCGGCGCACATCTCAAAACGCGCTGGCGCTGTCCGCGTCAGCGTTGACGTCGACATATACTACGTTTTTGTATCTTGTTGTTGTTATTGTGTGTGTGTAGCGAGAATGGTGAAAGAAAAAGTGGACGCCAAGAACTGCGCCGGCGTCAACAGCACTGTGGTCGCTTACGTCGACTGCGAAGCTTTGCGCGTTATACTGTTTGGAACAAATGGAAGAGAGCGTTTTCTCCCAGTAGGGGAACGCTCTTTGCCTGTGTTTGTGTTTGTGTGAGTGTGTCGTTAGTTGTGAGGAAAAAACTGGAGAGAGAACACATAAGTAAAGTGGCGCGAATTGGGCGATTGGTTGGCGCATTTTTGTTTTACCGCCCAAAATCTATTCGAATGGCGGGAAAGTGCAATCGACGACCGAAAGCACATATACCCATATGTATATATATAAATGCGAATTGATTAGAAAGTGCCGATGCGCGTTTGCCTTTCTGGGCTATAGCTTTTAACAGCTACGCAACATCTATGAGTACTAATATTCGAATTGGGTCAACTTTGACTTGCGTTCTGATATGCACGCTTTAAGTAAGCTGCATGATTATTGGCAACGCCAAACAAACACTAAACTTATTTTTACATTGTTGTTAAAGCTAAGCTGCTATTTTAATTACTACTGCTTCAAACAGCAGGCGCAATTGGTTTAGCTAGCGACACACTTTAATTGTAATTCGAATTTCAATGGCATTGTAAATAAACACTACTTTGCACAGCCTTATTTCATTGCAAAGATTGTTTTTTTGCAAAAATGCAGTCACAAAGACACGACGACACAGCCGTCAACACACACACACCACGTAGTTAAAACATGTACACTTGTCACACGCATAATTCTTTTCACATCCGATTTTGGGGTTTTTTGCAGCGTAAGGGCGTACATTTTTACCTTTATTGTGTTGTGAATTTAATCATTTCGGCTAAGTTGTATTTGCACTTGGTAGTTTTGTGTTTTCTTTAACTTTTCTTAAGAACGTCGTCACACGCCGGCCAAGAAACTTCACCGAACAGCAGCTGAGCAGTGATCAAATAGATCGGCCGTAAGTTACTAAACAGCAAAGAGAGCGAAGAAGAGAGAGCCTAACGTCGACAGCGAAGTCAGCGTCAAAAGCAGAAGCAGCGTGTGTGTGTGAGAGTAAATGTGATCGCGCCAAAGTAAGCACATTCAACAGCAAGCGAGCAAAAAAATGCAACACACGGGTACAATTGGTTGAACTTAATATTGCTCGTAAGTCTAACCGACATGTAGGAAAGGAAAGAGCGCTAAAAGGCAAGATGTTCAATGTGCGTGGCAGGAGCTGCGAATGCGCCACGACAATAAACCCCACCAAAACGTTTTATTGAATGAAACTGACACAACTGACGCTACTGTTAAAGCGCCAATCGGGGAGTTGACCTAAGTGTGTGAAACTGTAACAGCTGTTTCGTGGCGCTCACTACACAAACTTTATACGCGCTACAGATGTTAGAGCTGCCACCCAGGCAGATACAAAACACGTATAGAGCTGCTTACCTAAAAAATCTAATAAACACATTTATATTTTGTTAAAAAACTAAAAACCTTTGGTTTTACAACATGCCTATTGAATGTAGCCTATAATACTACTAAATAATAGAGTGCAACCAATCAATTAAAGTTAATCTGCTGTGTGTTTACGTTTGCATTGGTTGTACACTCTATCTGTCAACCTGCTGGCAACGCCGCGCACGAAACAAACAAACAGCCAGATCTTTGTTTAGCGCGCGTCGAATTTTTGCTTTTTGGCACCAACTTTGCAGGCTTTTAAAGCTTGTTTTCTAAATAAACCAGTAGCCAGATTCACATTCATCGAAAGGATAAAAACATGAAGAATCTGATTTTTTAACCCATACAAAAATCATTGTAAAATTGCAAAAGTTATGAATGAAGAAAGTTGTAAATTTCCCGCGCGCGGGAAGCAATTTCGACGTCAGGTTCTCTCATAAAAGTGACAGCTGAGTTGAAAGACCGAGAGGCACAGCACAGACGACGTTGACAGCGACGTCGACTGCGACTCTATTTTTTTTTGTGGAATGGTAAAATAATTAAAAATTTGCTCGAACAAAAACCAAACTCATATTATTTGAAAATGGGCACCGTTGCAAAATACAAAACATAATAAGTATTTACATAAGTTTACTTTAGAATCCACTTAAACTTGCTTAGCAAACACTTAATTCAGCAGACTAACTCACCTGTTCCGGATGAAGATTTCCAATGTCCGAGATGTTACTCCTGGCTTAAGGGGCGGTTGCACTTGGGGGTTGCTTAGGTGAGGTCAAGCGCTTTAAATGTGCTTGGGAGCGAGCCACGCGCGCAGTTGAAACAACAAAATGTGTGTCTTTATACCTAATGCGCTCCACGCGGATGAAAAAAAAATTTTTGCACACATACACACATTTCAGAATGACTAGTTGCTTTTTATTTTGAGTTGGGCGCTCCTTCGCTTGGTTCAAGATCAGCTGCGTTTTAAATCCTTGCGCGCAGTTGGATCCACAACTTAAAGACCAATATCAAAAATCTTTTTGCAGACTTTTAGAAAAAATAAAGTGAACTGCGCTGCCGCTGTCCAAGAGTGGAAGAGAGAACAACGATAACACGAAAGAGCATATACTTAGCGATGATCGATACTCTGGTGTTGCAGTCATCTTTAAGCGATGTTTCTTTCGCAACCTGAATAATTGTCATTCACAGCGAAAATTTGTAAACATTAAAAATCACTTAAAAGCAGACCGTTTGCCAATCCAACAAATCATATGAAACATTTAAACTTTAATTTCCATTCCTTTTTTTATTAAAACATATGGACTTGTGCATTAGTATTGTAAGCCACGCTGGTCAACATACATATTTGTGTAACGAGAACTGACATTTGTTGAGTGCAGTCGGAGCTTCAGTGCATAAATAAACGTTATGTTTTGCAATAACACTGGCAAACATTTTAATTATTAGCAAAAATAAAATTACTCAAACATTTAAAAAAAATATTCAAAATCACTTAAAAAAACAAACATTTCATTAATGTGTAACGTATTTTAATATTTACGTTTGAAAATAAATTAATTAAAGTTTTGTTCTGAAAGCCGCTCGTTTCCGAACTAGAAAATATGAAGAAACACCACACGCCTCACAATATACGTACGAAAAGCAACGATAAAACGAAACTAGTTCAGCTGCTAAAAAGTGCTTGTGCAGCTTTTGGCCAATGTTGAAAATACAAGTAAGAACAATCGAGATTGGCCGACTAGAAGATACCCTTAAAATTGGGCTTTATATCTTACACTCTTTATTTTTACAACAAACAGTTGCTAATGAAATGTTTTGCAGTTTTCGTTATTTTCAATAATATGTACCTATGCTTATTTCGCATAGATGTGAAAAGCTTAAAATACGAAAACTTGGCTACAGTTAAAACTCAAGGCCATAGCCTACCGAGATCGACGCGTTTTACCTCATAAGCTTGGTGAAGCTTTTTTCTGCATCATACATTTTTTTGCACAGTGTCATAACGGTATTTATTTACCCAGTTTTAATGGGCTCAGGGTACAAAACGCGAAACGTGAAAGCTAAACGCTGCACTTTGTTGCTGCTAATACAAATTACAATTATGCCAGTTTCGTATGTGTTCCATGTTTATTACGATTTTGCTTTACTCAACAGTATTATTAGTGGTTATTTTTAAACATAAAAAAAACCATCGCTCTGGTCACAGCTTAGATAGGGGATTGCTTAAAGCCGCGCGCCGCATAATCGGCGGGCGCCGAGCGGTCAGAGACACGGGGAAAACCCTCATCGCCTGGCAAACAAGCCTTACGGGAGCTGATCACACGCCAGCCGCCCTTGCGAGTCCAATCCTAAAAGCAAAAACAAATGCATTGCGGGGTGAATCAATATTTTGAATACAATTAATTTGAAAAGGATGATCAATCCTTTTATTTTATGTAACACCTGTTTTACATTTTTAAATTCTACATTATAATGTAAACATTGAAAATATGAAAAAATTGGTTAAAAAGAATTAACATTTTAAATTTTTAGACTTTTCGTCTATGAGATTGAAGTTTTTGTATAAACGGTAATACAGACGGACATGGCTACTTTTTTTCGCCTGTTAAGAATCACAATATATACATAATACTTTTTAGGTTCAGAAATTGTAAATAACAGTTGAAAGAAAATCTTTTTAGCCATTTCTAGAACACACAAATATTACGATAATTTAACTTAAAAGGTTTTCTAAATATGCTATTAACAAACTTTCTACACATTTGCTTAGCGAATTTCTAGTTAATTATTTTTTGTGACTTGTTGGATAAGATTGTTTAAATGAAATATTTTAAAATCTTTAATATTTGTAATATATTTAATTCACTTACGTTTTGATTGTATTTGAAATAGTAGGCACCGGCATAAATGCCCGTCAGTGCTATCAGCGCCTTTCCAGTCCAATAACGCACTGTGTAGGCCCGTTGGAATCCCTAAAAAGTGTGAGAGATTTTTAAATATTTTGCTGATTACATAACAAAATAGAGGTTACCAACGCTGGAGTCAGAGCTTTGCAAATAGTATCTAGGGGTGCGCGATACATTCGTTTAATGGGATTGTTGAGTTCGAGTTCAAGTGCTGGTACTTTGCGTGGACCGTGATGCAGTTCCTGATCCTTGAGCCACTGTTTGCGCCAGGCACGTTCATCAGGTGACATGCCAATAAGACGCTCACGTTCGCGCACCATGCGGCCTGCAATGGCCATGGGCTTGACGCCCCCTGTATCTGATGCACCACCAGCAACCATTTTCGGTTATGTGTTTCAAGCAGTAGATGCTACAAAATATCAAAGTGCTGTTAAAAAACACACCGATGAAAGAACGAAAGCAGCTGTTTTAATTGTCATTCACCGGCTAGCGTAGACACATAGCTGAAAATTATGTTTATCACAAACACTCATATCGATTACAATAAAATGTTTTTTTTTTGTTATCGATGATTGGTGCAAAATTAGCAATTGTACCGCACAAAAGCTCGCTGCCATAGTATTGTTATTAAGAAATATATGCCGTTGGAATATCTTGGAAAACTGGTTTTTCTTTGATTTATTAATATTCCAGGTCAAATAATTGATTTCTACAAATGTTTGTTGCTTAAACTGTATTGTAATTAACTGTATTTTAAAATGCAAGCCGGAAACATGAGCCCAGAAGACAGAAACAAACATTTTAAATATTAATAGGTGGAAATCTGTGTGAATGTTTTTAAAAACTAACCATTATCTTCGCTGACTTACAACTTTTCTGTCCCTCTCGACTAACTTAGTTTTGAAAAAAAAAATAACACTTGATAAGATATTGTTGCCCAAAACTCATCTAAGTTCAAAATTAAATGCAAATCATACGCTAATTTGTAAAAAAAAATCTTTGTGAAAATTTGTCTTATATTAACATTTAAATTACTTGTTATGTGTACGATCTTTCCGGAAAAATTTCCTAAGATCCGCGCGAAGATCAGCGAAAAGACTGACGGACATGGCCATGGTTGATGATCAAATAATATGTATGTATAACCAATAAACAATAAATGATCTTTTATGGTCCTATTTACTGACATTTTATTAATAATAAGTTAACTGTCGCATATAATTTAATTTCAAATCAGCTTATTTAAGTTGTCTAGAATCTGAGCAGAAATCTCAACATATCGCTAAATGTTATTTCTTAAGATATCGATATATTCGCCGTTTTGCACATCACTAAAACAAAAGCGTGGTTTGTCTCACCTGTGATATTCGCACTTGTGTTAGTTATTGACAAGCAAAAATACGACCCAGGTATGTGCGTTTATATCAAAAGTCCTTTTAAGTGGAGAGTAAACAATAAATGTGGCTCTTGATGTTTGTGTGTAAGCTAATTGCAAACAGCAGTATATTTTATGTTGCAGAACAAATTGCTCATGGAGTCAAAATATTTTGTCAACAGTAATGGCTCTGCGGACATGTCATCCGGTTTCTCGGTCAAACGGAAAATTGAGCCCATGAAGGAGCAAAATGCAATTAAGAAACCAAACTACAATCAGCTTAAACCTAGCCCGCAGCAGCAAAATCTTTATAAAAATGTGGCGGCCAACAGAAAAGGCAATATTGATCAGGAGCGCAGAGCGCTGCCTGTATATAATTGCAGGCAGCGCATACTAAAAGAGCTGGAAGCGAATGATACACTTTTAATAATGGGCGAAACCGGCTCCGGCAAGACAACACAAATACCACAATTCTTGCTACAAGGAGGCTATGCAAGCAATGGCATTATTGGCATAACGCAGCCTCGTCGCGTTGCTGCCATAACAATTGCTAAGCGTGTGGCCCAGGAACTGGCCAGCAACGTTGGAGAGTCGGTTGGTTATACAGTGCGTTTCGAGGACACAACAACGGAGCGGACGCGCATCCGCTATCTCACCGATGGCATATTGTTGCGTGAGGCAATTGGGGATCGATTGCTGCGTAAATACAGTGCAATTATGTTGGATGAGGCGCATGAGCGTACAGTGAATGCGGATGTGCTCTTTGGTATTGTAAAGCAGGCACAACAGGAGCGAGCCAGACAGCGCCTGCCCAAGCTAAAGATTATTATTACTTCTGCCACCATGGACATTGATCATTTTGGCAAATATTTCGGTGTGAAGGGTATGTATCTGGAGGGACGAACGTATCCCGTACGTATCCTTCATGCTAAGACCACTCAGGAGGATTATATAAACGCAGCGCTGGTCACACTCTTTGATATACATCGTCACGAGCCGATTAACCACGATGTTTTAATCTTTCTTACCGGCCAAGAGGAGATTGAGGCGCTAGCCCAGCAAATTCGCCAGCTGGCTCGAATACATAGCTCGGGTCCATTAGATGTAAGGGTTTTTACTCTCTACGCTCAGCTGGCTCAAGGCAAGCAGCTAGAGTGCTTCCTGCCAGTGCCAGCAAACACACGCAAAATAGTTTTGGCCACAAATATTGCAGAGACTTCAATTACCATTCCAGGCATACGCTGCGTCATCGACTGTGGCTTTGTTAAAGAAAAGTCATTTAATGCCAGCTCTGGCTTGGATCTGCTTAAAACCGTACGTATCTCACAGGCTCAAGCCTGGCAAAGAAGTGGACGAGCTGGACGAGATGCACCAGGAAAATGCTATCGAACCTACACGAAAGCAACAATGGAACAGTTTCGCAACGCTTCACTGCCAGAAATCCTGCGCGCCAATTTAACCTCAACTGTTATGCAGCTGCTTGCATTGGGCATTAACTGCAGCAGTTTCGACTTCATCGATGCACCTCCTCAGGAGGGTGTTAACAGCGCCTTAAAAACATTAGAGCAAATGGGCGCAATCAAAACGGCCGTATCACCACCGGTCATAACAGCAACAGGTCGTTGGATGGCACAGTTTCCGCTTGATCCCAGATATGCCAAGCTTTTGCTTTCTGCGCCCACATTCGGCTGCTTGGAGGAGATGCTCAGTCTGGTTGCAGCGATTTCCAGCGACAATTTTTTTATTGACCATACCGACAAGAGCGAATTGGCCACGCTGGCGCACGCAAAATTTCAATCCAAGCATGGTGATCATCTGACTCTCCTTAATGTATTTACAACCTTTCAAAAAACGGAAAAATCAAAGATCTGGTGTCACGACAACTTCCTCAACATACGAAATCTAACCTATGCGCGTAATGTGCGTAAGCAGCTCGAGGAGATTTGCAGCAGACTCAATCTGGCCTTTAATAGCTGTGGCGACAACTTGGATGCCATAAAAAAGTGTCTACTGACGGGTCTATTTGAAAACATTGCTCTGCTCCAAAAAGAGGGACATTATATGATTTTAGGCGGGCGTGTTAAGGCCAAAATACATCCTTCCAGCGTGCTCCATGGCAAATATAAGCCTCAGTGCATTCTTTTTACAGAAATAGTACAAACTGAGCACAATTTCCTGCGCCAAGTTACGGAAATTAGCAAAGATTGGATTGAAGAGGTGCTACCCTCAATGAAATGTACTTTTAAATAAAGCGCTAAGTTTTGTTTTGTTTGTTAAATTGAAAAATAGCACTTTGAATAGGTCACCAACTAACCAATTTAAGAGAATATTGGATTGGGACCCTCAAAACTAGAGACCTGAAACATTGACTCTAGCAGGGCCGGATAAAAGCTCCCGATTAGTACCAGCAAGGAGATGAAAAATCAACATAAGCCTATAAGTTTAGCGACTGTTGAAAAGATTTGTCTTGTGTCGCTTTGCGGTTGATTGATTTTATTATTGTCCCAACCTGTATATTGGGATAAATTTAAGAGTTATTAAAAAAAGACTACAAACTAGACAATTATTTATAAAAGTTCGCGTGTATAATTTTTGAATTTGTTTATTTTGTTTACAGACTTGTTCAGCTACTCTTAGTGTCAACTTAATCTAGTTTACATTATGCATTCTTTACAAGCATCTGCGCATAGGGCTAAAGGAAAAATAAAGTTATCACAGATGCTATATACAAATAAGGTTAGAATGTTGCACTTTCGAACAACTTTATATTATATACAGTATTTACAAAAACATTTTAAGAAATTAATGGAACACCAGTGAACTGGGAATCTAGTCGTTAGCACTTTTTGAGTCTTCTTTTTCTTGGCTTGGTAGCAATATTAGGAGAACTAATAGTGCGGCAGGTTAGGTCAAAAATTGTAACAAGTTTTGGGTGCTAAAAAATAAACAAATCTGCTGAACATCATCTAAGGGCTTTAGAAAGCGGTTACAAACTGTTAACGCAAACATAATTTATATATGCATATATCTTAATTTATTGAATATAATCAATAACTATATTCCGATTGCACAGATGAAAAGTACAGATAGTTTTGCAACTAAAATGTAACGAATTTTTTGGAATTTTCAACAAACAATTACTTAATATTATTACAAGTCTATGTGTACATATGTATATGTGTGTGTGTGTTTGTGTAAGTAACGAGTTTGTTTGTTGAGTTGGTTTACAGATGACCTTGTATTGGATCGCACAGATGTACAGGACATGTAAACGATTTCCCACCAACAAGATGAGCGAGATTCTCTCCGGCATAACTGATGAATGGAGAAATTTCACAAATCTCACCATGTACTATGCCACCGGCATTTTGAATATATTTGCGGTGCAGACGATGCAAATCAGATCGCGCTGTGCTTGGACAGTCCTTTCCAGCTGAATCGGCATTTTTTAATGCACTGAACTCCTCATCCCGGGGCACCTCCATCAGTACAAACTTCTCGGCAAACTCGAAAACATCAAACACAAACTTTTCAATCTTAATGCCGTTCGGTTTGTCAGGCGTCAGACGTTTACCAGCATTGTCCACAAACGGTATCTTCTTTTTGGCTACGTGCAGTTTAAGCTTGTGCTCATAGGTCTTACCGATCTTGTTAAGAAACGCAGCCGAAAAATAATGGTTACATATATTGCCAGCACTAAACGTTAAACGTCCTTTCGAATTGCGCATCTCGGCTGTTTCGGGGGAAATTTCACTATACTCTACAACTTGATATTTGCCGTCGACGATGGCTACCACACCGACAGCCTCGTTTGGTGACGACTTCTCCACCACTTTGGCAGCACAGTCAGCCTGCTCCTTCACACAGTAACCAATAAAAGTCGGGTCGGCCACCTTGATCAGAATGTTGTCCACGCTGTGCGCATGTAAATGAAGTATGCCACGTTTTTTTATATCATCCAATATTCCAGCACGCACCAAAGCACGATAAATGCCTCCGTTGCCGTCGGGTGAGCGCGACACGCGATGCTTCTCGTCAAGTATAATGCGTCCATCGTAGTCGAAGCAGGGCAGTGAGCCTTGTTCGAAAAGCATCACATTTTCTTCCCGAAGCCCAAAGTAGTTGTTTGCCGCAAAGTATTCGAGCGTCGGCTTCTTCGTGTGCTCTGATGTCATGATATACCACATAATGTGCCCTCGCTTGCCGACCAAATCTTCCGCCAGCTGCTCTAACTTTAGTATGCGCTCAGCCTGTATGCGAAAGAGTGTTTTTCGTGATTGTAAACCCACATCGAACATGCCCTTCGGTTGATCAAAGCCTAGACGTGTGCCTGCAAACAAAATTGTTCACATAATTAGTTTTTTTTTTGTTTTATGAATCATTTCATTCTGATGAAATAGGCATTGATTCAACGTAAAACATTACATCAGAATGGTGAAAACATGACAAATAGATGGCCATAACAGCCAAACGGACAGATAAATATGACGATTTTACAGACTATATGTGAGCTAAATACTTTGGATTTTCAATTCCTTTATCTTCCCGTGACTCATAATGCATAACCAAATATTTATGCCCTGGACTATTAAAGGGTTTCGTGAAGAACCGACTTTCATCGGTTCTTTTGAAAGCTTTCAAACTTTACGGAAAATATTATCAATATTTTACAGTTTTTTTAGTCCAAACGAACAATCGACCAATATATTGTAATATATAGTATAAGTATCCATTGGTAGACAATTTTGTATTAACTAATATTGTATAATATCAACAATGAGTATCAAACTATGTCAGGTATTAGATTCTCCTACACATGAATAATATAATGGAAACAGAGATCGCCAAAGCCATCTTACAGAACTACGATGTAAGTAAATAATTGTAAAACCATATCATCATTTTATACTCAATTAAAACTAGTGCAGTATTTGCTTCATTTCCTGTTTTATGAACCTAAATCACTTGAGTCACAAGAAATTTTTGGGTACAAGTTAACACACAGCAAGTCAAATTGCATTATTTTAACAGCCAGTTGACCTTTAAAACTTGATTCTGAAACATACTATACTGTTACTATGGTAGCTGATCTTAAGGTCACTCATTAAACACTACCGGTTTGAAAATATTAATATCTTGTTGAACGGCTCTTGTAGAAATCACCGCCAAGAAAGACAAAAAACAAGAAGTAAACATTGCATTCGCTACCAATAAGCATGAAAATGTCAAAGAATCGCTACTTCGTCAACTAAATGTTTTTAAGGAAGTTGCTTAAGTTGGGACAGCCTTTGTTACATTTTTGTTGTCCAATTGTTATTAAATGTCACGTTAGACAATAAAACTAACATTTGTTCCAAGTGCGTCCAGTAGAAAGCACATGCACATAATGTATTTCATTTGGTATATCAAACGATAATTCGGAGAATTAACAAAATAACTTCTCCTCAAAAATGTATTAACGGTCAACGAAAATTCTTTAGTAAAATTTTCGTCTTTCGTAAATTTAAATTGGAATAATTCAATTCCTTACATCTTTACTCATTTGTTTAAACTTCTAAGCTGACTCGTGGAGTCCTTGTTGAATATAAGTTAATTATTTTTAAAGATGATTTATCTTAAGGTCAGTTTTTTTGCACTCTGGAAATCTTCGTTACAAACTTGAAAAATCCTTAAGACAACTTTCCAATTGTAAATTTGTAACACCACTCACCTTGTCCACCCGCCATTAGAAGCACAGCGACATGACCGTTGCTAATCTGCTGCAGTCCCGCTTCCCGGTAGAAGTTCAATTTATCCGATGGGGTGCTGCCAATGGAAAGAATTTGGTCATCGGGTATGGGCTGTAGACGGTCGTCCAACTTGATGCCGTTCTCATTCATTGAAATGGTGGCACGATCAAAATATAGCTTGATCTCATCCAAATTGAGCTCGTCTATATCACGCTTCAACTCCGCACGCTGTTCCTTTGTGAGCTCCTGCCAATATTTAAGTAAATGCTCCTGCCCCACTTGGGCGAGTCGTGCTTGCAGCTTACAATTATCCGTCATTGTTGAAGTCGATATGACTGCTCTTGCAGCACAGTAAATGAGAAAGGAGAAAAAAAAATTATATATATATGTATTTGTAATAAGCTGAGTGGGTAGCGTGTTAGATTTTTTCTGGTTATTGTTTATCTATTAAGAGTCTTTTTCTTTCTACTATTTATTTATCGTGATAAATGTTTACTTGATAAAAGCAAAAAAGAAAATGAAAACTAGCAAAGACACGAGCCGTTATACGTGGCTTCTTATGCACAACTGAGCGCCAATCGATCGCTCTTTGTGGTTTTTCTTGCTCACAAAAGTTGAGCTGGGCAAAGTCGTCGGCAACATCAGCGTTCGCGTTGGCGTCGGCAGCGACGTTTTCTTTACCGACACTACTTGAATGGTTAAAAACAAGCAAAAATATGCGAGTTTGTGTGCGTGTGTGTCGATAGGCACATATGAAGTAACCCTTTAGGAGTGCTGGTAGCAACTAGTGAGTTCTTGCATTCATTGTAGTCAAGAAGTAATGAATTTTTGTTGTCGTAAATCCGTGAAGTTTTCTGTTCGTTTTCTTGTGGGTGATCAAGCTATATATAGTTGTATTAACAAACTGTAAATAAATTATATTCGTTGGTTTGCTTCCAGTTATTCAAATTGCAAGTTAATAGACTTCAGCATTAAAATAGTAAAATAAAGACTTTGGCTCGTGTAAAGTGGCTTTTGTTTAACTCGAGAATTTTCTTACACGCTGCTAATGCAAATCCAATCGGCCTTGCACATCAACTGAAGTAAAAGTAAGAGCTGAGCGCTTTAACCAAGAGCGGACCAACCTAGCCCAATTCCAGTTTTAGTTTAGTTCCCGTTGAAAACAAGTTTCGTTAACTGTAAACCAGTTTTTGTGCTGGAATAATAGGAGATATAAAATAAGCCATGGCATTTATGCCAGTGCGACCTAGCATTGCTAAAATTCAACTGACATACATTTAAAAAGGGACTTGATCAATTAATTGTTGTAAATAAATAATGCACTGCGCGCATCGCCTGTTGAATTTTGTTTTGAAATTGATTTCTTTTTGTTATCAGTGAAAAACATTTAAACCTAACAAGATATGATGTTTTATTACATAACCTAGAGCACTTGAATTAGAGTTATGTACTCCTTTCTAAAATATTTTACAACTAACAAATTGCCCAATTTTTGTTATGCCACCATCCGCTTATAACCTGGTTTAGTCAACGGCAGACTGACAACTCACCGCTTGTCTAACTTGTGCAAATTTTTTAATTTACAGTTTTTTTTTGAAGCTTCGGCCATTCTCGGATCTTCTAATTTTTTTAAGTGTACTGATCAGTTGTTGCTTTGAAGGTATATCAGAACTTCTATGTGTGTTTACTATGTCATAACTTTACTTTGGCAACCTCTGGCTTAATTCGTTGTGAATTTCGTGGCACAATCAATATATACACTTGTTAAGTAAATTATATTATGAGCAGAATTTTTTTTTGTATCAACATTTTGTTTTCATCAAATATAGGTAATGTTAATCGATCAAAAAATAAATAAATCGAAGCCATCGATTAATGCTCGACGCTACAGTAAATTTGCATCGAAATGACGTGTAACGTCGATAAGCCGACGAAGAAAATGCAAATTTCTTTACGTGTAACGTGTTTAGTTGTATCACGTTAGCAGCGACCTATACCCACAAACAGACAAACACATGCACGGATCAACGGAAGTTTTTTTTTTTGATAATATATTTCATATTATTGCTGAAAAACAATTTTTAACTTTATTTATAATTTGAAGTAAGAACTAATTAAACAGCTTATCTCACAGATTGCAATAAACTCCAAGTGAGTCAGTGACAACCTCTTATCACATACTCATGTACAACTGTAACTGATTACAGGGAACAAAAATTAAAAAAAAAACAGTAATTGCCGACTTGGCAAGAATTTATGTAGCTTTTTTTTTATCTTTTTTAAATCTGTTTCTGGCCTGGTGCCTAGTACAAGAGGCAAATTATATGCACACCGAAATGAAATTTGATATAAACATATGCTGTTATTTTGCGAAGCGCTTTGTGTTTTTTTTCGATTTGTTTTAAACTTTGTTTACAGTTTTAGCCATTGGAACTTACGATTTTGTTGAAGATTTGTGTGCTTTTGTTGTTGCACTTGAATATTATTGCTGATACCCATTTCTGCTGGACGTAAATAAATAATGACTCAAGTGTTGTAGTTTCTGTGTACCAATCTCTGCCACTTCAAATGTAAAGCGGTTTAGAGCAACATTTTACTTTAACTTTCTACGCTACAGCCTACCAAAATAAGTGAGCACAAAAAATAAACACAATACAACAATTGTATTACAGCTTAAGCAACTCGGCGAATTTAATTGGTAAATCGACTATTGTGATGTGCGATAGCTATCGCATTGTCTGTCGCAAGTATTTTAAAGTAGCAAGTCATTTCTAGTTTCGATAGCACTGCTCTAAATAAATATTGCGATATTGTGCAAACGGAAGTTTTGCTTACACGTCAACACATTTGTGCAAAAATCATCTTTTAATGCTTTTTATTAAAATCTTTCAAGAAACATTAAAAACAAGGAACATTATTATTGATCCTGAAATACAAGCAGCTGTTAATCAGCGAAATTCTAGCACATTTTCGATCATCATTATCTTCAAGCGTCATAGCTTTTTAACGTATTCAGTGCCTTGACTATGTTTTGTTCATTATCCATCCTGATTGTATACATTTTTTTTCTTAAAAATCGTAAGATCAATAAAGATAGTCCTAATTTCAATGCTTATGTCTTAGGATGTACGCGATGATTTTAGCTTTATTAGCCCAAAAGTGCGACAGTAAGGGTTTTTAAAGCTTTTGACACTTACACATTTTTTTTTTGGTTGTTTCTTTCCACATTTTTAAAAGTTACACAGTTACACAGTTGCGACAAAAAGTTATTTTGTGAATTTTACACGTTCCACGTTGGCGTACTATACAATTGATTTGGCGAAAAATCTAAAAATTCAAAATGAGTAACGGCTAAACAAATTAGACGCAATGAAAAGCATTTATTTCAATTAAAAAGGCTATGGTCAATGATCCCCGTTAGTGTTGCCACATTTAATGGTGAAGACCATGAACGATCTCCAGAATTAATGTACCTACTAAAGGAGACTTGCATTTTTTCACGATATGTCGCGTTATACAATGAGCTGAACCCGAAATCTATAGCTTTGACACGATCTATTGACTTTACGGACATCAATATGAGTTGTAAAATCAAATAAAATTTAATTACTAAATTGACCCCTACAAAAAAGTTTATTGACATTAGCTTAATTACTTCTAATTCAGCATTAATATTTTAACGCACATCGATGAAATATAAAATGTATTACCCAAATTAACAATAGGGAGTATTCCCTAGGCATAAATTAAACTGAGTTGTATTTTAAAAATAGGAGAAATTTTCAAAAGTTCACTTTGATCAAGGTTTTTGGTTAGGATTCGAGGGCTCCTTGAGCTTAAGGGCGCCGGGGCACTGCCCCGCCTAGTAGCTCCGCCACTAGATACTGATCTTTAACATTTAAAGGAGATATGCTCCCCATAAAAAGGGGAAAAATATGTTTTAGAGAGACATATTTTTCCCCTAGGTAAAAATTAAAAAGCTGTTTTATAGTAATGACAAAGCCCTGAAATAATAAAATAAATAAAAAATAAAGCACTTTAAGGGAATGTCACAAATAAAAGCAAATAGGTCCTAGTATGGCCGGTTACTGGACAATGGTGGGTCTAACTTGGTGAGTAGACCTGCGGAATACAGGTTTGCCTCATCGAGTGATGTGAGGAAGGGTGCCTTAAAAAGGTGCGTGCAGAAAGGGTGTTCCAGCGATTTTTCGCAATTCCTGCATTCATCAAACTCTGTGAGGATTTTTAAATACTTGTCTATAATTTGGAGAGCCTTTCGGCATTTGCCCAAACAGTGGTTCGAAAGCTCGGTATCGTTGGACCACTTTAATTTATTGTTCATTGGTAGATCGAGGTTTTAATATTATTTAACGTATCTTTGACTTTCTCTTCGATATCCTTGGGTGTCAATTGGCACTTACTAAGTGATTACTACTGGCGCATCGGCACAGAGGACAGCCATTCCGAATTATGTGGTGGGTTTTATATTTAATTACATAAAACAATAAATTTACCCCTACTTTTTCATACCAAGATAAAGACTTACTGGCGGATGGACTGTTAATTCTTATCAATATTAAAGTATTGGTAAAGACCCGCCTGGCAGAAAACCAATTATGTTAATTTTGTACTTTACAACCTTGGCAGCCAATCCAGGATATTTATATCCTATTGAAATCACACCCATTGTGCATATTGTTTTTATAGGATATATTTTCCCATACCCTCTAATAATCCTTTTTACTTTAAAAGCCTTCAACTATTAGGCTGTCCGTCTTTTTATAACATAATTTAAGACACGAGGAACAAAATAAAATTACCTAGATCTTAGAAAGGGACGTCTAAGTCGCATGCTAAAAAGTCAGTTGAGGTATTTATCTGATCACAATACTAAAATTAAAGTTTTCGTCACGATAAACCCAAACAGTAGATGAAATTATAAAAAAAAGCTCTAGCATAGGGCTATTAAAAATATATTTACAGCAATATTATAAACTAAATAAAGCAATTACATTTTGTTTACAATACAGGGTAAAACTACAACAGAAATTTTGCATGTATTTATATAAAGGTGCTACAATAGGCGCCCACATTGACAATAAAAGGCGTCGAGTTCGTTCTTTTCAGGGGCGTAGTGGCGCTGCCTTTTACCAAAAAACTTCAAAAATACACGCAATGTTATTCAAGCAAATAAAGTTAAACAGCGCACCTGTTAGAGATATACACATAATAATCATTGGCAGACCACTTTAAATATTATAAATAGTTTTAACAGCCTAGCTTGACTGCCCCTCATTCAGATTGATGAGTGCTTCATCCGAGCTAATTGCAGAAGCCAGCAGCTGCTCTTCCTTGGGCGGCGGCGCTGGCATCGGTATTGCAATGGTGCTCATTGTGCTTATCATGCGTGGCTCGGAGCGCGCTGTTGTGATAGGTTGCTGCTGGGCGGCCGGCTTTACGAAATCGGGCTGCGGCGTCTGCGCCGCTACAGCTGAATGACCATGACTGTGCCCATGTCCAATCGCATGACTATGACTGTGCCCAACACCATGGCTGTGGCTGTTATGTTTGTGCTGCTGATGGAGTTGTTGCTGCTGCGGAAATGATTTGGGTAACTGTACATGCCGCGTCGATTCTGTTGCTTTTAGGCGCTCACTAAGAGCTTTAAGCGCAATTTGCCTAAAATAAAACATACTTTATTAGTTAAAAATTTAAGAAATTTTTAAGCAATCCTTCATCGCGCTTTGTTATTTCTACTTATTCCTATACTTTTGAGCTTAATGCTCGGTCTACAATGGATATCGTCTGTTTCAAATATTTTATGCAAACTAAACTAACTTGTAGACAATCCTATTCCATTGGTTTAATTAGACAGTTTTCAGATAGCTAAAAAATAGCTAAAATCTAATATTTCTAAAACATTGAATCATACTCTTCATTTGTTAACCACCAATATTTTTTTAGATGCAATAATGCTAAAGAATTTACTTACAAATCCGTCAATAAGGTCATTGTCCGTTATCAAGTTAAATTTCTATACACGCAAAACACAACTTCTTTAAGGTAAAGTAACCTGTCTCAAGTTGGCAAATTTTAGAGTTTGCATAAAATGCTATTAAAGCAAATAAAGCAAAAGGTACCCACCGCCTCCGCTCAATATCATGTGGATCCACTCCTGGCATTTGCACAGAGATAGAAGTCAGGCTAGCTGTCGATACGGTCCGCAACGGTGTTGGCGTTTTTACCACACCCGCACGCAAACAGCAATTGTAGATTGGATTTACTAAAATGCTGATAAATGGTTGCGTCACATTCGGGAAGAAGCTAACGAATGTAAAGCTTTCGGAACTATCGCCACGCCCATTTGGATGATGCTGGTAGAAACGCAAATAAATCCAGGAAACTATTGCACCAGAGGCGAACATAGCCGGATACGTGCCGTCCAGCATGCCAATGGCCCAGCCAATAAGAGCAAGTATGAGCACCGTCAGTGGAACATTGCTGAAAGGTATAAATCATGAAAGTTATACTAAAATCTTACATCACGACTCCTGTATAAAGAAATTGTGATATTGTGCCACTTTCAATCTTTGATTTTCGGATATTTGTAAACCGATTTTTATGATATTTGTTCAGGTCTAAAAAATTATATCTTGTTGTTGAATAGCGGAAACAACATAAGCTAGTTTCCAGATCTTTCATAGGAACAGAATATGTTGGAAATAGTTTATGTGGTAAGAAATATTATTGTTAGCCTTTTATAAACTTTTTTTTAATGGCAAGATTAGATGTTATTGCAAAACACAGTAAACAAAGTTTCAAAGTGACATTAATATATGTAAATGGCTTTTGAAGCAGAGCATACAAGTATTATGTTTATACAAATATAGATATACGCACCGATTGGTCAAGCGTCCATAGCGTGTTTTCAAGATAAGGTGATCGGGCATTATCTGGCGTACGGCAACACATATGCCAGCCACATATCCGGCCAGTCCATGGATATGCACGTCAAACAGTATTGTTGGGTTTTTGGTAACCATATAATAGAACAGGTAGTATAGAGTCGTCAACAAAGAGACGCCAAAGTTACTCAGCGCAAAGAACTTAAACATTTCGAATTGGCCCCAAAGTGGTTCCAGCATTTTGCCGCACAGGCCGACGGTAACAACATCAACAATGACCTCCCACCAGTGCAATTCAATAAAGCAGAACGTAAAAGCTGTCCATATCCAAAACTTTCCATTAGGTAGAATATAGCCTGGCGTCACGCTTAGCAGCAGAACAGCTGTCTCCGAGAAGGAGAGCAAATATCCAAAGGTGGTAACCAGACAGATGAGCGTTATTACCGGCGACGTGTTGTGCAGTAATGCTGTTAGCTGCTGCTTTAAATACGGCACATTTCGTACGAGTGGAGCTGACATGGCAACTCCGAATTCGTTTCCCTCCAGGTGATATTATTTCGGCGTAATTGCGGCTTTTTTGTACAGAGCGCTCACCGCGGGTTAACGTAAACGATGTTCTCCTTTGAACGTAAACGCACATTAGTGTGTGTTTGCTTTACTTGCGTTTAAGCTTTTTGAATTGCCTATATTTATTTATGATTATTTCTTCATTTTCCTTTTAAACGAAGTGTGGCCAGATTCAGCATCTGTTAAAATGCCTAAAACGCATTTAGTGTTTCTTTATTGGTAAGGTGCTTTTTAAAGAGAATCAAACTATCGTAACAAATTAAATTTTTTGTTCGTTTTTGCAGTATGAACTAAGGAACACAAGCCTTGTACTGATCTTAGCATATTTTTTTAATTTAATTTATATGTACTTCTCTAAGAAAACTAGAGATGGAAGAAAACTGCTATACAAAACCAGTTGCATTCTATTATATATAACACTTGATATGGTATTTTGATAAAATCTGAAAGAGTACCATAAAAACCCAGAAGCAGCAGCAAAATTTCCAATTGAAATTACGCAAAAATATTATTTAATTTTTAAATTAATGTGTGTGGACTTAACAGCCCAATTTCGTCAAAAAAAAACGTAGTCTTTAAACTTATGTAAATCGTTATGTTTAAACTATAAACTTTTTTCTATCGGAAAACATCTAAGAATCTTATACAAGTAATTGTATTATTTAATAATTAAATTTTTTTAAAATATGCATATTTCGACGTAATTTTTGTAAGCTTAGAGTACCGGAGATAGATAACTGGCCGATAAAAAATAACAAAAAAAATTAGAGTTCTTTTGGATGTTATGCGTTTATTCGACATATTTAAAAAGTGCTGCCCATTTTGCCCATTCTATCACCATTAACTATCTTCACTTGCAAATAAATAACTGTTTTTCCGGGCACTTAACATAACAATAACATATAAATGCATTTTATTGTACCGACGCATAGCGCACAGAAAATAAATATGCTTCTAGATGCGTTATTTAACATTTTTTATTTCGGCGTTCTGTTCTACATATAAATAGGGATTTAACGCCTTCTCCTTTTAAAACCCAAAGAAACCAACTTTAGCATTTTATTGTTTATGTATAAAAAGTGTATTTTTCAAGTAAGACTATCCAACTGGGGATGACCTTTTATAGTGATGATCTGCCAATGATCGGTTTTTTTGTAAAATATATGTATAAGGATGATGTACAACCGATCCTCAGTCAGCTTGCGCATTGTATTTTTAAGTTTAGTGTAAGGTAGGTAAAATATTTAAACACAAATGCACGTAACACACAGGGTATCTGTTAGTCGATCTTTCTCTACTTCAGCTATCTTACTTTCCTTTGTTAATTTTGCTTAAAACTATCTCAATGTGATTTAAATGCAAAATATTTCTTGATTTTTGTTTGTAATGAAACAACAGACCTAGATTAAACTATTAAATCGAGTTGCGAACTATGGAAAACAATTGTTACTCCACCAAAGGTTAAAAATAAACTGGTTCTAAGCCAGTGAATCCTTTGAACAAAATAATAATGCAACATTAATTTTACATTGATTTATTATGACAAATTTTGTTGCGTGGTTTTAAATGTTTGTTTTGTGTACTTCGTTTTTATTTATTATGTTTATGATTTTGTGTTCACTCACGTTCTTTTATTACAGTACACTTAGTTAAAAACAATGATAATTTGTCCCCAAATTGATTCGTTGAACTTAAGCAATAAAGTCTCACATTTTGAATACAAACTAATAAATCTATTCAAACTAAAGTTTGGCGGGGCCAGCTGACATGTGGAAAATATGATGAAGTATTGTTTGCTGTTATTGTTGTTATTAGTTTTTACTGCTTAGAACAGCAGCGTTCCCATGCCACCCATTTCGGATTGCTCCTTAACAAAAATCTCAAAGTATTGATAGATAATCGTCACAGCCAGCAAAATACCCGTGCCCGATCCAATTGCGCCCAGGAAATCGGCCATAACAGACAGAGCACCAATGCACAAGCCACCAAAAGCAGCGGCCGTTGGAATATAACGATTAAGTTCATGAATCATTGAGTTCTCGCGATGGCCACGCATAACCATGTGCTGTTCTTTTAGCTGCTTGGCAACCTGTTAAGATGATAAAAAAAAAGAGTTAATATATGAGAAGTTAAGAAAGCTCAAATGCAAACTTACATCTTTGGCTGAGCTGCCAGAGACATCGATCCATGTCTTTGAGAAGAACGCACAGGAACCCAGCATAAAGACAATGTAGAGCAGGGCGTGAATCGGATCAGTGAGTATGTGACCAACACTCTCTGGTGGCGACAGATAATAACATAAACCGCCAATGGGATATGAACGTGCTGGGCCACCACCACCAACGTCGGCCCAGACACCTAGCAAGTTTATAAAGAAATTGCCTTGGAATTTGACGGCCAACATCTGGGAAATGACATACAAGTTGGAGACCAGAGCAGATTGCAGGATAATGGGTATGTTTGATGTGTAGAATAGTTTAATTGGATAGCTGCTATACTGGCCGCGATAACGTGCGCTCTTGATGGGCAAATCGACGCGGAAGCCTTGGAAGTAGATAACTACAGCAAATACCAAAATTGTGGCCAACAGGTTCATCAAATTGGGCAGGTTTTGGCGATAGAAAGCCTCGCGGAGGGCACGCACTTTATCGTTGCGTGTGGCCATCAAATGGAACAGAGCAATTACAGCGCCCTCAAACTCAGTGCCGCGTCCCGTTGTCACCGTTGTGGGTGAGAAGGCCTTCCACACAATCGTTTCGCAAATATTGGTCGCAATAAAGAGCGATATACCAGAGCCCAATCCATATCCCTTCTGTAGCAGTTCATCGAGCAGTAGCACAATAAGTCCAGCAGCAAAGAGCTGAATAATGATCAGCAGACAGACACCGGCGCCAATCTCAGATGGGTCGCCATACATGCCTGTCATAACATAGACAATCGCTTGGCCAATTGTAATAACCATGCCGAAAAGCTTCTGAGCGCCATTAAACAAAGCACGATCTTTGGGCGTATCGCCGACTTCAATGATCTTAGCGCCAGCTAAAAGCTGCATAATCAAACCCGATGTCACAATGGGTGAGATGCCCAACTCCATAAGAGTGCCACGATTTGAAGCGAGGATCACACGTATCCAGTAGAAGGGATCCGCTGAATCGGAGCTCATGATGCCAAACAGTGGAATCTGACAGCAGACCAGAAAAATGAAAAGAGTTATGGCTGTCCATAGTACTTTTTCTCTGAATTGAATCTGCAAAATAAAAAGAATAGCATAAGTTCGCGTATTAGAAAAAGAAAAAAATAAATATTCATAAATACATTAAGAAAAATAAATTATTATAATTATTTCCACTTAAACTGGCCGCCACAATAAGTAACACGATTCTGACCTACATCCGAGTATGTGTTAACGCTCGAAACACAAATCAAGTTTTGCTTATCGTTGCTCATCATATGGTCGCGTCAACATAATAACACGAAGCTGACGTCGCCGACTCGTGCGCTCGTGTTGCCCGAAGTTTGACGTTTCCACGTAGCATTCGGTTTCGCATTGTTTGTCAAAATTGTGTGTAAAAAGGTATGTTAGTAGTAGTGTGGCAACAAGTAGAATGGCAAAAGTCTTTTCTTTTGATACGAATAACAGTAGTAGTCTTTAACAATGTTTTTTGAATGAAAACATTAAAACTTTGACATTTAACAAATATGAATAAACAGATATGACTCCTACAACGACTAAAGTTTAGGATTATTTTATACATTAAGATGTAATGTTTTGAAATTAAAGTCTTTAAACAACTATTTTGACCACTTCATTTATCAAGCAATTTTTCTATTTATAATCTTTTACAAACTTGTTGTTTTTGTTATTTACTACGAAAGCAAAACTGTTTGCGTGGCGTATTCATTTAACGTAAAGTGAAAGCAAAAACGTGCACACCTGCAACATCAATGCCCATTACAGCAAAGTCTACAATAATTCTAACAGTACATACACTTCTATATAATAAATAAAACACCTTTTCATTAAGTTGTATTAAACAAAATGTGTTTCATTACTTACTTTGCGCTCAGGCTTTGCAATTTCCGGCAGTATACTGCAAAAAGGCTTGATAACTTCCAGGAATTTTACTGCAATTAATTAATAAAAAAAATGAAAAAGTGGTTAGCTTTGTTTGAATTATATTGGGGTTTTAATTCCACAATTTTAAAGTCTGCTCCTCAAAAAATATGCGGCGCCGAATATATCTTTTTTTTTTTGTATACGTAAGCAATGACTACGGGGGTGTTGCCGAGGCAGCCGCTTTGATTTGGAAACTTTTTGTGTCACTTGGTATAAATTGCAATTGGCGTTAACGAAATTATACTTACTTCCCATTTTGTTTGACTTAATATGACGACCGGCAGGAAAATAAACTTATAAGTTGTATTGCAGCACTTTCTTCACGAAATTTAGAAAGTTTAACTTCTTTTCTGAAACACCCCAGCGGCCACAACTACCGCTTCGAATGACGAAAACCGAATGAACGATGCTGCTAGAGAAACGAAAGTGTACGAAGCTGGCACGACGTGTCATTTGTACATATCTCTGAACATTTACAGCACTGCTTTAGGGATGAGTTTATGTTATCGATAGTTATATGACAGTCGCGATTTTAAGCCCTGCCACTATTCTTTGACAGATACGGCAACGCAATTAAACTCTACAAAAAGCTGAACAACTCAGCCTGTGAAAACAAACGCAAAGCAACAATACAAACGCAGGCGAATCAAATTAAAAGAAACAGACGTAATATATGCGTAAAAAACTATCTGGCAACAATAGTATTTGCTCGCTTTTAGCCAAATGTCAAGAAAAAATACAAAAAAGAAACACATCAAATAAAAATTGAGTGTTGAGTGATTTGCGACAATGGCATCGGTTATATATGTGGATTTGAGCTCGGAATCAGAGGAGGAGGTAAATGCGAAATCTGTGTTTAGTTGGTGTAGAAAAGTACAGTTGTATTTTTTATAAGTTTTGTGTTTTAGTGTGTGTGTGTGTGTGTTTTCGCGTTTCCGCTGTGTGTAGGTTCTCTCAATAGTCTGTATGTGTGTGTGTGTGGGGGTGCACGAATGTCTTTCCCGCTGCTTTTATATTGTCTCTTACAAATACTTAAGCACATTATTAAATCAACACACACACACTTGCATATGCAGCCAGTGCTGCCACTTAATGTAGAGATCTGCTGCACTTCAGAAACGTTAAAAATTCTATCTTTAATGACTACCTATTTACGTGTAGTAACTGTGTATATTGTACAGTTGTGGAAATTTTGCGATGTAACTGGTAACTGTTAATGATTTTACATTTGTTTACATGGCCAGTGCAAAAATAATGTATAACTCTACACAACATTTAGCGGCGCGCCTTAAAACTCTACACACATTGTCACTCACACAGCTGTATCTGTGGATTTTGTTTATTTTTGTTTTGTTCATATGCAAATGCAATTACAAATCTCTAAACCAACAGGTCTTTAATATATTAAAAATCTTCTTCGTTTCTAGGGCCCATCGAATGCTAAGCGAGCGCGTCGAGAACAAACTAAGATGCCCACCACAAAGGTCGTCGCTACTAAACTGTTGCACATACCAAAATCAGCAATTGCAGTCTCCGCTGCTGAGATCAAAACTGCACCAACCACAACAGCGCTCACCGAAACGGTTGTCGGAACTTATAGGTAATCGGTTTGGGTAAAAAATATGTACGAGTGGTGACTATTGTTGCCAGCTACCAAAGTGTTATCAGTTAATTTGAAATTTTTATTAAGAACTAATTAGAGTTTTCGATGAAACATTTTGTTTTCCAATCATGTGTTTATTTATTAAAATTTGTTAATAATAATTCAGTCTTAATAAAAATTTCATTAGGGCTTAGATATTCACAAAGCGCATAATTATAACCATCTATTGAATATATATGTATTTTAATGCAAGCATATTTAACAGATCAATGCACATACCTAGTGGAATAACTGTAACGAAACATAGCAACAGCAACGGCAACTTAAATATCAACAATAATAATAATAACAAAAACAACAACAACAACAACAATAATAATAATAATAATAACAACAACAGCATTAATAAAAACAACGTAAAGTTCAAACCACTTAAGATAGTAAGCTCAGCCCAAAATGTAAGCTTGTGGTCCAAATCTCCAGCATCAACACTGGCCACAATTACCAGTGTACCAAGTCCACAGATGCTGGCGTCCAATGCGGTGCAAATGCCAGCTACACTACAACAGAAAACACCGACAATGCTAAAGCAAGCAATGCTACCACAACAGAAGGCAACGCTACAACAACAGCATCAGTGTAACACGACTTTGGTGCAACTGCAACAACTGGAGCAAAAAACATCTACGTCCATGCCCCAACAGCAGCAACAGAAACCAATGGAGATATCGATGGTGCAGAAGACTACGGCAATGCTGCAACTGCAAGAGCTGCAGCAAAAAAAACTTAAGGCATCAACGTGCACGCTGCAGCAGCAACAAAAGACACAAATGCAACAGATTCAAGAGCCTTCACAGCCAACCCTTCAGCAAAAGCCGCTTACATCGACGATAAAAGCCCCGAAAATAATGGAAAATCAAAAGAATCAGACTAATACGCAGCGAACTTCACAGTCACTATTGATCACACAAAAACTACCAGTTAAAATCAAGCCACAGACACAACAGCGTTTGCCTACGTTACAAAAAATTGCGCCAATGCAGCCAAAGTCAGTGCAGCTGCTGCCAATGGGCCAAAAAGTGCCGCCACCGGCGCACAATGCACCCGCCCTGTCTATTCAAAAGGAGAAGCAACAGCAGCTAGCAGCAGCCAAGCTTACTCCGCCGCCGCCAGCTCATTATTCAACAAGCACATTAAAACCTGAGCCCGCACTACCCCAGCTGGCCAACATAACCTCAATGCCAATGCTTAGTAAGTCCTTGGTTACGACAAGCGCCGCACGCCATTTGCCTTATAAAATAAAACCCAATACCGGCACAACAACAACATCATTAGCAACCACCATACATGCCATAAATTCTGTAACAGCTGGCGCCACGCCCCCCTTGCGATTGCTGGCAACGCCTCCACACTGCGCAGCAGCCCTAAATGAGCCACTTTTACTTAATTTACCGCCGACGACAAGCATTACACCACAGCTAACACCAACAACGACCCCACCGCCGCCGCCGACAGCCACCGCAGTAGCAGCCAAACAGTCTTTCCCTGCTGCAAGCATTTCGCCAGCAAATAAGCCACTGGCCAAGCGAGTGCAGCCCATAACCGTGTTAAAAAAATCGGACGAAGAGTGGCGCAAGCATGTTGCCCAACAGAAGAAGCTGCAGAAACCAAAGGAGCATTCCACTATTGTTTTAGTCGAATCACCACCCACAACGCCGCCCACAGAAAAGGTAGAACAAGAGCAGGCTAAGAAAAGAAGTCCGGCTGGGTCAACGGCTGTGGTCGAATTAAATAATGAAGTAAATTCAGCAGAGCCTGCCGCTCGCGTTCCCTTAGTGCCTGAATATACAACACTAATAGAGCTATGTCGCGAGTTAGATAAATCAAAGGATATGGAACGATTGATTGAGATTAAACTGTTAAAATATTATTATAGTGTACACGAGAGTTTTGTGCGATCACGCGGCTTTCGAAAACAATTGGTGCAGACAATGCAGCGCATGCGCAATGAGCCGGACATGATTTATGTTCATCTTAAATGTGTGGTAGAAGAGCTAAAAGTACGCCGTAAAGCTAAGATCGTGGATCTGCCTGAGAAAGAAGCGGAACCGGAAGCACAGCAAAAACCACCTGAGCCACCTGCTGCCGTACTTGAAGAGAAATCTATTGAGACTGGTTCTACGCCCACGACTGGTAATAAGCGCACCGACGAGCGTATTAGAAAACTCAATCGCACATTATACACTATAACGAAACGTATTAGCGCATTGGAGGAGGCAGATGTTGATTGGAACGATGATGATGATTCTAGTTATCTACTGGTGGAACGGTATAAAAAACGCGCTTGTCAAATATATGAAAAAATCTGTGATCTAACCGGCGAGAGTAAAAGCGCCCATCGCCAGATGAAGCAACCTATTCTTTTTAAGGATACGCCATATCCACAATTTAATCGAACACTCTCGGCATTTGTCAATCGAATGCACGAATTTCCAGATTATCATGATGTGCTGCAGCTGCTGGAACACTGTAACAAGGAGAAGGGTCTAGGCTTGGTTTCATTCGAAATGAAACGCATAGGTAAGCAGATACAGAATCATTTAAATAGTACCATGTGATATAATACAAAAACAAAATCAGCTGTCAGCTCGTTTTTTAGGGTTTCCTTTTAAAGCCTTAATTCAAGAAATGGGTGAAAATTATCGTGATTTTGCTAAGTATCTTTAGGCTATTTGAAGTTAAGAAATTTGTCTTAGATATGATCCAACACTAGGTTGTTGATTTGTTTCATTTTGGTTCATAACCCATTGTTGTTTTTTCCTTGTTACACTTTTAATGCAGCAGAAGATGGTTTATGCATGGCAAATCGCCACAAACAATTTTGCTTAGTTCACAAATATAAAAAAAATTATGATACGATTCAGTTCAGGTTCTACTTAAACATCAGGTGGCGAGGACCGACATAAGATCATAATATTAATAATGAATTAACTAACTGAAATTTACTTATAGCCCATGACGCCTTTGTCAAGGTAGGACGCTTGCTGCAGGCAAGGCGCAAGACTGATCTCTATGAGACTGTTACACATTTTACGGCAAACGCAAAGGATCCGGCGGCATCCGATGCCTCGTTGCTAGCTAAGCTAAATGAAAATAACAAGAAGCAAACTAAGATTAGTGATATACTTGAAAAGTGAGTGAACATATGAGAGTACCAAGCAGCTTAACGAATTCCGAAAATTTTTACAGATTTGCGCGCGAGCAGGATCTTACTATAGAAGAGCAGCGGGAGGCGCGAATGAAAGACAAGCAGTTCCTGGTTGCAGCAGCGTCTGATGCAGCAAACTGTGCAGACATTACCGATGTCAATGATGACAAACCATGCACTAGCGCACAGGCGGCACAAGCAGCTCAGGAAAAGTCTAAAACTGAGGTCACCAATGGCCTTAAAGCGCACCAAGACAGCGAAATTGAAAGCGACAGCGAAGATGAAGATGCAAACGATGAAACAGATGAGGATGTCGATACTTTTGTGGACAGCTTTAATGAAAATGGCGATTTAAGCGATGTGGAGTCGGAAACAGAAGCGAAGCCGGCAGCAAAGACTCCAAACCCGGCTGCTCCTGTGATAGCTAATAATGTAACGAGAGTGAAGAATGCTGCGTCGCGCAGTCCAAATATGAAAAATTGTAAACTTGATGTTGATAGAGAAAACGCGGTTGCAAATTCACTGCTTAATGGCAGAGCACTGGATGTACCTTCCGCCTATCTTCTTAAGATCATGTCCGTTTCTAGTCTTAATGCCACTATATCCTCGAGTAATACAAAAATTAGTGGCAGCGCAAAGCAGCCTCAGCAGCAGCAGAGAGAGCAACGACAAGACATTATGATAGATACTGAAATTGTCATCTCGGACGAGGAGCCATAGTTCGTATCAACAATCACCAGAAGTTTAGTTTATGATATTAACTAAATTTGATTAATTTATCTCATATTGCGCACAGTTGTTATTCTTTCATATCTGTTCACTTATTTCTTTCATAAGTTGAATACTTGTTTTCATTTATTTTTTATTATGCTTACAAATAAAACGCACTTTATGGATGCTGTTCATTTGTTCAAGCCTAGAAATTCTTAGTGTAAATATAATATGTAACTAGTACTAAGCTTTAGTGTGTGGTTAAAAAAAAAAACCACTTATGATATGAAATAAATTTTGAAAAACTAAAAAGCTGCTACATATTGAAATAAAACTTATGGCAACAATGATTTGATTAGTTTTATTTATATATTGGTTTGCGTTTTGCGTGTGCTTTGACTTGTAAAATAGGTCAAGGTTTGCATAATAATTGTAAATAAATTTTTTTGTATTAAGATTATGTGTGCTACTTTTGTATAGCAACAGAAATCAGCTGGGTTTAATTTAAATATTTTTGACAAATGTCATTGCAACTTTTGGCCAATTTTTGCCAAAATAAGCCTATAATTAAAAGCTGCATGACTGTTTTATAACAACATTAAAAATACGCAACCTACCAAAACGCAATCGCAAGTTAATGCGGTTTAAATTAAAGTACGGTGGCTCTTTAATGGTTATTCTAAAAACTAAAAACAATTTATAAATATAAGAGTCCTTAATTACCAGCGAGGTTGTGATATTTACAGAAGCAGAAGTTATAACGAAAGCAAAAGTTTCAGAACATTGGTTGGGTATTTCTCCTGGCCGCAAACTTGCAATGCAAAATGGTTTTTTATACTTAATCAGATGTAACCAATTGCAGTTTATTTTGCTGTATTTTCGTTGAATCTATGTACTGGAGCAATTAGTTTGGTTACTTAAATATTACTTTAAGTGTATTGGATCAGCATAGCCAAAGTATTTGTATACCACAGTTGGTAAAAAAAAAAAATATTTTGGACATTATTACTTATTTTTTAATACTAAAAACAAAAATATTTGTATATTGCAGTAGTGTAGGCGTGACCCAGTAGAATCTATTTTTCTTCTAAAACTCTTGCTAAACGAACAGTATTTTGAGAATTGACGCTTAAAGTATTGGTTTTGATTAGTGGGTTTTTCTACGTTAACGGAAATATTGCACTATTGAATACTCGGCGGACCAGATGGCGGGGTCATCCGTAAAAGTATGTACTCTCGGTCATATGACCTACAATACCTTTACAGGCTGTACATAACTTTTACTTAAATTATCCGGACATGGTCAAAGGTTACATCTTTGCGTGTAATCCTTCCAGGACGTGCTATTGGAAACAATATCTATCCGCGCGTTAACAAGCCGGTGCTTGGTATCGTTGGGCCACTTGAATGTGCTGTTCATCTACGTCGAATAATAACCGTTAAATTTGGTGTTGCCTCTAAATTCTCATATAAGGTGGGGTATCGTTTTCGTAATTTTTGGAAGTAGGTTTATATAAGAATGGAGCGCTTTTGCTTAGGTTTCCCTTACCTGTGGTTTCATCTACAGTCTTGCTAAGATCAGGAGGTAATTGAAAGACAGATCATATCATTCCTTTTTTATTTATCGTTGTGTGCAAATGTATGAAACAGAAAATATAAGATTTCGTACAGTCTGCGCAGCTTGTTAAATGATCGAAAATATTACCAATTTAAGCAATATTTCAGTCGTTTATGCCCCTTAAACTGTAACCGCATTATTACAGACGTATAAAAAAAAAAACAGTATGTTTAAATGCCAATACTAATTCGTTGCGATCTGCAGTGCATCTAATATGTATTTAGTAATAGGCGAGTTTTCGATACTAGTATCCTCGATAATATCAAAATGATCGTAGGAATCAAAAAGCTTGAACTGAACTCGATAACCGCTCTCTTTGAGCTTATTGGCAAACGAACGACTTTGCTCAATGAACGTAACACTTTCATGCTCCGCAGTTATCACATACGACTGTACGGATGACCAAGACGAGCTGTCTGATTTCCATGCCCACAGCATAGGTGATAGCTCTTTAGAGCTTGCGTCATTTAAACTAAAAATATTATCGGGGTTTACTGGATTCAGTTGCCATAATTCTCGCAGATCGTAAACGCCGCATATAAAAAACAATGCGCCCACTTTTTGACGTCTCTCTTCCGAAATCAAGGCTGCCAGAGGTAGCAAGAGTGTCAGAAGATGTGCTCCAGCTGAATGGCCAGCAAAGTGAATCTTAGTTGTGTTTGTTTGATCAGCATAATCAAAAGCCCAGAGCAGAAACTTTTTAAACTGATCAGTCAATTCCTGCAGTGTAACATTGGGACAGTTATTGTAGTCCACGACGGCAACTCGGTAGCCCTGACGAACTAGGGGTGTCACAATGGAACAGGAGTTTGATTTATCTAGCATTTGCCAGTAGCCGCCATGAATATAAACAACGAGCGGCGACGGTTTTGAACTTTCGTTATAAAAAACATCGACGAGTTGCTGATCGTCCGAGCCTCCATAACGTAAATGATCAACTTTGATACCAGTTTTGGCTAGGTTGATTGTGTCTATAAGATAATTCAAACAAAATAAATCAGAGCATATTTGATTATATTGAGGCATTAATATATTATATTATACTAACGTTGCGTTGTTACTTTTATAAAGTTGTCTTGTACAGCAATATTAGGCTCGGGCTGATTTAGAAATCTCACTGAATGATAACTTGGAAGATACTCCCGTACCAGGTCAATATTTTGCTCTTCTGGATTGTACATGATGATAAGACAAGTCTAAAATAAACCAACAAAGCACATATAGAATATTACATCTACAAAACTAAATTTAACTGTATTGAAAACAAATTGCTGTTATAATATTTTTTGAAACCAGTTTAACAGGAATTGGAACTTACTGTTATTTGATCTACACTTGTAAGAGTTATTGATAAAAAGTTGCGTTGAATGGCTTTTGTTTAGTTCGATCGAACAATGTGTGTCAAGTTAACAACTTTTTGACGCGGAATTGTAGAATCATACATTTTTTTTTTATTGTTTTGCACGTTTTTCCCAGTTCATCTATATAGGATGTAATAATTCAAATAAAAAAACACTTTTACTGTTTTGCATATACAGACATTTGGTTTTATGCAAAACAAATTTAAAATAATAATTATAATACATGTCTGGTTCCGACTAATTGGAACGTTTGGAATATTGTTGCTAACTTGACACATTCAATTTTTTTCCCACCACAGTTTTGACAGAGAGCTAATAGCATTTTTATTGCTATCTGGCAGCCCTATGTACAAAAGCCAACTCAGCTTTAAAGTGTTTTGTGACAGATAATAATATCCAGATTTTTTATTATTTATAAAATGAGCAGAATACAGCAGAACGATGACGACATTAATTCGGCGCTATTTGATGCACGCAATGAGTATTATATTGGAAATTTCATGGGCTCAATAAACTTTGTGCTACCTGAGCAAGGAACAGCAGGGGCCGAACTGCTTTCGTATATGTATTTATCCTACCTAGCCATCGATTCGGGTCGAATTATCGCATCAGATATAAAGGAAAACAATACCTCGCCCTTGCAGGCACTGCGTCTGGTCCACGAAGCATTCGAACAAAGATCAAAGACGGAAGAGGTACTGGAAAAACTTACCGACAAAGTGGCAAGCGATGAGGATGAGACTAACATTTGGCATATTGCCACCGCTATTGTTTACTGCTACGATGAGCAGTTCGAGAGCGCATTAAAAATACTGCATGGATCCAACAATCTGGAGTCGATGGCGTTGTCTGTACAATGCTTGTTGCGATTGCAACGTGTTGATTTGGCCAAACAACTGGTGGGCAAGATGCAGGAGATTAGTGATGATGCAACGCTCACGCAATTGGCTCAGGCTTGGGTAGCTTTAGCACAGGGAACCGAGCAAATGCAAGATGCGTTTCATATCTACCAAGAATTTTGTGAAAAGTTTAAGCCGACGCCGGCATTGCTCAACGGTCAGGCGGTTGTCCACCTGGGTCTGGAACATTACGAAGAGGCCGAAGCTGTGCTGCGCGACTCGTTGACCAAGAAGCACAATGATTACGATACATTAATCAATATGATGGTACTTTCGCATCTAACAGGCAAATCAACAGAAACGATTACACGCTATTGGGAACAGTTGAGGCAATTTTATCCAAAAAGTGAATTCATCACTGACTTGGACAAGAAATCAGCCGAGTTTGATAGGCTCTGCATGGAATATAAATCGAGTAGCGAGCAACTTCTTGCAGTCTAAATCTGTATATGTATAAAACATTCGATTTCAAAATAGTACATTCTTGTGTAAAACTTTATTTGAATATGCAATAAACTACAATACAAATTAATAAGTAAGTTTTTAAGGTAGTCTTCGGCGGATTAGTAGCTGTGGATAAAAATAAAAAAACATATATAAATAAATATTCAAAGTTAAGTCATACCCTGCAACCAATATCTACATTTATGAAACTCTATAACTTTGTTGCTGTTAGCATCTATCATGTCCATAAACCTCGAGGTATTAATAACTAAAGTATATACCAAACATTCTTCTATTTCTACAAAAAAAAAAGTCAACACACTACTGCAAATTTTACACCTCGCACACAGTGGAACAACGTCTTACTTTTGTTTAAAGCCATATTTTTTTCGCTCATAGAACAAATCTGTTTTGGAACTGCCCAAATTGACAATCTTGGGACATCCGTCACGCTGAAAATAAAGTTTTCAATTTGTAGCAGTAACTTAATAGTGCGTTCAAAAACTTTAAAACTTACATCCTTCTCCTGTATGGTGCACGA
The DNA here is from genome assembly GCA_035044725.1 of Scaptomyza caliginosa. Taxonomy (NCBI): domain Eukaryota; kingdom Metazoa; phylum Arthropoda; class Insecta; order Diptera; family Drosophilidae; genus Scaptomyza; species Scaptomyza caliginosa. The sequence goes on from JAWNNR010000284.1 coordinate 133,269, forward strand.
TTTGCAGTAGTATGCATCAGAGACGCCAGGTCCGCCGCATATAACACAACGACCCTGGTACGAGCCATAATTGCACTCATCACAAATACGCACCAAGGTGCAAGGACGTACATACGAGTCACAAATTACACATTTTCCATCATCCTTTTCGCAAAGCCGGCCAATAGCTGCACGTGAAAATTAATCATAAGCAATTATACTTGCTATAAAATAGCTGTTTATTGGGTACATACCTACACCAGGCTGTTTACGACAAAAAATTAAATCGGGATGATGCTTTGCCATGTTTTTCTATGCCTGTCTATTGATCCCCAAGCTCTGTTTTTAGTATCAGGCTTAGTTTAAGATAGATTTTCAATAAATTTGATGGCAGTGTGCACAATAATAAAATGTTTTAAAAACGCTAAATATACCTTGACTATGTGAACGTAATTATAAAATTGGGATTTCAAAATGGCTATTAAGATACCAAAATACCAATTTTCCCCGTCCGGTCACACTATGCAGACAGCTGTTTTCTGTATTTTCTGTATACAACTTTATCCCCTAATGCAAAAGACAAAAATGATTTGAGTTAGATAGAACGAATGCAAAAGATTTATTTAAAAAAATCATTTAAAACTACAAAATGTCGCAAGTGACATCCGCAAGCACACAAAACTCAGTTTTTGGTCAATCGGTAAACAGACGGCCGCTCAACAATGATGCTGGTCTTTGTGTGGGCGTCGGTGGAAGTGGCTATGGCGAAACCGAATGGGAGGCACGGGAGGTAATATAGAAATTAAATTAAGTTTTCATATAATTACCATAGAAATTTTGTCTTTTTGATAGTCTCAGCGCCAGCGTGAGCTGCACGAAGCTCGCGCTAGAGCTGCTCAGATGGAAAAAACAATGAAGTGGTGGTAAGTGAAAATGTAAATTCAAGAAAGACAGTGTTTAATCCTACTGTTTTTCCAGGTCGGATTGCACCGCCAACTGGCGTGAGAAATGGAGTAAGGTGAGATACTATTAGAGATGTCATAATTTTGGGGCATGCGAGTATACGTCGCTTTAAGGCGCTAAAATCGCGTTTGATGACGATTTCATCAAGTTTTTTTTTTTAACGACATATAGCGCAAGATTGTAATGCTTTAAAACGAAAAAGCTAAGGTCAATATTATGTTTTCGCTCTTTGAAATTATAACCGCAACAATGAGCAATCAGTTATTTTCTACTGACACTTATTATCGGGAAACCCTTTTCTAACGAAATTGAGGATTTTTGGTTTTCTTTACTGAAAACTTTAGTAGTTGTATAAAACTTAGAGCGTTATTATTTTTGTTGTTTCAAACTAACAAAAAAAATGTATTTGTTGTGCTTAAAACGACTGTTGAAGTCGTCGACAGACCACACAGCTACTCTCCAGTATTCATTTTTATGTGTTGAAGTAATTTAACATGTATTTGTTTTTTTATTTGTTGTAAAGCTTTGATAATTGACAAATTCTATGAAAAACTATTCTTACACTCGCCTGAGGTAGCTTTGAGTTAAGAAATTGAAATAGCCAAACCACAATTTCAAATAGTTTATCGAAACAAATTGACTTTTTTAAACTTTGTATTCAAAGAAAAAATAAAAAGTTGCATGTTTACTCTTTGAACCATTTTTAAACAACATTACAAGAATATTGACTTCAATATAGCGGCTTATCTTAGCTGTAAATTTTGTACACGAATTTTTTGCTTTTTTCCAAATATTTCGTGTTGGTAATGTGAAATGTGTAACACATAAAATTAAGCATATCCGACTCAACAATGCATAAATATTTTAATTTAGTTGTTTCAAACTTATTCCTTAGTTTTTAAAATATCGAGTTAATATAATCACCGTTTACCTGTGGGCGTTTAATTGACAACTTAAGTGGTTAATTAAGTCTTAATTTAATATGACAGTAATGCAAAAAGCGTTTATGGAATCGCGGTAAAATAACCATTTTTATCATTAAAAATCAACTTTCGCTCAAATTAAAGATAAAGCTAGTGAAGAGAATCAATATTTCTTAGTACATGCACGTATAACATCGTAGTTGCTATGGCGCCCTCTGAATCAATATTTGGTTATTTGTTTGTTTATCACATAAACTCATTTTTACAGGTACGAAACGAGCGCAACAAAGCGCGCGAGGAAAACAAACAATTAAATATCAAACTGGACGTTGCAATGAAGGAAGCACACTCGATAAAGCGGGAGAAAAATGATCTGGAGCTGCAGATAACTCAGCTAAAAAAAGAAATGGAAAAGGTGCACACGCTGATGATGAAACACGCTGGACAGTTTCATCGCGCCGATACCAACGAGGATGCGGAGGCTAATGGGCGTGATGCCAATTGCTCGCCAGATATCTCATCCGATGGGTTAAAGAATGTGAATAGTGAGGATGGCTTGGTGACTAAGTTGTCAAACGATGTGAAGGATCTTGATATTGAAGAGTTTGCGTTGAAGGGTGATTTAACCAAGAAGTTGAGCGACTTTGATGCAGCTGCGGCCGATGAGGAGAAGCGCCTGATACAGCAGCTGTCCAAAGATGATTTTGATGAAGAATACTTTTTGCAAAAGATATCCATGCAGCAGCTGCGTTTAGATGAGGCACACAAAAGCCTACAGGCAGAGCGGGAGTAAGTAAACGAAATATCACGATTATTTTAGTTAGACTGTATCTAATCTACAAGCTGTTAGGACTCCAGTCTTTAAAATTCAAAAACTAATTTTTTTATTTAATATTCTTTTTATGATCGGTTTAAAAATGTATTTTGGAGAATGCAGATGCATTTGTTACCCTTTATCGCCTTTTTGCGATGGGCAACAGCGATAAACCCAATATAGAAGTTAAACAGTTTTCTACAATAACCTTAGGTTAGCTTTTGTACAGAAAGTATTTACATTTTTAGTTGATTATTTGTAATTAGACTAAAGAACCACAGAAGCAGTTTTGCGGTTCAGCTATTGGCTAAAATATACCCTAACCCTTGATATGCCCTTTGTTAATATAAGTTAAAAACATTTTTACGCAGTGAAAAGCACGCTTTGCACAAGAGTTTCGAAAAGCTTGCGCTTGAGCTGCAGGATGTGCGTGGACGACAGGAGGAGTTGCGCTCAGCTAAGCAGGAAGCGGTGCGAGAGCTTTTAACATTACAGGTAATATAGAAAATCTTAACTTTTAAGCCGAAATTAATGTAAGCAAGCAAACATTAATTTAGGAACAACATCGCGCTGAGATACGCATTGTTAACAACTCACTGCAGGAAGAAATAGCCGCACGCGAGAGCCTGGAACGTCGGTAAATATACAGCAATTATATTATGCATATTTTTTTTAACTGGATTAATACAAAATATATTTAAATCTTACACAGCTTAAGTGAACTGCGCACAGAACTCGAGCATTTACAGGCTGAAAACGCTTCAGAATGGGGCAAGCGCGAGCGTTTAGAATCTGAAAAATTAGCTTTTGAAAGGGATAACAAAAAGCTGCGCGCAGAACTGCGTGACTATCAGGAGCGTTCAGATCGCAAATGCCGACCCATGCAGGCTAATGATGTGGAATTAAGAGCTCTGCAACAGGAACTATCTGAGCGCAATAAGGAAATCAGCGAAGTCAAGATGTCGCATGCCAAGCTCAAGAAATTGCTTGCGGAGGCTAACACAGAGCTAAGCCATGCTGTGCGACGTGCGGAGCAGTACGAAGCCGAGGTATGCTAAATTAATCGTATTACGTTTCTTATTTTTTTTTTTTATTCTGAACCCTTGCAATGCACATAATTCAAGCCGGTTGTTTTTGGGCGTATGTAAGGTATAAAGAGCATATGCACTAAATGTGTTTCTACACACGATATCTCCGGCATTAACATTGGTATTACTTACTGTTATTGTTTACATATTCATTATTTTGTCTATAGTTCTTGAGTCAAAAATTCTTTGTTATCCATTGAATATATTATATTGTAAATAGTTTGAAGAAAAAAACATGACGGACATACCTTATCCAACTTGGCCATTGACGCTGATCGGAATATTTAAGGGAACTTAGGCCTAAACACTACTACGATCGATTTTTTTTTAGATAAAACACAACTTAATGCTTGTAAGGGTATAGTATATTTGCTAAATATCCCACATTGTTTTGCTAAAATAACGTATAAAATAATACATAAATGCCAAACAGCGTATTTTACAAGAGACAAGTTAAGAGTAGCAAGTCCAAAATTAACATTAATTTCCAAATGCTGCCAGTCCGGTAATCGCACGACCCATTATCAAAGCGTGAATATCATGTGTACCCTCGTAGGTGTTCACTGACTCTAGATTCATGACATGCCGAATGACATGGTACTCGTCGCTAATGCCATTTCCACCGAGCATATCCCTCATCTGACGCGCAATATCCAGCGCTTTGCCCGCGTTGTTGCGCTTCAGCATTGAGATCATTTCCGGCGTGTGCAGTTTTCTATCCTTTAGTCGACCCACATGCAGGCAAGCTTGCAGACCTAGCCCGATTTCTGTTATCGCATTTGCTAGCTTTTTTTGAATTAACTGATTGGCAGCCAGTGGTCGTCCGAATTGCTTTCGATCTAGCGTGTACTGACGTGCCGTCTCCACACAGGCCTCTGCGGCTCCCAACGCTCCCCAAGCAATGCCGTAGCGAGCATTGTTAAGACAGTTGAACGGACCACTAAAACCCAACGCGTTTGGTAGCAGATTTTCCTCCGGCACGTGCAAATCGTCCATTAGTATCATGCCTGTGGGTGAAGCACGCAGAGAGAATTTGCCTTCAATCTTAGGCGTGTCCAATCCCTTACTGGACAGTTTCCGATCGACAATAAAGCCACGCAGTTTGCCATCCTCGCACTTGGCCCAAATAACTAACACGTCTGCAATGGGTGCACTGGTTATCCAAGTCTTTGATCCATTAAGTATGTAGGTCTTTGTTTTTCTATCGTATTTTGCGCGAGTCTCCAAGCCACCTGGATCGCTGCCATGGTTGGGTTCGGTTAATCCGAATGCACCTAAAAGTTAACAAAAATTATAAAGTGTTATTAATATGTAACAATAGACACTTATTATCCAATTGGAGGAGGATTTTGTTCTACATAACTATTATTTTATCAACTGACACAAGAATAGAAATAGAAACAAGCAGTTCGAGAAGAACATAGCTTGAACCATAAAATTTGTCCGTTTTCATTGTTTCTGTGTTTTAATATGTTTGCTTAGCTGCACTCAAATAAAGATAACAACAGCACTACTTTTTCCCCAAAACATGTTTGACCCAAACTCGCGGGAGACGTCACCATGTACTCACAAAATGTGGCGATAAGTCATAAGATTGAGGCCAATATTTGGTTAGTATCCATTTTAAGCTATCGATTTAAACGATTTCTTAGCTGTGGCTTAACGCTACAATCTCTTTTATATGTCAAAAGGTTTCTAACTCTTGTTAAAAAAGGAGGCTGCAGAAGCGTATAGCTTAAGACTTTTTTGGTCTGTAGCTTAACAATACTAATTGTCTGTAGTTAAAGTCTTAAAAATTAAACTTAATGTTAGTTAAATAATAAAATGTTATTTATTATTTGGATTGCAAGTTTACTAACATCCTGTTTTGTTGTACCAACCGTTTACGTTTGAATTAAAACAGTCCTAACAGATAGACCGCTAATTACATGCAATTTTGGTCTGTGGTCAAGAAAAGTGGGGCTAACAGTGTTGGGTAAAAGTTGCACCTATACCATTGTTAAAGAGATATAGTTTAACTAATCTTTGACTGACATCAAATAAAAAAATTGGTCGAAAAAAAAAACAAACATCCATTTGTAGGAACTGCGCAGCACCAGCAACATAATAATCTTTAAATGTTCACCATATCCAAAAAACAATATTACAAATTGAATAATTTTAACAAATTGCAACGCGTAAATGAGATCTGCTATACGTTAACTTTCGGAAAAAAATCATAAAAAAGTGCATGCAATTATCACCGTACAAAATGTGTCTTATTGTTATTGTAAAAAGAGTTTATATAGCATTTTAATATTCATTGTTATACTTCTGTTTTGTAACAAAGACAAAAATAACAACTGCATTCTTCACTAGAATTGTACGTAGCAAAAAGTAGTTTTATTTATGTGTGCTAATCCCGTCGGTTATTTATTTATGAGTCGGTTAAAAAAAGAAAACAAAAATTATAAGACTTGGAAAGCCTGCCTACCAGCAGCTCGCGATGCCGATCATACGTTTCCATGACAAAATTAATACACACTTTTAGGTCTTTAACAATATAAAACGTTGAAGTCCGACTGCGGAATATTCTGATATGACTATGAAAACGCGTGTTACGGTGTCTCCTTTCAAAGGGATACTTCGTCGTAAGATAGAGTTTTTTTTTAAAGGGAGACTTCGTGAACGGCTGTAGGGAAAATACAATTTAAAATGCAGATCCTAAAGAAAAGTCATTAGCCAATTTTACACTAATACTGCTACTGAAGCTGAAAAACTGGGAAAGACAATAGAAGTTGCAATTTCTTGGGTGGAAACATCTATTTTTGGCTTGTTGCTATAAGCTATCGTAGCCTCGATCTCTTTGTGCTTACCCCAATCTTATCATTTTGTTTTTTTTTTCTTAATTTGCTGATAAGCACATAAGCATTAAATCAGAAGTCGCCTGTATTTTTGATAGAGATATTAGAAATTTATTAGAATCGTTGAGCATGCAGGTCATGTTGAGGGAGTTTAAACTCTCTTCGCAGCGAAATAAAACCAATAACAGAACGTGGTTTTAAAAATGGGCATAAATAGAAACTTATGTAAATAAATGTATATTCTAGTGTGCCAACAAAATCGATCTGTTAAAGTATTCAACAAAAAGATACATATATACAATCCCATCTTTATTAGACGGTGGCCTAGAGTTTAACTTACTGTTTGCTCTAGTTAATCAGCTTAAGTCAATCAAATAAGCATATTTGTAAGTTTTTGACAAAAACCTTACCTATCAGTTTGCCCTGTGCCATGCTGGGCAAATATTTTTGCTTCTGCTCTTCGGATCCAAAATCGTATATGGCGCCCATGGCCAGTGAGCTTTGTACGCTCACGGCTGACCTATAGGCAGAATCCACACGCTCCACTTCGCGCGCAAGAAGACCGTAGGCGACACTAGAAACTCCGGCACAACCATAACCCTGTAAGGTGCAGCCCAGCACGCCAAGGCTGCCGATCTCTTCCATTATCTTCTTATCAAAACTTTCCGTACGATTAGCAACAATAACTCGCGGCAGCAGCTGCGATTGGCAGTAGCCGCGGAAAGCATCGCGAATGGCCACTTCCTCCTCGGTTAACTGACTCTCCAAATTAAGCGGATCCCGCCAGTTGAATTTGGGCGCACTACTGCTTGCTTTGCTGCTCGCCTGTCGGCGAACACAATGAACTAGATTCGCGATCAAACTATTTGCAATCATTTTTGTTTTAATGTTTTTTTTTTTGTTACTTTCTGCTTCGAACCTCACACGAAACCAACCGACTTGTTAAATCGCCGACGAGAGACTAAAAATAGCTATAAAATTATCAAGAGCGTTTTGCTGTTATTCATTGTCATTAGAAGAGTATATAGTACTTGAGCGCATGTTTTGTGCGACTTTGCTGTTTTATACCAGACCCCCGTGAGTCGTGCCTTATCAGAGTGGCATTATCATATTATTTTGGTGCTAAAGCGGTGATAATAATCACGACAAAACAGCGATTGTTGTTACCTCTAGTGTGTTTATGTATATATGTTTTTGATTAATTCTCTAAAAATCTTTATTTTTTGTTCTTGTGCGGTCACACTGTTTTGTAAATGCAAGCATTTAAATAATTATGTAACACGGTCACATAAAGAAAGTGCTTGCTAGGGGAGTAGAATTGAGAGGGTGTTACTTAAGCAATCGTATTTGTGATTTCTTGTCAAGTTTTAAGCAAAAAGCTAAACTAAACTGACGGTCTATGTAATCAATCATATGTACGTGTCTGGGCATTTTGGTGATGGCGATCACAATAGTTTATCCCTACCATCAGCAATAACAGAGTATCACTGTGCATATTTATATTTACATTCGATCACTTCATACCCTTCATTTTGTCAACACTGTTAGTGATGCAAAACCAAAATGCAACGTCTATCGATATTTGTTAGGGCCATACAATTTTAACAATAATCGATATATCGTCTTGTTCTTTGACTTCATAGAAGGGGATTTCAATTTAAAAAACATATTTGAAATGCTATCGATTGATTTAAGAAATGTCCCAAAAGGGAATAACTTGTTTGCTTAAGCGATATATTTCTTTTAGAGTATAGCTTTTTACAATCGGATTATCATACGCTTATTGGAACTTTTAAGCATTGATGCCCAGGAGGCAGCCAACTATTTTGATGGATTGATTGCCCTTTTTTTTAATTTTTTCTTTGTTGTCAGTTTACTGTCTTCTACTGTAAAAGTATTAATATTATAAATAAAGGAATGAGCATAAACTGCCGTCCATTCGGTCTTTTAATACGTTATTTTGGAATAAAAGAATGATAACAAAATGTTGAAGGACTTTCGCAACGTTTGCAAAGATCTTTTCACTGTTCTACGATGAGGATTAACATAAAGTGCTAATTGACAAATAAGACACAGACAATTAAGAATGTCTCGATAAAGCTTTTTTTGCTTAAGTGAATTTATAATTGATTTCTTGAATTGCAGGTAAAAAGGCTTCGTCAGCGCGTTGAAGAGTTAAAACGTGAACTGGCCGGCGCCGAAGATGAACTTGACTCTGCTGTGAACCAGGTGCGAAGGCTACAGCGCAGTAATGATGAGCTGGTAGGCCAAACTGAGGGTATGCAGGTGCAAATACAACATTTACAAAACAGGTCAGTAAAAGAACCAAAAGTGTTTGCCCTAAACAACTTTTAACTAAAAAATTGTATGGTGCTGGCTTTACTAAAACTTAACCCCAATAACTATTGAATCTACTAAAAACAAACGCACGCAACACGTAACAAAAAAAAAAAAAAGGCGCGCTCCAAGTCCCCAGTTGCGCGGAATTGGCGGAGTGCAGCTGCGCAACAAGATTGCCGTTGAGCTGCCCAGCGATTGCTTGCCAAATATCAACGATTTGCGACAGATCTTTGATGATACGCAGGCTGGTCAACGCAACTCGCACAATGGATGCGATGCAGCAGCAATGCACCATGCCGCTGCCACTAAACGCTCCAGTCACACGGAGCGCACGTTGCTTCAGCAACAGCAAAACAATGCTGCCGCAGCGGCAACAGCAACGGTTGTGGCAGCAGCCACATTTTATGATGCCAGACAAACGCATTTTGAAGATAACATTTTCGAAACAAAGTCGCGCAATTTGGAATTTGAGCGCGCTAAACAGAAGTTCGATAACCCACACGGCCAGCATCATCATCAGCAGAGGCAACAACGGTCGGCAACTGGTCGTTATAATAGTCCTGGCACAAATAGCAACAGCAGCAGCGTTAATCGTGGCAATCTCGCTTTGCCACTGAAATGCATGACATCCAATAAGGATGATATCAATAGGCAGTTATTTGAAGCGCATGAAAAGGATCAACCACATAGTGGCTATGCACGCAATAGTATTAATTTAGATGGTCTCAAGGTATCCGATGACGAGGTAAGCTCTTAGTTCGCTACCACTAACCCACTCACATTCGTTTCCGCATATTTATTGCTTGGTATTGTTTTTTTTTTGTAGTATCTTAAGATGAAATGCTATTTTAGACCATCTAACATTTTCTATTCCACTTACAGACTCCGTAGCTATGGTTCGACAAGTTTGCTTCTCGACGATGAAACTGAGGGAAATAGCGATTAAGTTACTGACGGCGCTTTGTAAAAAAAAAAAACAAACACTCGGTTTTAGTAGAGTATTTTTAGTTTTAAGAACATTATTTTAAGCTACGTTTTTCGTTCCTTATTTAAATCATCACAAATATAATATAATCATACATTAAGTAGTGTTTACAATCTTAACAACGATAGAAAATAAACTCTAACCGTATTTCCATATATATTATCTAAGCAAAACATTTATATAATTAAAAATACACTAACAATTGAATATAAATGATATTTCCATACATACTAAAATTACTTAAATGCCAATTTATTATTATTATTAAATGCCAAAATAATATCGCAGTGTACTTCTTAGAACTGTATTAAAAATATATAGACCCCAACTTACCACCCCTGACAACCGCTTCTTAAAATCGGAATCTCCAAATCTTTCGCAACATATGTCAAAATAAAAACCACCGAATTAGTTCATTCCTCATTCTTCAGTGCAGCAAAAAATAATTGTACACAGTAAATTTAGGGCTAAGGGTATATTCTTGTCGGGTTCCCTCGACAAAAGCCTTTTTATTTGTTAGACTTATCAAAGTATTTTGCATTCGGTTAAGCTCGACTGCAACGGTTTAATATCCGTTCCGAATTAATGCGTTTTTGAAACTGGTCTGTGCTCCTCAATTTTCATCTTTGATGTTTTTACATTTGATATATATAAAAATTAATTAAAAAACAGTTTGAAATGATTATTTTTGAATACACTTTTCCCTTAAAAAGGATTATATAATGAATGCAGAAGTATGTATTACCATGGGCTGTACCCAATAGGCATTAATTTTAAGTGGAAGCAAGTCAGTCATTTTTATGATACCCGTTGAACCTATTATCTCTTCCAGTAAAACCGTCGGGCAAAGTTGTTGACCAAGATGTAAGACTCTTAACGTGTAGTTAATACAATAAAAGTTAAATATCTTATGCCTTATTAGCAAAATTTCGAAATTGATTGCCTCAAACTAAGTTCAAGCTAAAAATTCTCAATTGAATATGTTTATACGACTTACCACAGGCAACTTAAATAATGGATGGAGCTGAATTTTTAACCTGATGAAAGCATATTTCAAAAACCAGAATAGAAACAGTAAATAGGGTTACGTCGAATGGCAAAATATATTTTTTATAACGCTACAATATTGAAGGGGAATGTACTTTCAGTATCTTTTGTTTAATATTTTTGTAAACTGAAAAATCGATGATCTATGCTATCAGTATACGGAATAATATTATGTGAAAATGTTACAACCTAAATCATGAAAACACAAAAAACTTTCAAATGTTTAATTTACATTTTTCCACTACCTAGGTTGGTAAAAGAAAAATATATTTTTAAACTACTAATAGGCTCTAATTTGTTCTCTTTGTTTAACATTTGTTGTTATTTTTGTTCGATTTTGTCGTTTACAGCAAAACAGACCGTTAAAAAGTTATCTAGCATAGGGAGCATTATAGTTTAAAATAAATGTGCTCAAAATTTAAATTGACTGATTTTAATGGCCGAAATTATATATCACTTAAGGGTATGGAAAATGGATAGTAGCCGATTTACAGACCTACTCAATATGCATATACAATTTTATAAGAATCGGTCAAGCCGTTTTAAAAGCGTATGGTAACTTGATTGATTTCTTAAAATCAAATAAAAACGAATGCTTATTTGAGAAAATAGTACACAAGATCGTTTTTTGGCAAAGACCAAAAAGTTGGTCCAATCAGAAGAACAAACATAGGCAGTAAGTACTCTTCGACGGCACACAGTGGACGAAATCGTTAGCTAGGCATAAGCATTAATCGTAACCTTTGACTTTTAAAAATTTAAAAACGAATGATAATAAAATATTTAGGGTTGGCGGCCAAATTGAGTTTTATGTTAAGCTATAGTTTCAAAAATATTGTTAAATCGTAATATTGTTAACCACACATTTTAGTTTTTTTTTTGTAAGCATCAAGCCTTTTTGTGGTCAAGTTGAATGCCTGTTATTCAGGCAGTTGCCAGTTATATATTCTTTAAAATACAAACAATCAAACAAGAATATAATACTGAGCAAAATGTTATTATATATCAATGTGGTAATAACTAAAACAATTTTACAAAGAAGAATAACCTTTTCTGTTTAAAATTTAGTTATGTTTAAGAAACAGAAGAGAACATTTGTTTTCCAAAAGGAATTTATTTTGTGTAGCAAAGAAACCAAATGCAACCATAAAAAACCACACGGATTTAAAATTTGTGTTATTTTTAAAACCCAAGATATTTGTTCATAATTTAAAAGTAAAAGAGTTTTTCGTCATTTGAATTTCCGTTGAATAAGTTTTAAGAGCAAAAAAATCGATTGGATAAGGCCCAATACTTCCGATTATTCTGTTATTTCAAATCAATATAACATTTACAATTGTTATCGCGTCTCTCTCACGAGAGATAGTATTTTCATTGCTTTTGACTCAGTTATTTCTTCTGATCAGATTCAAATTTTACTTTTTATGTGTTGAAATATTATTTTGCAGTCGTTCTTTGGTTCGTTGTTGACGGATTTGGATATTCTTATTGTTGGTTGGTAACTTTAGTTGGATGTATTCATAAGTGACACAATAATGGCGTTATAACCAACCACTTCTGATGATATTTGGTCTACAATAAATGTAGTGGTTGATTGCTTTATCTAGTTTCTGTCTTTGACTTGGATTGGTGCTTTTCGCAAGTAACCTATCAAACCACCTTAGAATTATCCCTAGATATATTTTAATCCTAGTTTAGAACCAAATACTGTTGTAAAAGTATTTATAAATTTCGTACTAGATCCTAAACAGTTTTTTTAATTCGTTAACTCTTAACTTAAGTCATCCTGCATGTCTTCTTAAGTTAAGCTTAATAATACGAAAGCAAGTTCTGATCATGCAATAACCCATCTATTTGCTAAGTATTTTCAATCAGTATATTTTTCGATTAGCATTATTTCAGTAATAATTCCTATTCCTTATCAAGTGCAAAATTCAAAATGCAAATAAATTACCTTAACTCGATTAAACCGGACCACTCGCCAGGTCCTGATGGTTGTGTGTATGTAGAGGTATACAAAAATTGTTCGACATTACAAAAAAATGATTCGCTCTCAGTAGAAACATATAAGTTGTTTAATTATTTGACCCAACCAACATGGTTTTGTGCTACCACTAACCTGTTAGAATTCACCTCGTTATTAAAGGGTTTCAAGGCAAAATGCGATTTAAAATTTGATTTGAGTTAGGCATTTGTCACACTCTATATTCACATAAAATTAAAATCACTTTTCTATTGTGGCTTTCGAAGTAATTGCGTGGTCAAACTCAGAAAGCCGGTTTAAATCATTTGCTTCAAAACCAATTTTTCTGACCTCTGGTGATTCCAAATTTACAAACGATCTTTAAGCAGTTAAATAAAACACCTATTAGTCGCCTTTTTAAAATTAATGATTTGGAAATTGTTTTTAATCGCAAGATAGAGTTTTTTTTCTTAATATCACTGATGTAAAAAAACATTGCCAATGCCAGATATTTAAGTAATGTTTTAAAGTATGTATTAATAAAATGTTTATTGAAAACAAATTCTCAACTTATTTTATTGTGTTAAGTATATTTAATAAATCTTATTTTAATGTAAATGTAAGCTAATGACATGTTATACATGTATACCGCTTTTGAATGTTCATAGATCGCATTGAATCTTTTTTTGATTTTTTTTCTCGTTTTTGTTATTAATTAAACTTGAATGAATTGCTTTTCTTCCACAAAAGCAAAGCAAATCGTAACTGTTCTCTTAACTTAACTTTTATGCCAAGGTGAACAGTCATTGGAAACTATTTCGGCGATTACAATATCGATAGGTAAAGCACCGCAAAGTACAATTATCAAAAATTACATTTTACCGATAGTCGATACAGATATGCTAACAGTAGTTTTGTGGTATTTTGTTGGTATAAAACTAGGTATTATATTATTAGAAAAAGTTCATTCTTACTTTTGCCTACAGCTGTTTATTCTGTTTTCGCTTCATTTGGAAAGCTTGAGAAACGTCACTTGTGCATTTCTAATTCGAGTTGTGTGGCTAAAAAAGTTAAGGCGCATGCGAAATTGCATCGCTTGCATAAAATGTTAATGTGTATTGGCACGGTTTAAAATGTGAAAATCTTCTGCAAAGTTGCGTATGCTTTGCATGTTCGTGTTTAAGTACGCGTATTTGCCTTGCGTATCTAAAATATGTAAACAAAAAAGGTTATAAGAGGGAAAAGTTTTAATTAATTTTAAGCGTAAAGTGTTAAAGCCACTAATTAAGGTCATATAAATCAAATAACAAATGAGCACAACGGATTTAGATTTGGAGTCCTGCGCGCTTATAAACGGAGAAACCGTTGAATCTTCTGCGACTAGAGACTCCGCCGTCGTTACCAGCGCTTCCGCCACTGCCAGGACACGCACTAAGCAGCGCATCAGCTTAAATTCGAAACGTCGACACAGCCGCATGTCACGACGCGCTAACCTTATTGGCATATGTGGCGTTAGCACTTTGTGTATACTGCTGCTGATTGCCACCACACAGCACCGGCCGCTGACCTCCCCATTTGGTACAGCCAGCAGCAGCAGCAATAATGCTGCTGCCGTAACCGGCCTGCTTTCACGAAATGGAGGCAGCTACTATGAGCGCCAGCAGCAGCCGTCACAAACTGCCGCCATTAACTACAATATGACAGCGACCATAGTGGATGTCCTGGCGGCGCAGCGTTCGCGCATTCTTAGCGAAATGGAGAATTTTGAATATCAGCGCGGCGGCGCTGAGAAACTCAACGATATGACACCTGAATCAGGTGGTATACCGGTGCGAAGCATAGTGGTGACAAGTTGGCGATCTGGGTCAACATTTTTGGGTGACATCCTGAATGCCATTCCTGGAAATTATTATCATTATGAGCCGCTGCTTGACTTTGGAATAAAACAGGTTCGCGAACCAGACGATCAGCAGCTAGCTGTTCAAAATCTTAAGAATCTTCTAAATTGTGATTACGGCGACATGACGGATTACTTGGAGTATGGCAAGTCGCATACGTATCTCTTTGAGCACAATAAAAGATTGTGGGAGGTTTGTCACGAGTATCCCCACTTCTGTTGGCGTCCCGCCTTTCTTACGCCCTTCTGTCGCCTGTTTCCCATTCAGAGCATGAAGACGGTGCGACTGCGTCTTGCCCAAGCCGAGCAACTATTGCAGGATAAAAGGTAGGAGATTCACATTTAATCTGCTCCATCAGCCCGAAAAATGTACTTACCCAGCCCCTTTGTATCCCTCATTTCACCGCTGTCCCATATGTATCCAACCTTACCAAACAATGGGTTGATCTTTATCTATCCATTATTACACTTTTACCGAAGAGCAGAAACACCGCATACTACTTACCAACTTGTTTAAGTAATGCTATTTTTATCATTTGCACCAACTCATTACACACAAAATTTCTGCCTGTTTGAAATGTTCAGGGTATAGAAATTAATATATAGGAAAAAGGTTAAAAAAGA
This sequence comes from Scaptomyza caliginosa, assembly GCA_035044725.1. Taxonomy (NCBI): domain Eukaryota; kingdom Metazoa; phylum Arthropoda; class Insecta; order Diptera; family Drosophilidae; genus Scaptomyza; species Scaptomyza caliginosa. The sequence continues at coordinate 148,735 of JAWNNR010000284.1, forward strand.
GAGAGAGCAATAACAAATATCTAGTTGCTTACAAAAAAAAGTGAAAGGAGTTTGTTGTATGTGCACATACAGTTTTACCGTCTCTCACTGCACTCGATTTGGTCATTGCCTTCTTATTTCTTGTTTTAAGGTTGCTTTCTGTCTTTGCTCTACTATAGAACTGGTTTTTGCGTCTGTTGTTATTGTGTTCATCCAGCTGCTTTATTTTCGTTTGACTGTTGGCAGTTGAGTTGCCTATCAATAATATTAATAATTATAAAAGTTGACTAGGTTTATCATCATGTAGCCGCTAAGGATGCTATTTACAAGGAATGATGCCGCTTTTACTTGCGTTCCAACAGCACACCCAAAATGATGGACACTTAACGTAAACGATGGTTTACACTGGTTTTACAGCGAGAAGAACTTTTAGGCCACATTAAAATACAATGATACAAACAACAATACAAAAAAAGGAAGAAGTCTTGCCCAAATATCCCGACTAGGGATTTACCTACAAATGTACCAGGATAGAAAATTACCAAGTGGTAGTCCTTATTTTTAGCATGTTCTGTTTAAAAAAAGCGTTATATTTCCCAAAACCAAAATTCTACTGATATCCGTTGTTGTTTTGATGTTAGCTGTTGTTGCTGATTAAAATATATATTCATTATGAATCCTCCTTTCACCTGTTTAAGTAAAAAGGCTTACTGTATAATAAATTCTAATCTTAATAAAGGTTTCAGAATGCAAAATTTCGTGCAAATGTTTAAACAAATTTGAATATCGCAAGACCAAGAAGGGCTTAAACGGAGATATTTAAATAAGAAAATAAAAAGAAACCATTTATTTTTACATAAAAATATTTTGCACAAATATTTTCATTGACAAAGTCCTAAAGAGTAATCAATTAAAAAGTAACCAAAACATGGTTTATTTTACGTAAGACCAACAACAGTTTATTGCTAAGTTAATAATTAAGTTGTCAAGTTTAGACCATTGCGCTATAGGTATAGATTGTTCTGCATGAGAAAATTACAATATTTTTTAACATCTCAAATCCAATAAACGATTTGAAACTTGTAATTTGTAAGCACAGAAAAAAAAACGTTATATAATAAACCAACCAAAGTATGTAAAAGATTACCAACACATGCCCCCGTGAAAACCACCATGAAGCGCATCTCTTATCTTATGGTAACGTAGATCAGTAGAATAAAGTCAGATGGTATAAGATAGCAAGTAAATGTGGTACAAATACAATAAAGATAGTGTAAATGAAAAGCTTGATAGGAAATAGGTACAAAGGTTCCAAAATTTCTGATCGGAACTACCTTACTAGTTTGGTTGAAACTAAAAAAAAAACAAATGGATAAGTTTGTGAAAAATGTTTAAATCAATTAAGTCTACGACTAACTCGAAAATGATGTACATAGCTTTGCACTGTTCGTAAAGATAAAGGAGTTGCAGCCGACGTGATAGCTCATCATGAACAGCATAAATGAGCACCTATGAAACCGTAAACCCTTGACCGACAGTGTATCATGTCTTGTATGTGTATGCTTGTGTCTGGGAAAATACCTGCGCTAGTGCGCTAAGGCATGACGACTTTATTTTAACCTTCAATATCTTCGGTGTCTCTCAACCGATCACTATTAAAATGTTTACAGTTTTTTATTATTCTGTTTAATATAATTAACACTGTTTCCCAATCCAAAAATATATTGTTATCGATTATCGAAACCAGCTTGTCTGTCTATATATTAATATAGGTCATAATGTCTTTGATATCGATGCGTTTTTATAGACAGACGGACATGTCTAACAATAAGCCCTCCACTGAAACTCTTTAAGGTCGATAATGTTTACTTCCGTCTGTTACATATTTTTAAACAAACACAATTTACCTTTCTTTAAATTATTTGACAGATTCAGGGAAAAATCAGTTGGTTTTCACTCCGCCTGACAAACGTAGCTTGGGTGGCACTTAAAGAATGTTTAATAAACATCTTTGGCCAACAAATTTGTCGAGCATAGATCATTATTAATGTGATAAAGCTATTTGTGGTTTTAAAATTTGAAAATGTTGTAACTTTTGCTAAAAATTGGTAGTATAGGTGGTCTTCTCACAAAATATTTAAAATTTTTCCTCACATATGTTGGCACCGACTTTGTTGGTTTAAGCTTAGAATCTTTTTTTTCTGGTATGTTGGAACACATGTCTGTTATATATATTTGGATCGTCAGTTTGTTTTTGACAGATAAAAAGGTTAGTCGTGTTTTGCTGTGCTCTTCGATTTATTGCTATTCGAAAAAAATGGATCAAAGAAACTATATTAAGTATGACCTTATGCAAAAACCTAACATACGTAACTCAAGAAATTTAAAAATAACGGTTATTTTTTTATCAAACGTCGTACACATAATTAACGATTTAAATCATTTTACCTTAGCGTGCTTGACTATTGCCTTGTGGCTTCTTGCTTGAACGCACATACATACATAATTATTATTATTAAAATGATCTGCTTGCGTATGGATAGCAACAATAACGATGTTAGATCAATTTCAGTGCAACTCAATACTATACTATAATGTTTTTGTAATGAATGAAACAATTGAAAACTGAAGTCAATCATTTAAATTATAATAATTGTATTTAAAAGTAACCTGGGTTTTTTCACTGCTGACAAAAGCAGAATGCAAATAAACCCATTCTTAAATCTCAAAAAAAGTCTAAGGTTTGACTTTGGTAGATTTAAACTTTTTAAGACATTAGGACAATATTTTCCACAAGAAGTTGCCACCAATCACAAATACTAACTAACGGTCTAAAAAGTATTCGCTATTTTTGCCATTTTCATTTTTATTTTGTCAGCTGTTGTTGATTAAGTAAAAATAAATGCAAAGCGTTAAGATGTTATTAGTTTTTATTAAATTATCGACTTCCAAACGACGCCCAAAACCGCTACAAACTGTTGGCGGCATCATTTTAAAATTATTTACTGCAGTAACACTGGTAAATGTCCAATTAACAAGCTACTGCTTAACTATCCGATATAACGTTGAGATTAAGAACTTGAAGTTGCACGCCAAATGTCAAATTCTATGAGAGTTTATGTTGAATTGGGCTTGACCATACGTAAAATCAGTTTGAAGTTGGTTTTTTGTTACACCCCTGATAGAAAACAAACCATTTTATTAAAAAAAACTGTATACCATGGCCTTAAAATTTCGATTTTAATTTTTGCGCACCCAGGCCCTGACCTGAGGAAGTAAGACAAGTTGCCGGCCGCTTAGTGAGTCATTCAACACATCACACTGACCCACATTGTACAGGGTTCTACACTGACGTGAGGAAAAACGACAATAGCGTGCAACAGACCAACATAAATCAACACGCTTAGAATACGTTTCCCAAACATTTTTTTGCATTCTGAACAAGCACCATTATATTACGGTGCATAAATAGAGTGTGAACAGAGTTACAGCAAAAGCAACAAAAACAAAAAAATGTTCTTAATGCTCGACTATTCCAGATAATATGTTATATGTTTCCATAATTATTGATACAAAGGCTGGTCAGATCTAAATAATTTAATTGGTTTTTTTTTTCACTCAGATGTTACGGTTACGGTTTCAGTTACGGATAAATTTCATAATACAAATTACATTATCCATTAAGAATCACCAATTGTCGCCAAGTTAAAACGAACTGAATTAGATAATGGTATGAAGGTATAGTATATAAATATTCAATTGTAGCAAAGAAAACAGTATTCGTTAAATTCTGGAGTCAAGGAATAACTCACAGAGTTGACTATACAAACCTACATTTATACATTAAGAAGTTTTAGAAGTTGGTTTTTTTGTAATTTTTAGGAACTTGCGGAGATTTACTAAACTTTAAAGTGGAATATATAATCGTTTAATAAATATTTTTGGCGTATTTTTTAAATTAATTTTTGATGATAACATTCCACGGTACAATCACGTTGGTTATATACATTTGAATAAAGATTTTCAGGTTCTGAAATTAAATGAGTGAATAAGTAGTTTATTTTTGTGTTGAAACAACTACAAATTTGCATAAATATATAAAACATGATATTTGACCACTTAGTTGTCGGGCCTTGCTTTGGATATTAATTCCAGAGATTCGTACGTTTTAAAACTCTGTTAAAATCTACAAATTGTTTTTATGCATTTATGTTCATTTCAAAAATTAATCAAACACAAAGTCTCATAATTATTTATCTGCGCGTGGCCCGGAAATTAAATTAGAAATTAAAGGTTCCTGATGACGAAAAATAAATTGGAAAAAATTACATGTCCGCTGTAATTTAATTAAATAAAATGAATTTCTTTATTTGATATTTCTGGTTTTAAAGTTTAATACATATTTTTGTTGGCTTTTATGCATCGTTTGTTAAATTTGTTACTTTTTTTGAATTGTTCTAATCACAACTTGATTCTTAGAATAACTTAATTATATTAGCAAAATTTATAAGACGCTGTATACGAAGTTAATAGTGAGTTTAGAAGAAGAACATTTTATTTTCAAACTAAATAGTCTCATTCGGGTTCAATGGGTCAATATACAAACCCGTAGACAGACCTTTTCAACTGACTTTCTTCTTCCTTTTTTTTCTATGTCAGCTTAATAATTAAGAATAATTCTCATAATTATTATAAAATTGGTAAAACTTGTTGCAGTCTATCCAATGCACGTATTGTTCTTCTTGTCCGTGATCCGCGCGGTACAATGCAATCCCGTCGCCATCGAATCTGGTGCGGCGGCAATGAGGACTGCGAGGATCCAACACTGGTTTGCCAGGATTTAGTAGATGACTACAAAACAGCCGAAAAACTGCTAAAGTTGTATCCATCGCGTTTCAGGTAAGTTTACTATTAAATTATTAAAGTTACATCTGCAAATACAAGATTTGGAACTAACATGATTACTTAGCAAATTTATGTTATCTGTAAGATTAACTTTATATATATTATTGTGCATTTTACTTGAAGATTTAGTTAAATGAAATGGAACAAACTATAGTTAAATAATTGGTGGATTAATTCCGAATAATAAATTTCACAATTTATTAGCTTACTCCTACATAGTTTTGCGATCACAAAGAAAGGAGCAGTAACTTTTTTTGTACCGTTTCAGTTCTATCCTGATGAGGCCTGTATTTGGGATACCATAAACAAGATCCATATTCGAGAATCGGTTGTACAAGAAAGAGAGTTTGCATTGTAGTTAGATAGGGATAGGAAACTCGTTCGACCAGAATTTATGAATGAATACCAGGGTACTGGATGCTCGTTTTATAATAGAAGGGATGTACATGTCAGACTTAAGTTTTAGGTCCATTAGAATACCCAGGTATTCAGTCCATTCAATGCGATCTTGAGGATTATTTGCTAAATTATAAATATTAAAAAAGGCATACGTCTATAAAAGGACATAACTTTACATTTATTGCAGTTAAGATTTAAAAAGTTTACTTTACACCAGGTATGAAAATTATCCAGATCCCTTTGCAGTTTTTGAGCGGACAACGGGGTTGCAGCCGACATTCATAGTCTAACATCATCAGCATACATTAACACTCGGGATAAGTAAACAGAAGAAATACCATTTATAAATAATATAATTAATAATGGTCCAAGGTGACTACCTTGTGGAACACCATACGAGACATAAATAGTCTTGGTGACAGAGCTTTTAAAGTAAACCCTCTGAAGATTATAGGTTACAGAGTCAAAAGTATTACTGAAATCTGTACTTAAAATATCAGCTTGCATTCTGTCATAAAAACCCTTTCTTTAAGTTCTTTAGTTAGCGGTAGTAGGTCCTTGTTTCATGAATCCGTGCTGGCACGGTGAAATTATAGAGTTGCAGAGATGTTAAAGTTAAAGTTATTAACTTTTCAAAAATTGTAGGAAAAGCAGACCACTTGAAGATACTCCTATAATTCTAAACATTAGATTTGTTTCCGTTTTTGTGGAGAGGAATACTAAAAGACTTTCCAAATATTTGGAAAGAAGCATAACTCTACGGACAAGCTAAACAGTTTATGCAAAGGATTTAAAAGACCCAGATCACAATACCTAAGCACACAGCTTGGTACTCCATCAGGTCCAGTTGAAAATACGGGTTTGTTGGCTTGGATATCACTTAGTAATAAACTCTTCGTGATTGTCGGTCCATAAATGCAATTAGAGCTATTAACCTGATAGGTGTAAGGCAAGGTGACTTGATGGATATCTGAACTGTATGTGATCTGAAAAAATGTCGCAAATAGATCGGCAATGGCCTGGTATAGTTGCCCTTACTTTCCTCAAGAGCGTTTGAAGAAAGTATTAAAGACCTACGTATCGCGTTAACGAAAACAAAAAACCGCTTGGGATCCTGCTGAAACTGTAATCTACACCGTATCAATTAATTCCTATAACATTGTTGTTAAGGACTGCAAAATTGAATCAAATATGTGAAAATATGTGAAATATGTTTTAGCAATATTTAAAAATCCAACAACTTCAAAAAAATCGCGATCTAAAAGCCTAACAGAGACAGATTAAATTGCACATAATATGCCTTATGTATGAATGTAAACATTATCATAGCTATTAAACGGGCTTAAAACCCAAAGGGAAGTATCTTGGACTATAGAAAGTGGTAAGGGTAAGTCCACATGGAAGGTATGAAGTGAAGAAAATTTGTCAGACAAAAAAGCATTGTAAGAAATTGACAGTTGTAGAATTTATGAAACTATACGTAGATCAACTCGAGGCAAATGATGCGTCGGAACAGTTAAATGTGGGAATTGGAATTTGAAGACATATAGGTTGTGATAATCGATACTAATATCAATAACTTATGTAAGATCACGACCGCAGCTGAAAGTTGAAAATAGAGTCAGTTGCTATGCTCGTTAACTTGTCATCAGATGAACATGAAAACGTTGTATAATTTTAAGATATTTTGGAGCGATATCAATAAATATAACAAATTAAATTCCATTAAGGACTTAGAAAATCTGAAACCACATGTATACAAAAATTTGTTTTAATGCCTTCTATCCCGATTTTTTTTATTTTTTATATTTCAATCAAACACACACACAATCAAAACACTTTTTTAAAAACTATTTAAGCACATAATTAAAAACAAATGCATACATTAAATAACTCATAAATTAATTTCTAATTGCATTTAATTTTTTATAGAACTTTACGTTATGAAGATTTGTCACTGAATCCGTACGAAGCTACTCAGGATATATTGCAGTTTTATGGCTTACCCTTCGATCCTGCGGTCGAGGACTTCCTAGATACACATACTAGAGAAAACAGGGGTGGTGTTAGTTCCACATACCGCGATTCCAGATCGGCGCCTTTTCACTGGAAGCAGGATCTTAGGGCAGATGAGGTTGAGTGGCTGCAACAGAGCAAAAAACTTGGTTTTAACTAATCACTTACTGTTACAGATCAAGCAAATTCAAGACGTATGCATAGAGGCAATGGATGCATGGGGCTATCGCCGGATGTCCAATTTTAGCAATTTTGCTGTGTTGCAGCAAAGCTTCGATCCTATTGTGCTGCCGCCGCCGTTTACGTGAATTATGTGTTTCTAAGTAAACTAATAATGGCAATTTATTATTTTACTTGGTACATTTTGATGTGATATCGTCGTGTTAAGCGAGCAAAAAGAAATAACATATTGAAAAGCATTAGCTTTGGATTAACAGGCAATCATGCCACAATTTTTTTGTTGCTAAACACGCAAAACACACACTTACTGAGCAATATTTAATAATAGACCACAAATACAATATATAGTAGTAAGTTAAGTTTTGTTATCTTTACAAATGCTTTTAATTTTGAGTATTTGCGTCGTTGGATTGCTTAAAAATAAAATATAAACTACTGTTATAAAATGATATGTAACAGTTGGTGGAAATTTTCTACGCAATGAGAATATAATGTCTAACGACAATAGATCTAAAACATGTGTAACTTAAACTTTGATAGAAATAATAGCAAATAATAAATAATATTATAATCAATCAAGAAACACAAAATCTAATACGCAACATATAAGCCGAAAAAGTCTATATACCATTTGTTTTTATTCATATTAATATTACTGGGTAGCGGATAAATCGATAACAAGACAAAACATATCGTCGATCAAATCAATAAACACACATATTTGACCTACTTCAACGGCTATAGTCACCAAATTTGATAAAATTATAGCTAATGACATTTCTGTACACTGAGTGCTACTTCCATCCCTACCGCACCTAACTACAATAATGCATTACATTTTTCTTCTTATGAAGCTAGTGTAAACAAAGCTGTTACAAACATACAACCAACCCCAGCACTCGTTCCGACCAGACTGCAAACATTTCGGATTTTTTGGGAAAAGAGTAAAAGCGACTACAAAGTTTTCAGTTTTTTCTTTTAGATATACCTTCTTTTTCGACAAATTGTGATTAATATTTAACATCTAAATTAAAAAAAAAAATGCATTTAGTAATTTAAAATGATAAAAGCCTTTAAAAACCATTATACGGTATAAGGTATACCGAATACATTTAAAGTTAGACATATGGATAAACGAGAAGAAAAGTGCTCGTCTGGAATGTCGGTATGATGTATGACTCTCAAAACATACCCAACATGCCAATGCATTGCTTATGCTTAACTCTGTTAAGGCTCTTAGTTAGGATATCAAATATCATATCTGCAATTTCAATTAAATTTTCCTTAACCATAATGACACTTAGTATCAATATGCTTGCTGCTATCGCTGCAGACTTTTGTTGCATTACCATCCTTTAAACCCAGTTTACTGTTTCCTAAGCAGCTGTTGACAAAGCCACGTAATCAACCTCAGTACTACTAAGGGTTACGGCGCTCTGCTTCTTTGACTCTTGGGATAACGCTGCACCTGCAGGAAGAAACGTCCAGCTACTAAAGGACTTCCAGTAGGCTTGTGATGCAGATCCAGTTGGCAATACTCGCTTGGCACCGTGCGGGTTCGAATTACGCTGCGACAGCTTCACATATGGGCGCTTCGTTTTGTCCAGATGCATTAACGAACATAGCTAGGCTGGTACGTTCTCATTGTCACAGTTAACTTGGAATCCAGCCTCCAAAGGAATGGTAATACAAGGCTCGTACAAGAGACTCTCAATATACTGTTTGTCAACAATTGTAACGTTGCCATTTTTTACTTCGCGTACAAATTGCCGCCATCGACTTCATAGTATTCGCCTGCTGTTGACGCCTTAATATTGTTGAGTGTCTTTATGGCTGTGTTAGCAACTATCAGGTCGTCAACTTACACAACAATATTGCTAAGATCCCTGCAAGAAAGGTGTGTTTACAATCGCTAGCACATGGAACAAAACCAATCTTCAGGAGCACATTATTCAGTTCCGCATTCCATTCACGACTATCTGTTTGAGGCCGTATAAAGACTTCTGGAACTTCAGCACTCTCCCATGGTTCTCTTAGTCGATCAAATCCTTTGCTTGTCGCGTATACACCACATCTCCCAGCTTACTCTTAGGATAAGCAGAAGAACATCCATTTGATGCATATTCATACCTTTCTTAACCGCTATGGCTATCACAAGTCTGATTGTATCGCACGGAAGAACGTCTCGATGTAGTTTACACCGTATCGTTTGCCACAGCCCTTGGTCACCAGACGAGACATGAAGCGAGTAATTTGACTATCTTTGACGCGCTTCAGAAACCCATTTACAGCCGATCGCCTCTAGGTAGATCAACCAACGACCATGTTTTGTTAGCTTTTAAATTTTCGATTATCTTCTGCATCGATGCCCTCCATCGACTGGCATGATCGGAACTCAAGGCTGCAACTACCGTTTGAGGTGCTGCTACATCATCGGTTGTCATAACGTTTCAGACATTGTACTTTTTGCGGTGACGTTCTGGTTGAACCGAATCAACTTTTGTCGGCCACGACCATGTCAGCTGGTCGTTTTTCTGGGCTCGTCCTTTTAGTCAGCTTCTGCAGGCTGCTCGTAGATCTGTATTTCCCCATCAGATTCGTCTTGCTCGGCATTAGCGGGATATTCGGATTCCAGCATAACCGGCGGAGCGTTTATTCCAGATGTTGAACAATTGCAGTTTTAAGCTATCATTTGAAAACCGACTTTAAGGAATATAACGTTTTGTGCTTCAGTTATCTGTGTTGTATTTTTATTGTACAATCTGTATGCTTTTGGTGACTCTCCAATCAGCACACGTACCTCGCCGTTTGGGATGGATTTTTTGCTATGTGTTAATATAGTGTCGCACTATAGCTTTGATGGCTTACCGATGGCTTCCTACCAGACCACGAAAAGTGTCAAGTAGATGTCTCAGAGCGGTTCCTTAGATATGCTGCCGTGTTAATAGCCTTTACCCAGAATTCCTAATTCAGACCAGCATGCAGCATCATGCTTCGCACTGTCTTCACCAACTTTTGGCTTGCGCGCTCAGACACACCATAGGATATATATGTCTTTGTTTCAATCATTAAGGTTTGTTTAACTTTCGAAAGTGTTTGGCTCTTTAACAGGATACTATTTTTTATGTGTACCCTTCTAAAACACTTAACTTGTGCTTTGCAAAGACTAACAAAAGTCTCATCTTTAAATATATAGTAGCTATTCGATAAACTTAACATGTACATTTTAGTAAGATTTTCTAAAAGCAAATTTTGAAAGACAAAACTTATATTTCACTATGATCCAGCGAGCAACAAAATTTACCGGTATTTGCATTACCATTTATGTAATGTATGCGCTTTTCATTTTCGTGGTGTTACCCATGCTTTTGGCCGATCCGGTAACAATGTCCCGAAACATACTTGCCCATGAAACCAGTCATTTGGGAAACCTGACGAACCTTACTCTGGAGGCTGGCGGACAACCGATGCGTTCAATATTGGTTACGTTTAAAGGATCCGGAGCAATATGTTTGCTAGATTACTTAACCAACCAGCCGGGCTGTTATCATCACTTTTCGCCGCTTATTGCATACGGGCATCGCTTAACAGAAAAGGTTCAGGTTGAACATGCTCTGGCTGAAATAAAAGCACTTCTCAACTGTAATTATAATCGATCGCGGTCTATGCTAAAATTTGGCATGAAATCGACGACTTTTAAAAAATTCTATGGAGTTCAACGGGAGACGTGCATAACGCATACGACAAAAGTGTGTATGCATCCTGAAACTTTGGCTAAGATTTGCAAAATATTTCCTTTTTTAAATATGTCAGTCTATAATTTGGGACTTAGGTATTTAATGGAGTTGTTGCAAGAAAAAGAGTAAGTAGCTTTTAGCATCAAATCTTTGACTTTAAAAAAGAGCATTTACTCAATGTTTACCGCTTAGTTTAAATGTTCGCATTCTTCTCCTTGTTCGAGATCCACGTGCTACGATGGCCTCGCGAGCTAATCGTTCGTGGTGTCGGAATGCTGAGTGCTTTCAGCCAAATGTTCTTTGCGAAAGTATGACTGACGATTATAAAATCGCTAAAAAAATATCAAGAGAATACCCACAGCGTTTTGGGTAAGTCCTTCATTACTTTTTTAAACTTCTGAAAAAATGCCAAAGTATATTTTATCAAATAAGCGTCGTGCGATATGAGGAATTGTTGGAAAAGCCCCATCACGGTATGACAAGAGTCTTTAATTTCTTTGGACTTCCAAGCAGGCCTAGCACAGATAAAATGAAATCAATTGTTGACATATTGGATGCTGACATTCGTTCGGAAAAACCCTGGTTTGAATCATTAACAACCAAAGAAATTATGAATGTTCAAGCGACCTGCAAGAAGGCTATGGGTCTATGGGGATATATTCCCATTGCACAATTAAAAAATAGTCTCTACAAAACCTTTGATCCCTTGTCTAATTTGTCATTGTTTATAAAATAGTAGGAAACAAAAAGTAAGATAGGCTTAGATCGAATAAACCTATTTATTTGTCAAAAATTTTTTTAAGCTTAACAGAAAACCTAAAACAACATTAGATTCGTTAGTTCTACGAAAACGCCCCCATACGTCGATAGTGACTAAACAAATTGATAGAAGAGGATAAGAGTTTAGATATATATAACAACAAAATCGTTCACTACAAGAATAAGAGAACATTAAGGAGGCGTAATAAAAAAACCACGGCAACACGGTATTAAACAGAGAGAAAGAAAAGGGAGAAAGGAAAAAATCACGGCTGCAACCAGCAACCAAGTAATAATAATAATATTTATGTAAATATAAAACTATTACTCCAGACCCCTTAGGAAAACGGCAAAGAAATCGAACCGCGTAGAATACACTTACTATAACACTTGGCATGATTTAAAGGTTGCATGGGCTCCCATCAAGCCTGACTGTTGGTAAGGCGCTGAGCTTGATGTAATAAGTACGAGCTAGGCTCTTAAGCGGGTGGGGCTCTGTTAAAACCCGTGTGATCGTAAAGTGCAGAGTGAAATACTGGTTATCAGTGACTGTAATATTTCGGTATTTACCCGGTGCAGCGAGGTCCAAAAGTTTGTCGGGAGTGGGCATGCCCGCTGTATAACCTGCTCAATTTCGCAGTGACCTTTCCTGAACCCAAATTCGTGGTTAGGAAGATCATATTATAGGTTGAATCTATCAGTCCCTACCTTCAGACAATTCACTGGAGCAGAAAAATGAGTTGTAGTTGGTATTTTTGGTTGATTTTTGTATTGATAAACTACAAAATGTCCAAAACAAGAATACAAAATGCATTTTCAATCGTATAATTGAGGTGACAGAACCTTCACAATATATATTTATTTGAGTTTAAAGAAGAAACGTATTAAACTAATATTTAGTTGCTAGTCCATTAATCCGAATTACTGACTTACATCTTTAAGGCATATATGGCATTTTTTTATTAATTTATTAATAATATTTTGTTATATCCCTACCCAGTTCTTAAACTAATCTTTCTTTGTTATTAAAATTTCTATGTTTTAGGTTAGTTAACGATATCCAATAAGAATTTAATTTGGTTCAGAACAATGAAGTACTTCTGTTCCATTGCACTGGAGCCAATCCTTCAACACATTTGTGTGCATTTTTTATCGTAATAATACTATAATCTTCATTGATCTCTTCAGCAGCATGTTTTGACATCACGCCTTAATGTACATATATATGTATCGATGCATTATTCATATGAATTAAAAAGATTTCATTGTCCAGAGAAGCAACTCCAGACCTTTACTTTACTTTATTGTCTGAATATTTAAATCTTTAATTGAATTCGTCAGAAAAAAACACAGCTTTTGAGCACTCCATTTAAGATAATTGTGGCCAATTTAATTTAAAAGTTTTTTCCCTTATATATTTATTTCGTTTTTTGGCTACATTGTATTTTGATTTGAAGATTCTAAAAGCATAAAAAAAATATAACTCGTCTACCCTTTACTTTTCCGAATTTCCATAGATTCCACGCTTACAGCACATACCCAGCTTCCGTCCCTTACAAAATCCTAATCGCCTAAATACTTTAAAGTTTTTTAGCTTAAGTCACCAAGTTTGGTAAAAAGGTAGCGTATAATATCCCAAAACGAACTGGTTAAATTTGTTTGCCACGCCCACCTATGCAAGTGACATATTCACCAAAGCTAATGAGAAAAAAAACAATAAAAAAATTCCATTGCATGTATCTGGCGACTTATTAATCATAACAAGGTGAAGACAACAGTGTTCGAGTGCTAAAAACTTAAAATTTTGATTACTATTTTGAAGCTGGAAAATAGATTTAAATCGAAAACCCCACAAATTTTCAAAACTTCATGGTTAGAGCTTTGGTTGAGATTAGGGGAACATTGCTATTGTGTCATAAGGATGTTAATAAACATTATCAATCAGGTAAAAAAAAAATAGTATTCCAGGCCTGTAACAAAATAACTGACATTAAATTTTCGGCCTTTTACGTTGGTAAGAAAAGATAATAGAAAATAGTAATTTTGTTAAGCACAACCACTAGAAAATCTTTAAAGAAAATAATCTTACTTCTCTACGCATATGTACCAAAAATAAAAACAATTAAAATCTACACACTAAAAAATTTAAGGAAGCAGAGTCCGATATAAATATTCAATGCTTGTCAAGATGGTACTAAATGATTTTTGTCTATTCCCAACAACATAGTTTTTCGAAACCTACGCAGCTACATTATATATCGTATTTGGTAAGCTTTACCTACATTATTGTTTTAATACTTTATTTTAGGTTAGGTTTTATAGTCGTAGTAATTGGTTTTTTTCTGTATTTGATATCTTAGCTATATTTTTTGTAGACTAGACTCCATACTGATGATATTGACTAGTAAAAGTTTTAAAGATGATATACATTAAAATGGCAAAGGATATTTCTTTTTATTTTTCGATATGACTTATAGCATATCCTTGGAAGTCTTTTAATCAACAGATTTGGCCTGAGTAGGAAAACTAAATTTTAATATTAAAAATAAATTGTTAATGAGCTCCAGCTCCTTTCTGCGCAACAGTTAATCTTTCATTCAAAGTGATTAAACAAAACGTCAAATTTGATATGTAAATGCAGCTGCAAAATGAAATATGAGATGCCGCATACCAAATGAGAAAGACAAAACAAATATTATAAGCTTAATCGCTAAATAAGCTTCATTACAAAAAAATGGAAATTAAGAGGAAAAACAACATCATTTGTGGAGCTAAGCGCCGCCCGAAATAGTTTTGCTTATTTCATTAGCATTTAACCCCACAAAACCGAAAGGTACCCAAATACTTAAGCACCGCCTACCAAACAGCTTGTAGCAAAGGCAGAAACATTAACATTGAACGGTAAATTTATATACCAGCGAATAGCAAGCCACTGGCACAGCTTTTAATCAACACGGCCTCGTCCTGTTGACGTCACTGCAACCGCTGCTGCGTGGGCGCTAATATAGAGCTTTTTGTGCAGTCCAGACACAAACCAAACGGCCAGTTAAGTGGCGGCTAAGCGCAAAGCTTTTGAAAGCGCAACAGGAGCAATCAGCTGAAGTTGAAAGAGTCGAACTGCGTGCCAGCGTTCGGCTGGTTTCGTTATAAAACAAATTGCCTTCCTCATTAGCTCTGCATTCGATTCGTAAGCGTCGAACCAAGCAATTCACTCAGCAAGCGGTCATCTGCGGTAGCATTCGAACCTAAGTGAATTAGAAAATTTGTTTTTGAAACAGTTTTTTGTGATCTCATTGCAATGCTTAGTCAATTAGCATCGGTCAAATAACTAAATCTTAAAGTAAACATTTTTTACAACGTTGCTTGTCTTCTCTCTGAATAAGATTTTGATAAAGTTTTGACGTGAGTTTCTAGTGTGTCTTTCAACAAAACGCGTTAAGCTACATCGCCGATAACGTAAAATAAGTTAAAATATCGACGCAGCGCACTGAATCGCACTTGTCTATCTAAATTGTATTTAACTAAGTAGGCAGGAAACAAAATTTAAGGATATTTACGTAAGTTATTTTATATTAACTATACATGTTAAGTCTCTAATCCAACTGTTGCTTAAACCAAAATATTTACTTAATATTTGCCATAAAGTACTTAAAATATTACTAGAGCAATTTATGTTTTTTACTTTTAGAGTGCTTAAAATTATGCGAAAATTTGTTATATTGTTTAACTAATATTAAGAAATTCACAGTTTACAAACAAATCCACTGGAAAATTAAATTTGGCATTTTTTTGTAATTAATAATAATAACATGCAGGAGATATCTTAATAACAGCTTAAAGACTGAACCACAACCAAAAAACTTTTCTGTTTGTGTTTTAAAAAAGAAAAATAAGCAGCTGCCTTGGTTTCTTAATTTCGAAAACTTTTTTTGAATGCCAGTCGAAAGCCCGTATTTAATTTACATCAGGGACTTTTGGGTCATGTTTATAAAATTATCAACAATTGTTTATCAGTTTTGTTACGTTTATTTTTGTTGTCCTTCATCCGCAGTGCCCTTGTCTAATTATAAAATACTAAGTTAGAGTTGAGACACTTTTAATATCTAATACGCCGTGTAAGAATTCAAGCCGACCCGTAAGAACTAAGTCAAGTTGATTCAATTAATGCTAAATCTATAAGTACAAGTTCAAAAAATTATAAGGTATTAGAAGCGAAACCCTTTTAAAAAGATAACCTAAATCCTAAAATCTACAAACATATAATTAAAATTTTTGCTGATTAGCTATTTTCAAATTTCTTAAGCTAGAGTCACATCTCTGGTAACATCTCGCCAAGGCCATCAAAACTTTCTAGCCCAGTCATCGTGGCAAACAAACTCCTTTATAACCGCCTTTTTTGTGATATCGGAGTATTCCAAAGTCGGTCGAAGTCAACAATTTTACTTCATCTCTCAGTGCACCTAAATAAAATATAACAGCATATTATACTTGTCGTTAGCGTTATGGCACATTTAAAGGTGAAATAGCACCTATGGGCGTTACGGCAGACATTCAAAAATTTCAAACAAGGGATCTGTTAATGGTTAAAGAAAGTGCAGATGGTTTCCCGTTCTCTCTCGTTTGTCATTCAATTAAACCGAATTATTGTTTGTCATTCTTCCTCGCTGGGACAGTAAAATGTTTACCTTTAAACTTGACAAAAACCAGCATTTTACATTTATTACTATTTTCTGCAGAAAAAAATGTTTTAAAGCTATAAAAAATCTGCTTGTTAGTCATTTATACAAAAAATGCGAATTTATACACATGAAGTATATAAGCCGTTAGCAGATAGAAAAGAAATTAAGCTTATTAAATTCCGAGAAGGATTAACCTCTTTAGTTCCTACTAAAACAAATATAAGCTGAAATAAAAATAGCTGATTTTAGCTAGAAAAACGAAGTGCATATTTCTCAGATCTACAAAATTAAGCTTATTTGACTTTAAACTGATTGCATATGTGCAAGCGTACAATGTTCGCTATAATTGCATTAAACATAAGCCTGACAATTGGGAAAAATTTGCATTTACTTTATTATTACCAGCATTAAAAAAACAAATTGCAATCATGGAAAGCTACCAACAGCAAAAAAAAACGTTAGCAAATAGATTGCACAATATGTGAGTGTTGACAACATGTGAGTTCAAGTTGTAAACAGTTTAATTAAATGCATATTTAATGCGTTTGTCCAATATAATTAATTTGAATTGTTTATCATGGATTGCATTGAACACTAACGCAATGAATATGGTTTGGTTAAATGGACATATTTTGCCCGTATTCACTAAAAAGCCAGCAGAGACTTTTGCGTTAAAAATCTCATACTATACCATTACTTTCTTTCATATCAAGTGCTTTAAATATACCTTGAAGCGAAAATATGCTCAAAAGCACTGCGTATTTTGTATTAAAAAAACACATAAGAATAAATTGATTTCGGGTCTTGAGATATTCTAAGCGAAAATTGGCTTATTCTAACCATGTAATAGATGGATTCTTAATCAAGTTCCTGAGCATAACTGGGAACAGTGGATTAGGAACTGATCTTACCTAAGACCACGCATTCTCTAAATTGATAATAACGATTGGTCTTAGGTTAGATTATATAATTAATGGTAATAAATGCGACAAATTCCTTTACACACTTAGGGAACAAAGAATATGAAAAATTTTAATAGCGTTTTCTATCAAATAACGAAGGAGATATGCCATTTATGGTTTATATTCAAACATGTCGCGATGTTTCTTATTAAAGACGAGAAGTGCTGTTTTAAATTTGGCAACCGCTTAGTGATTTATAAAAATGGATTCGAATTTTTTGTTTGAGTAAACTTAATCCAAAGCATTTCGGAAGCTGGTCTTTGTCCTGTTTTCATCTCGGAATCCATTGATGCAAAAAGCAAACTTTATGATTCTTGCCATATATGTATGTATATTTGGGATAATTTACAGAAAAACAAATTGGCAGCACATCTCTCATGATTTTCAGTTTGGATAAATTCTTTTGGGCGGCATCAAAACCATTAATTATTTGAAATTGACAAACAGAAAGCGAGCGATTTAAATCGGCTAAATAAAATAATAGATCAAGCATTAACGTATTATGTATCATTAATCAATAATAGTTTGATTGTTTATCAATTATGTGCTAATCCCTATTAAAACATTTTATTAGCTTAGCTCGTGAGTTTTGTTAGGCTTATACATTTTTATTCACTATTTGATGATTTTAACCATGCATTCACAAAAGGTTTCAATTTGAAAAGTTAACCGCTGTTTCAGCGTGTTTTTTTTTGGGGTAATGCCCAAAGGCCAAAATCATAGGCACGGCGAATGTCCCTTAACTGTGTTGCCGCCAATATTAGTTTGAAAACAATTATTGCGCGACCTATCGTTTTAAAACATTTAAAAATGCAAATTTCTAATAACCAAAACAGCATTTAAGTGCATGCACGCGAATCGTGTTGCTATTCTATACAAGGAAAGTTATTTTGCATTTTACATAAATAAAGCATTGCAGTTAGACACAACCGTCTGTACAATACTCTAATAAAAAAAAAATATTTGTACTTTTAGTGGTCTGCTTGATAGAGGATAATTTGCGGTTGACTGTGACGGCTTCGCCGTTTAAAATTCAAATTTACAAATTTTAGGGCTCTTGTTTTTAAAGTGTCAAAAATGTCGCGTTTACGGTTAGACGGACGGACAACAATATAGAATATACTCTGTTTATTTTTATATTTTTCAAAGAACCAATCAGTTAAGATGACATGAATGCATTTTTGCACACAAAATTAATGTCCGTAATTTATTAAGTATTCATATTTCTACAGTAGCGTGTTGAAATAAAATACTTTTTACAAATTACGTTCTCCACACGCTCCTCGCAGCTATTGCCCCTTATCATGCGTTGCGTATATAATTAATATGAATATTTAGTCTTAACAATGAATGCAAAGAAGGATTGCAAGGGAAAGGTCTAAACGACTTAATTTAAAATAGAGATTTTTTTGCATATACGTTAAATGATTCTTAAGCTTCACAGCAGGTATGGATAAGATAGGAATTATATTTTATGTTTGAGAAACTTACAAATTTTCGTTTCTTATGGTTTTAAACGAAATATTGACTTCATCCAAACAAACAAAAAAAAATATTCTCAGATTAAATATGTGAACCACCCTAACATATATTTTCCATCAAACTGCGTATATCGTAAGCTTTCATTCTAGCCACTTGACAAGTTTATACAGCCTTTTGCAAGGGTATACTAAACAACAACTATTTGCAGCTCTTAGCCTGGTCGCATTGTTTCCACTGTTCTCTTTCTCTTTCTGGACGCTCGCTAATGAGCTGGCTAAGCACATAAATATTAAATGCCAACACTACACTGAAAAAGTAGCGCCTTTTGGTTGTGACTAGCTGTAAATTACTGACCCGTGCACAGCATTTGAATTTTTTTAAGCGCTCTTGACTAAATTACTTGTTATAAATATGAGGAGTCAAATGCTGCTGCTGGGCCAGGAATGGTATGCTGATAGGCCTGAGTTTAACCTGCGGCAAGGTAGAAAGGACGCTGCTGACATTTAGTACAATAGGTTGCAGGCATACGCTAACAGGAGACCTGAGAGCAAAAGTCTTGCAGAAGCATCAAATGAAAATTCATTAGTTAATTAATTAGCCGTCTCATCACCACTGACGCTAAATTATAAAGGCATAATTTATCCATTAAATGCCGTAGGTAAGGGTATTCGACTTGAAAAACACCCTTGACTATTTTTTGCCATATGTAAAAAATATACAAATGTGAAGAGGTTTTAATACTGGTATCGCTTTATTACGCCCCCAACTAATGAAATGAATAATCGCTTTGAGTAAATTTATGTAATAGGCAGAAGAAAACACCTTTCACCCCATAAAGCATAACAGCCAAATCTATTAAGACATATCCATTTGTCTATCCGTCTATCTGTATGAACACGACGATCTCACTGCCTATAAGAACTAAGGATTCCAAAACATTACACTCTTATAGACCAAACTAGCATAAATTGCTTCTAAAGTAATCGGTTGTAATGAATTTGAAAACTTGGTCAATGTGGAAATGAGGAAAAAAGGCATTTTCTCTGGCACATGCACATACACATACAAGAAATAATTGTACGCAGTATATTGTTAGATAAATAAAGAGTACGCTATGACTTGGGTCAAAAGGAAAAAGTTATAGTTGGTCGAACTCAGACATTGTACATATCTAGTCGTAAATAAGTCAGATTTTGACTCACGAACAATAAGTAAAATTCATATGTGTACGCTAAGTCAAGGGATTCAGATAGATAAGCTCTCTCTAAAAGAGAGTTTTTAAAATCTTTAATTTAAATTGTTGTCAGATGTGAAAAATAAATGTTAATTAGATATTTTTGAGATTTATAACAATGCCACACACTAGGTTAACTTACAGTTACTCATACCTTGTTACATAAAAGATTGCAATTAAAGTAACTAATAAACTAATCCCTTCCTTCAGTTCAATTTGACATTTAACCTTCTCAGTCTGACTGAAATAAGCAAGAAACTCAATTCTTGTTTTATATTGCTCATGATCCTCTAAAGATGGAGTTCAGATCTTCTTCAGAATGCTCTTACATATTATATCTTTGGTAATGTTTCTTGTAGATATAAAGTGATACAGTTCCCAAAGCATATTTTCCAGACTTTTCTTTGTAAAACAATAACGATATTATAAAAAATATAAATCGTGTATCTAAAAGAAATCAAGCAAAGCATAAACATCAAGAAAAAAATGTTCACGGTTGCATTTCATAAATTGTCCAAAGATGCATGCAACACATTTGTGGCACTACGTGCTTCTTTCAAAATTTTACCTCTTGCAAATTATGCGGCATGACAAGCAGCTGGAAATTTTTCATGGGGTAGAGTAAAAATTACAGAACTTATTTTAAAAAATGGCTAGTTTAGAAATAAAGAGAAAACGTACACTTCCGATTTTCCAATAACGATTTACTTGTATACCATTACAAGGATTTATTCCCTTCCTAAGAAATGGTTAGTATGAGTATGGAATCAGTTGAAAAAATGTTGTTTTTGAAATCGCATGAAATAACTTAAATCAATGAATTTTCAGGGACTAAATTTTTTAAACATAAAATATGTTATATTTGGAATTGTTCGATATTTTACGGTAAAATAGGTTTATTAAATGCTTGTTAAGGGCTCAGAAAATAGTTGATTGCGTTATTGTGCGTCAGGTGAAAACGGTGCAAAACGATTTTTCTTGGTTAAAATATTATTGGGATGCAAGTCGAACAAATACAAACATGTTCAACTGCATGCAAATAAATATAATATATATTCAACAAGGATTCTAAAAGATAGCTGCATACACTTTATTGATATTTATTGACGCACTAACGCAACTTGTTTTCTGTCTGGTACATTGCGTAGGAGTTCAAATACAATAATTTTTCTTATACTTACATTGATGCGTCCGGAGTGCCAAAATATTCAAAAGCCCTTACTGAATCGTTGACTGTTTTGTTTCTCAGTGTACACTGTTATCCTACTTAATTTATTCAGTGCCGCAAAAAACTTTATAGCATATACTTATTATACTTATACACATTATATGCTTCTATAATCCTATCACTCGAGGATAAGGCGGTAGCATATCACACATACGCCACGTATAATTGACTGTCAAGTTAAAGTTAGCCAGCACTGCTTACTTATTCATCATATGATTTAATGACCCGCCTGGATCGAGGTCAACAAGGCAAGCTCAACAGGCTAGCAGGCAGCTTCTAGCAGCTGAAATTAAACGACTTAGCAATTAGTGATGTATTATAGCCTCACCGCAAACTGACACGTAAGCAAGGACTTTGCTAGGACAAAAGTTGACTACCAATCAAGAAATCAAATCCACTTGATTACAACTTTTTTACTGCCTCAATGACAGCTTTTGCCGGCTGCCGCACAAGTTTGTTGACCACATTTAAGTATATCGCATGAAAGACAAGAGCAACAAGCTGAAAAAGAAAATTACACGAGTCTGTGCTGTTTATAGGCTAAGTGAATAATTTCCAGCGATTTTCTGTCAGCAACACTGCAGGCGTGTCTCTAAGGCGGTCTGAGCCAATTTGCGTTATATTGTTGATTTAATAAATAGTGAAGCTGCTGGGATGTTAAGGGGCTTGCAGCACTTGACGTTAATAAAGTACTATGTGAGGTTGCGTTCGGAATCTTAAAATTTACAAATGACACTGTCTGACTGACGGTTAATCGATTGTGATATTACACATATTTTTATACAGAAGCCAACTGCATTGATTCATTGTACATTTTTTTTGGTATTTTCTTGTTCAAAAGTAAACTAAAACATTTATTAAAAAAAAAAAAGTTCTGAAGCCAAAAAAGAAAACAACAGAGTATAAATAGAAACAAACTTGTGATAAATTTATTTACGCCTTGCGAATCCTATCTTTGTTGTGGCCTTATCTCAAATTACATGCTTTGCAAAGAATTTGCATTAACTGTCAGATAAAATAAAGACGGTTGTGTGCCCATTTATCAGTTACAACAGCACATAATCCAACCTAATGCTATTAATTACACACATTTCATAACAAAATGTACATAACTAAGCCATTGTTATACAATATGCACATTCTGTTAAGGTTATAATTTCAATTTAATTAATGGACTCATACAACTCATGTGTCGTTTTGAACTTACCATGTGCTACCTGGTTTAGTATTTGTAACACGTTAAAAGCACCAACAGCTTTTGATGCATCTGCGACTCCTTATTGGCTTCCGTTCATTTTTGTTTTCTCAACGCTTTATCATTTTACACTCGTCGACAAGCTTGCCATACCTTTTGCTTATGTTGCAAAGGCAACAACTAAGGAAATTGACCCACCTTAGTTTATGTATATGTGTGTGTTTTGCTTAGGTTGACAGCAATCCAAGTTAAACACTGACACTTGTTGATTGCAATACTCTATGCAACAAGTCTGAGAGCTCTTGTCAATATGTCTCGACTAGAAGATAACCCAAGCCTTGGACGTTACACAGACGTTTACTGTTTTTACTCATAGTTTCACAGCACCTCTATTATATATAGCTAGCTGCTCACTTTTACCCATTAATTTGACGCTTTGTTATACGTGGCACTAAAAGATTAAAAACAATTCCGTTAAAAGATAATCATCATAGACTTGGTTAAAATATTGATAGCGCAATAATATTTTGTGAGATGAAATCAAACTATTGCTCCAAAATCCAATAGCTGATTTATCTTCTTTTAAAGACACTCGAATCAAAAATAAAAAGACTCTTAACCTTTCACTTACAGTCAGTATTTGTGCGTCGACATAGGTCATGTACTTGTGAGGAATGCTTGATCAAAGTTCTGTTCCCGTTTTAAGATGGACCATCCTGAAGGTTGGATTTCATTCCGAGCCGAAGTAAATTTTTTCTGCCTTCGCATATAGACAATCATGTAGGCACCAACAAATGACTGCATTCACCGAGTGTAGGGTATTGGAATATCCCCCAAAGGAACCTTCTTATTGCTTCAATTAGTTGCGCCTCTAAATGAATGTTATACGTCTCTAGCTTAATTAAAACTATACAAAGGCATACGAATCTCAAAACAACAAAAATGTCATATTGTTGCTTTCCGACGCATCCGACTGCGAAATACTCTGTGATTTCGACTAGTGTGGGACCAGTGGTTGGGGCAATACAAACTTTTACTAATGTTATAAAAAAACATCTTAAAACTATTGTAAAAATAGTAAAATACAAATCTTTTCCGTTAAAGAAGACCTTTGATGGAGAGTACTAAGAGAGCACTGAGAAATAAGTGTGTTTTACTGTTTTGCACTCAATAAAAGCGGGTTTAAGCAGACAACAAGAAAATTATGTACTCCTTTACCTTCGGTGTGGAAGTATAAACAACAATCGACTTAACCGCAAATTTTCCTGCAGTGTACCTTTTTTGTTCTTAGACTATTTTCTTTGTCTTTGTCCTTTTTGCTGTCAGTTTAATTTGGCGGGAAATTGCAACAGGCAAGCTAATTAAGCCCTAGGCAAAATATATTATATAGCCGCCAGGTGGGTAAGTCAACGGCCAAAATTGCAGAGTTCAAATGTAATATGGCGAAAGGTTGGAGTTTGGGGTGGAAACCGTTTTGCCTTTATATCTGTCTACTTTTTTATGTTTGCCCCAAATTTGTGGCATTGACATTTGCCGGAAGCCAAATAAAAACATTTGCCGTCGGCCTCTTGTCGCCTTGTCGATTTGCTTATATTGTAAATGACACTTAAATATTGATTGTGTGTTGTGTGGCCACTTCGGTTTTTTGTTGTGCCCTGAGCCCGTGAAATAGGCTACATTTTATAATGGTTTTGAGCAAATGTATGCTAGCTGTATCAAAGACTATAGAGCACATAGATATTGCATTGCATACAAACAAGCCCATTATATGGCGGGTGCTATCAGATTGACATGCTGTAAAAACCCGCGACACCGATTCGGCTTCTTAACAAAAAAAAAACAAAAACAGGATAAGCGACTGTAGCAATGCGTCCTCAGTGGCACAGCGCGATGTATTCAAATGACAGCCGGTCAAATTTTGTATACGTTAAAGAAAATATATATATATATATGTATTCGAAAGCTGTTGTAAGGAAAATATTAATAAGCTAAAATGCTGGCAATGCTTTGATCCACGCAAACAATGAAATCAATGCATTCCTGGTCTCTGGAACCATAATGCAATTAATTAAGTTAAATCAGTTTCGAACAAAAGAACAAAAATTAAGCATAACTCTCTTGTTAATTTCCTATGTGAGTTTTAATGCGATAGATTACTTTTTGGTTCTTTGTTACACGGCACTAAAAACAGATACGCGGCTGGGCTAGTTGGTAGCCCGAATAGAGCAAACTTTTTAAAATTAGCTTATCTATTTCATTTTAATACAGCAAATCATTAGATCATAGAACACATAGAAAACAGTTAACAGCAATGCCCAAAAAACATGTTTATATATATTCAGGATCAACAAAAAGACGATTTAGTTTGTAGTTGATATTAAAAATGCTTCAGTTGATTTACCATCTGCGATACGTATAGGTTAAATAGAATAATTTTCTTTGCAATTTGTGCTATTTCGAATGCGGTCTGCCGCTAAACAGTATATTTTATAATGTTGGATAATTTGTTGGAAAACGCAAAGAGCGTATTCATTGCTTTGTAATGCCTTTTATTTGGCTGCTTCTACAAGAAAATATATCCCAGTGCCTAGAAAATATATCTATAGAAACGTGATATTTTGCTCTTAGTGCTGCGACATGGAGCTCTATAAGGAAAAAAGTCATCTAATGGGTCTGTAGTTATTTGGCAGCTCATGTATTTTAAGCTTGGGCTAGGAAAATTACCCGTGCGCGGCTTTAATATTTCTAATGTAGATTTTTGCAGAAAGTCACCAGCCGTCTTTTTAGAAAGTTAAGTAAATATTGTGTCAAACATGTATTTTTGTTGTAATTTTGTATCGACTAAAGATTGTTTAGCATTTTCGAAGTGAAGTTAACCTTAATACCTGAAACTAATAAGTCCACTTTGCGTATGTTTCAATAAAAAGTAAAAAAAGAAAAAGACATGCTTGTCATGATGATTCGATCTGGAGGTTTAGTCTGTAGTTGAAAAAAATCCTTTACCCCATAACCCTAGATTTGTACATATGTGCATGACTTTAAGTCCTAACCGGTTTCTATACAAATTCTATATCCCAAATTCAAGATTAATTTATATCGATTCCATGCATATATTGAAAACTGTGGTTAATTTAAAACTACCTTGTTTTACCTAGTATAGGAGAGCTTGTATTCGAAGTCTTTAGCTTTCATAGCATCGGAGATTGAAGCGTTCATTCAGATGAACAAACTGATACTTATCAACTTATCAACGAATATCTATGTATATCCTTAAGAGTCGGAGATGCTTCTTTCTGTCCGTAAATAGTTTTGCACAAAACCATTATATCTTATAAAATATTGATGAGTTAAGGTTATAAAAATAACACTGACTTAGCGAGATAAATAGTCCAAACAGTTCGTATACAGTTTATATTAAAAAATTGGTTTGTTTGCTTAACTAAATATAACGTACAGGAAATAAAAGTAAATATTAAGGTCTTTAATATACTTTTTCCAATACATTTCGACTGCTCATCCGGTGGGCAGGCGTAAACTTGACAACGCATGAAAGCACCAAATTGATATTTAATTCTTTAAAGAACATTTATTATTTTACACGGCACCCCTTTTTACCCTGGAGTAATCAACATATATTGCATTTGTCAGTTTCTATAGTTTAGTCGCTTGTTGCTTGTTATTTGTAGCATTTCAAATGTAGAAGTTTGTTATATTGTTGTTCATGTTACAATATAAAAGTTTCTTCAGTATTTAATAATTAATTGGTTATTGGATATTTGTGATTTCAGTTTGCATTTTGTTGCGCAAAATGTTAACAGAAAACTCAACTTCATAAACCAACTGAGCTCCAATTGCAAAGTGATTTTATAGCTGCAGTTCGCTTCTATCTCATTCTTACGCAATTCTCTTTTGAGAGTGCATTTAGCAATGATAGGCAACAACCTTTATTCAGGACTTTAGTAGGGGTAGTAAATGTCTATGGCGCAAAAGACAGATTTCCTAGACACTTGAGCTTTTTTGTAATGTCTACGGTCGACCCGCCTATGCATACATGCCGAATTGTTTACTTCGACTTTGATGGAGAATATGAATATAGTTATATACTCAGCAATAACCGAATTAAACAAAAATATATGCTCTTAGTTAGTATAAATATCCAAATCGATGTATCGACGTCCATTTGTCTGTCTGTACGGCATGACTATCTTAAATAACCATAAGAGCTAAAGATTTTAGAGTGTTTAATGTTTACACTGTTGCTTTTTCAGTTGCTGTGCTTTTGCCGTTCTGTCCAATTCCTTAATAAAAAGCTGTTTATTTTTTGCTATAATAAACAAAAGTTTAGCACATGTTCTTTTCACTGACTGTAAGCTGGTTGGCTAACAAATGATGCTGTGTGGTTTTACCCATTTGCTCTGTTACTAGACTTAGTAGACGTCCTAAATAAATATTATGAAAAGTTTAACTGATGTGTATTTATACACTGCCACCTTGAGTAGAAGAGTATGCTGGTTTTATACAATGTCTATTTTGCACCATTTCTGCGTTCAAAATAGAAAATATCCCTTTCTTACTTATTCTTATCTACTTGCAAACAAAAATATTTGATAAGCATGACAACTCTCTTGAAATAAATGCAGAGGTGTAAGACGCCAACAGATTGTTAGCCTTAAGCTACAAACATAAATTTATTTTACAATATTTAATAATTGGGTATTAACTCTATACTCCTCCAGACTATTTATGACCGGTCTATTAAGAAAATTTTGAAATTTTTAACCCTAACTCTAACCCCATGATATGTCTTTATCCAATTTCTTAAGCTAGCAAAAGGAAGCCTCTTAGTTATCATTATTACTTCTTATAATGAAATGTTACAATAACAAGGCTTTATTAAATCTCTTCTTAATGAAGTATGAAAATCAATATGGCCATTTCATTCATAATTGAATACAAATTGAAAGGGATAGACATATATTCAAAAAAAAAACTGTCAAGTTTTGTATCGTTTTGTTCAGAGCATATTTTTCTTCATGTTCAATTCCATTTATTTATCATTACACGTATAACATTCATAACTGTTATCTTCTTTGTAATACGAACATGAGAATGCATAGATAAGATTCTCATTATGCGATGGACCATAACATACAACATTTTCACCTACAACATAGTGGTATGAAATCAAAGCTTTATCTTTGCCCAAACATGTTTTGTTAGTGCAAAGGCTGCCCGGCTACTGGGTAGATAAGGCAAACTTATTACGTGTTTAATGCAACAACCGACAACAAGTGGTATTTGCCCTAACAATGCTGTACATTTAGACACACGCAGCTTTTATTTATGTGCAGATTGTTATAATTGTATTTCTACAAAAATAACATGTCTCTTGCGGATTAATTAGTTCTAAACATTTTGACACAACTGAAAGCTAACAAAAATGCGAGGTTTTTAGTCTTTGTATACGTGAGTGAAAGAATTGAATTTAGTGGCAAATCGAGTGCAACAAATACTGTTTACATTCAGACAAGTATTCGATGGGGAAAAAAAATAATAATTCATGCACTATATTATTCCTTTTTACCTCGTTTTGTCGATATTCATTGATGGGGTTGGTAGGGCGATTGCCCTACAAGCCAGATTTTTCCGTTTTCAGTAGTAGCCGCTTTTAAAACAAGAAAAAACTATGAATTCGGAAACAGCCAATTTTGGGACACTCTGATCCCAGTACCGTAAAAGCGGCTGGTTACTAATCTCCATTCAAAGTGCACATTTTAATAATTTTCACGAAATATTTGACAAACACATCGACGATTTCAAGTTTATAGCTTTACGATCGAAAAAAAAAATTTAAAAACAAATACACACTGTGCCTTTGGTATCAAAGAATACAAAAACAATAAAAAGTACTAAATTGCTTGCGGCATCCAACTCTACCAACCTCGGCTCGGACTACTATTGTACTTTAAAACTAACAGTCAGAAGGTTATTCGAACAAGCCTGTACAAAGTTCAGTATACAAGTGCATAGCATAGGAAATCAAAAATCCATTGTGTTTGAATGGCGGCTAACCTTTACCATATACTAACTCTTTTGTTACATTTTTAAAGCCTTGCGCTAAAGTCGCTCAAGACTGGCATTCAAATTTAAAGACTTTGTAGCAATTGTCTCTTGGGTCTTTTAGCTGAAATTCTATTAAGATGATACGGACTATATTTTCATACCATTTGAATATATATTGTCATGGAGTGTGTAACAGACAGAAGGAAAAATATTTGAACATACAAAGTATTTTTTTTTCTTTATGTTGCCAGTTGACTTAATATAGCCATGTCCGTAGGTTTCTATTTGAACTGTGGAGCAAATCCTTTGTGCAAATTCTACTTCTATTCGCAGTTAGATATTAATATATATATTTGCCTTTGTGTTTATTCACATACCTTACAAAGATTTTTAGCTACACCTGCTTTATCTACTAATGCGAGTAGGAGACAAACGGCTGGCTTCTTAGATATGCTAATGTAACAGAGAGAAACACTGCATTGCGAACAGCATTAAGTAAATATATTCATCATCATTATATGTAATTAACAATAAGGCCATATAACCGCACAGATCTAACAAATGTTATCGTATGTCTTGCGCCCATTAAAATTAGTTTTTAATTGGGACTGGAATGTGGGATGCATAGTATAAACTATGTTAGGATCGTCTTCAGTAGTCATATATGTTGGTTTTTCATTCATCATACGAATAGAAAATGTTATGGGACAATTTTTATAAAAGGCAATGCACTGACCAACAAATGGTTTTTTAACACACATTTCTCTCCCAACCTGTTCAATGTATTAAAAGGAATTAAGGGGACCACAAATACTGATTTTTTTAAAATACAAACAAGTGAAAAAAGCGAAAAACTTATTAAAAAACTTTCGAATGTAGCATCCAACGAAAGATCTAACATTATTTCACTCCCTCTTTCTTTTTCCATTAAATTCGTGCATTTAGGTTGCGCTTAGGTTGATTATAAAGTGAATGACATTAATTGTTATAATTATGAAAATGCTAAAAGGTTGTTGCATTTTATCATACTATTAAGAGTTCTATGTTTTTTTGTTATATACCTTTTACAACAAGTAACATACAATAGTAGCGTATGCAAAAATTTCGTCAAGTTGGCATATGTTGGGTTGGATTGAACGAAGCTTTAACAATTTTGGCACGGCTATGAAACTATTCCCTACCAAAAGACGTTAATTTTAAATACTTTACTTAAGTTTGCACAAAATTAGATGCACAATATGGTTTTAACAACAGTATTTGTTACATTGCCTCAAACTTTATTTTGTACAGACAAAAAAAGAGGTTGCATATGGGTGTAACATAATTCGTGGTTTCATTTTAATTAATTCGCACTTTATAAAAGGAATAATTTATTTTTTGTATAAATTATAACTTATGTTATATAGAAAAAAAAGCAAAAACTTACAATCTACCCTAGCTTTTATTAAGTATTTCGTGTGGCTCTTCTTTGTTAAATAATAGTTTAAGGTCTGTTTTGCTTCTTTTAGGTTATTAATTTGTCGCCACTTTTATTACATTCGAATGTTATTTGACATTTTTGTCTAATGCAAATACCATTTAGTCTGTAATTTCACAGAATTGGCAAATTATAACGCAGACTTAATATAAAGACTTGCTCACACCATACCGAATCTTTACCGTATAATATCTAAGCCATTCTGGATATTGTTTCTACTGAAAGACGACCACCGAAACCTAAAATAAATCAAATTAGACAGCCTCATCCGTACGCCTTCGCTGCCCACTGTTAAGCTTTATTAAGACGGACTCGTTTCACTGGATGTAACATAAGCCAAAGAGCGAACAAAATGCAGCAAAATATATAAGTACTTAACGAGAATTTTGCGACATTTCCACATTAAAAATGTTAGTCATGATTATCGGTTACCAATAATGCTCTTATAGCAATGGTAGAAAAGTCTAATGTCCGGCAAGAAGTTAACTGCTGTCGTTTTGCAAATAAAGTTGTATTTAATATTTGGTTTTCAGTAGCACCTATACTTTCCGCCGTTTAATTTCGAAATCCCATCAAAATGACATCTCAAATATTTATTAGCGCCGTTCCCTTCCCACCTTTCGGTCCTCTGCCTTATCAAATGTTCGCCCTTTTTGATTTTGGTATCAGAGTTTTTGCCAATCACTTGTGTTTGAGTACAACTTTTTTATTTGTTGTACGTTTTAAAGTTAACTATTTTAAAGACAATACAACCAACATACATGAATATTTTACTTAAACACGATAGCTTGTGATAGCTGGCTTACAGCGATAGACATTCGAATTTATTAACATTGAGTTGAATTTTCTTTTGTATTAGCTTAGACAAATTAGCTTCATTAACTTTTAAATTGAGTTTTACCACTCCGCCTTTTGATGAATAAAACGTTAATAGTAATAGGGTTTTTTTGTCATCAATAATAATCCCCAAAGCAAGCTACTCAAATCATCCAAAACTGTTTTGTAAGCCATCAATAACATTTGATACAAGCTGTATAGAAAAAAGTATGAAAGCTTTTTACGACCAGTTTAGTAAACAAAAACTGTATGTATTTGTGATGAACTAATATTTGACCTTAAAATAAAAAAATTAATGTTTAAAACATTAAACGACAGTACGTCATAAACTATGCACTCCATCTATTTCCGATTCAAATAGATACCAAAAATAAAAGGATATTCTTTTTGCAATGTCCGTCACGTTGTGAGGACTAAAAATGCAAATAGCAAAAAAATACTCATCAGGATTCCCAAAGATTGCCATCACACATTTGAATGGCCTTGTTAAAAAAAATACAAATCTGTCCGTATATGATATAATAAATGTCAAATGCGTGAGAATTATAAAAAAGGTTCGATTGGGTGATGGCTAAGCGATAATGTCGCAAATGAAAACTGCGTTGGTCAATACGATGTGAAAAAGAGCTGTTGATATCCATTGTAGATGGACGCCAATCCATGCCAACCGTTTTATAAAAGCCAAAATCTTTGCAGTGTTTTTGGGAAAGAATTTGAGGAAAATATAGCTGTAATAAATATTAATTAAACTATCTTTAAACGCCGTAACTACATCCACCCCATCCCCTCGAACTCTACCGTTCTTAATCCATCAATACCAAAATAAGAAAAATTTAATTTTAAAACATAACACACACTTGCCAATGTCACAAAGACCTAAAACACTTTACCTTAAGCAAATGCAATGGTTTCATGATCTTGTGTGAGGTGTCATCAAAAGTGTGCCAAAATGCGGCACAAAAAATTGACAGAACATAAACAACACAACACAATATCCCCGAGGACCAGAAGTGAGCGAAACACATTAATAAAAACCTATTAAAATAATATTGAAACACAAAACATATTTTCTGCACTCTAAGCTATTATTACTTACACGCATTGACTCAAATAAAATGAAAAACGGTAACTTTTTTGTGCTTTGCATTAACAACGTATTAATAGTCGCTTTAAATTTATGTTATTT
Organism: Scaptomyza caliginosa; assembly: GCA_035044725.1. Lineage (NCBI taxonomy): Eukaryota > Metazoa > Arthropoda > Insecta > Diptera > Drosophilidae > Scaptomyza > Scaptomyza caliginosa. Next base: position 181,053 of record JAWNNR010000284.1, read on the forward strand.
AAGTCAACACTTTATTGCTAATAGGTATTTTATGTATATCCGGAAAACAAAATGCATTAAAGGCCAATAGCACAAATGAAAAGAACTTAGTCAAAAGAGCTCAACGGGCATATACCCTTTAAAAGAAGAAAAAACATCTTACAGGTAATACTCTTGGATTCCCTAACGTAAATGACTTAAAACTTTGCAATTATCTTGGTGTCTAAGTAATACCAAATCGATAAACAACCCTAATTGATTTGTTTTTCCCGCTTTTTAAAACAGCAATAGATATATCTTATGCTATTCTAATCTGGCTTAACTACATTTTGTAGGTGGTAAGCAAATGACGTCCGATTGTACAAGATCCTTACACAGATTTGAGTTTGTAGTAACCAAGAGACATTGACATTGGCTTGTTGTTTGTTTGTTCCTTTAAAGCCCCATTGTCGCAACTAACTAATAATTCCACAACAGAGTCTACATTTAACCGCACACACGCTGGGATTTGAACGTGGGCTTGCCAAAACACACTATGTAGTACATGCCTATGCAATTGTTTATCTTTTCTTAGCGAATTGGAAAATTTGGAGCTTAAAAAATGCCTTCTTAATAAGAGCTGCGTTTCACTTATATTGTTTTCTATTTCTGCATGCCGTATCAGAGCATTTAAATCTAAGCAAATATTCAACGACTAACCAAGAAGTTGCTTTAAAAAATTCCTTTGGGGGTTGTATATTTGCTCTGGGCTTTTGTGCCTAGTGTGCAAGCAAATACATATGTACGGCTGCGCACCAAAAGTCCATTTCGTCTTTTGCGGTTTTGTAATGCATTTACAGTAGATGTAAGCCCCCCATCAACGAAAGGTTGATGGGCAAAGTTTAGTTGATGGCTGCATTGGTCCCAAGCATACTCCACTAGCAAATATTGCCTGAAAGGGGCGGCTGAGTTAGGCGCCGTGTTCAAAAGTGTTTGAATAAACACCAGCTAAAGTGCCACCAATTTGGGTAGTTTTTGTTTAAAACGTTTGTGAGATAAGCTTTATGCCATCATATTTTGTGATTTAAGCGCAAAATGGGATATTTGGATATTGGCGTAACGGCCAATGACACTGACAAAAATATTGGAAAGATTTCTTGTTTTATGCTATAGGTCTAAACATTGCCTTTTTAGAAAGTATCTACTTAAAAAAGATATTATACGCTTTAAAGCCAGGTCGGGTAAGAATATTACATTGAGTCAGATACTTAAGCCTCACTGTTGAAAATCAATACCATTATAACAAAAAACATTTCAGAACAATAGTTATATAAACAGTTGCACTGGCCACACGTTACATGACAGTTTTGTTTTACAGTTCAAAAATAACGATAATCTGCTGTAGACTGATTAAAAAAAGGGTAATTTTTGGGAGAGATCGCTAGATAAGTTGCCACAAAATTACGAAATAAATTATTTTAAACAAAACTGAATTAAAACACTGATTTTTAATCAAAAAGTAATAAATGTAAAAAATTTAATTTGAATATTTACAATTCAATCTGAAAATCAATATTCAAAGTGGTTCATATTTTAATATTTTATTTATTAAATTATACTTAATTTGGTGCTTACCTCTGACAGATTCGACGTTCAGCTTTTTTTTTCGACTTTATTATTAAATAAACTGATAATTATTGACTTTACGCTGAGAAAACCTTTGAAACTTGGTATATAAAAGGATAGAACGTAATCACTTACGTAATGCTAAAGCTTGCAAGTATGTGGGAACTCTTATTATGTTTGACATTCATAGAAATTATCCAGTTATTAGGATGTCGGTAGACCACTTTGCAAATCTTAATAATTATCAAAACACGATAATTGTACTAGCACTTAATAATTACTTGTTTAAATCTAATAAAAACAATTTAGAGCATTCAGAAATTAATACATTTATTTCTTTATTTACAGCTTATCTAAAGGTAAGTTGGAAGATACTTTTATTTTACAATTTGGATTAAATTGTTTATTAAATTAATAACAATAATCAGTATATGACAAGAGAACAAAAACAAATATACTTACTTAATTGTATTTTTAAGTTAAATACAAAAATATTCTTTCTACTAAAGTCTTCTTTTCCAGTCTCGAAATAAACGTTGTAACCGACGGAAATCCACTGTCCCTTGTTATACCCGTTTTTGACCCTTATTTAAGGAACTGCGAGAGAGCAAGTAAAGCCTATTTAATTATAAGGTTAGAAAATATTGACCAAGCTTTGAGTCTTCTGTAGAAAAAACGTTGATTACCTCGTGGCAAAACACTAGTTGTTAAATTTGTAGCTTCTCTGAGTTCAATGACTAACGGAACTGGTATCAGCAACAATTCTACCAAACCCTTGCAAATGCAGTCAATTGCAGTTGGAAAGGGTCAACATTGCTACCACAAAAGGTTGGGCATTTTAATCTTCTGCAAACAAGAAGAAAATCAAATCTCTATGGTGATGAAACAATAGTTACTGTAACCGCGATCTTATGGATTAATTGCACTGTTTATCATAACCAAATAACTTGTTAAATAATATAGTGCAAAGTTTCGTTAACAATGAATGACCTTAATAAACCTCACCTTTATAGATTGCTTAAAAAGGCTTGGTCTTTAAACTGTTCTTTATAATTTATTAATTGTGTTTTCTATTAAAGAACTAATAATACCTCTTGAATTGATTTAAATATAAGTGCTTTGATATCTGTCAGAGACTAAGAATGTTTGTTCACCCAAGGTATATTTTTAATCATAACAAACATGAAAAACGTTTGCCTTCCGGGAATCGAATAAATGAACCCAAATTCTTATTATGAACCAATATGAATAATCGCTCCTTTAATGAACATCTTAATTATGAACGTGTTGCTGTAGATAAACAGCTTGTCGAAATCGGCCAGACCGGAAAGCTGTATTATTTACATGACGCGAATTTAAGTTTTGGCGTGCCGAAAAAAGTTTCCTTTCACGTTAATTGCAATTTAGTTTTTTTTCTTTAGTTTGCTCACCAGTGTCAGGGTCAACGATATTGTATTGTCGCTGTTGCAGTGATTCTTGAAACTGCTACTAAAACATTCCATGCTTTGCCCCTATTAATAAAAAAAAATCTCTGAATTCTCATTATGAGCTTGACACATGTGCATTTCACAACGCTGTTGCATGTTTGTTGACATCCTTTAGAATCGTCAGAATAATACAAAAATGCTTCTGTCCCTGCCCGTCTCAGCTGTTTTACAGCCATGTTAACAATGGCAATTGTCTTGACGTTGGCGACACTGTTCAGGTAGCTTGCAGTCAGACTGACAGGTTGGCACACGTAACGCTTGCGTGTTTCGTGTTTTATGTAAGAGTTTTTCTGGAATTTAGAAACTGATTTTGAATTTAAAAAAATAGTAAGAACACTGGGTTAAACCATTATCAAATTTATAAATATACAATATTATTATATTATCGCTTAGCAATACATCAACAAAATTTAATGTCAATTAAATAAATTTTTCAACTTTTCCGAATATATTAATGTTATATATGCTGTAATATATTGCTGTTAAACAAAATCAACTTGATTAAGATAATATTTTGCAGTATTTTTTATAAGGTTATTCATAAAGCTTTTGGTAAACATAGTTATAAAGTTAAAGTAGATTTAAAATTGTTTTTTTTTGATGTAACTTTTTAATAATAATAATTAACTTCAAATTTTGAAAATGTTTAAAATGACGCAGAGCTAATAATTGTTGACATCCAACCTTCCAATCCCACTCGGTTTATTAAGTGTTTCTGTTTAGTGCTCAAAATATGTGTGCATCTTGTGAAAAAATCCTTAATTAAAACCGGTTTACTCATGCATCTCATCTGCATTCAAAACTATCTTTATAATAACAATACGCTTATTTCGCAACAATAAATGAAAGCATATGTTAGCTCTGTATAGGTTTGTGTGTATTTGTGTTTGGGCGTGTGAAGTTAATGCAACATAAAGCGACATAAATGCATTTTGTGTAAGTGAAGTTAACACGCTGATGGAGATGAATGAAAGCCGTAAAAACGTTTCATATTTGCTATCTTCTCTTGGCTCACTTGACACATAATTCAATTTAGAACTTAGTTGGTTATTTAAATTGTACAGTGTCCTCAAGTATGTTAATATATAAAATCTATTATGTTTTATATTTGTAAAAACAATTTTCATGAAAAACCAACTCGTTGGTTGTATGTATAAAATCATATTTATGTTGAGATTGTGCTCTTGCTGTATCAAAACTTGCTGTATCTGTTGCAACTTAGCAATGCCATTGCATTTGAACCAGGAATTGCAAACATGTTGGAGTATTTTTCAGTGGTTAAAGTACAAATTTATACTAAACCGGAAGCTAAGATTCTAGTAAAAAACGGAATATGAGTGTCCTACATATAAAAACTATTTTTGCCCAAGCAATTCGATAAAGTATACCAAACGGTATATAAGGCTGCTCCGTTACAATAATTTCTAACAGTCAATTACAAAAGCTGTTTGTATTGGTCCGTCTTTGAAAGTGGTCACTGATGTGGCAACACTGGCTACAGTATAAATATCATGTCTCTTAGTAAAGTAAAAACGAATGATAATGGTGCAGTTGGGCTCAGCCGCAGCGAAATACTCTGATAACAGTATTAAAACATGTGATTAGTCGATTGGGTGCGCATACAACGTTGGCACTGGTTTTGATTACTTTTCTTATAGCATTATTTTCGATCGATTAGACATGAAATAGAATTTGTGATCTAAACGGTTGCTTGAGACTCGTTTTCAGTAGCCAGGTGGGAAAAAATCATATTTTTAGCTTAAACACACATTCTTACATAGAGCCTAGGGCTGAGAGCAAGGTGGATGCTTTAAAAAAAAACATGTGCCAAGCGTATAGCTTTAAGGCACGTTTAAGTGAGCAGATATTGGCATTGATTGGCTTTGGTCTGCGTAGCAGGATGCAAAACACACTAGACCGGACCAACAATAAAATGAGAACATCTCGCTTGGCAGCTTTTTGACTAATTGACCTGTAGCCTGTGCTTGGAGCTGGCAACTGATAACCAAACCGAGTAGTTAGCCGATGGTACCATTGGCCTCAAAGCTTTTCGATGCGACACAAGGCAAAACCTATTAATACATCTCAGAGAAATGTTTACGCTTAATTAACCTATCGATTTATGGATGAAGAAACCAACACACAAAAAATTGCAAATCCATAAAATAAAGAACTGAAGCTGTTCAAACCAAATTTATAACCAAACAGATTTTATTTCCATACACTTTTAGGTGTAAAATAATATTTTTTTTAATAGTTTGTCCTGAACTTCAGTCCTTAAGCTAAAAAGGAATAAATAAAAGTTGATTTTCTTTAGAAACATTTAAACATTGGATAGTGCACCTCGTAGCGCGAAGCATTCAAAAAATCTATTGTACACAAACTAAACCTTTTGATAAACAAAAATTAATGAAGTTTTAATTGTGTGCAGATTACATCACGATGTCTGAAAGTAGAAAAAATTTACCACTGCCACACCGGACCGCAGGACTGATTTTTAAGCGTAGGACGGAAAGAGTTGCTAAAAGCTTTCGTATTTGGTCTATTTAAAGACTAAGACGTCTAAGTGCGTTTAATAATAATATGAAGATTTTAGTCCACTTTAACCTAGGTACATATAAAACATGGTTCTCCACATGAAACGCAAAAGAAATAAATAGGTTCCTTACCATGCCTGTTAAAAACGGTCACCGAATTTGAAGCAGTTTCATGCAATATTATTTGCTTCTTTCATAGCTTGTAAGGTTGGGTGACAAGTTTAGTAAAATCGCCCATAGATATTGATGAAAATATAACTTATGGTCCCATTCAGTCCTGTCGAGAAATTAAATTAATCAGCTGTTTTAAAATTAAGAAATGGCTGGTTACCTTTGACCTTTAACCATTCGTTTCTAAATGTGGGATTAGCTAAAGACCTTATATCTCTAACAACTTAAGAGCTAAAGCTTCCAAAGATGCCGAGCCACGCTTTATAAAACATTAAAACCACTCAACATTAAGTTTATTAAGGCATAACGTTATTTTGCAAGTGCTGCCTTACATTTGACTTTTTTATTATTGACACCTTTGGCGGGGACCTACAAATTTATGAAATTAATTTTTAAAATGATGAATAGGGAATGCTTGCCAGCAGAGCGCAGGGAAATATGCACTATGTGTTATTCATAACGCTGTCAGCAGCATTTAAGCCAAGAGCCAGAAGAAACAAGAAGTTGAGCGGGTGGGTAAAGATACAGGATACATTTCATTAATGAAATTGCATGAATGCTTTGAGTGAGTTCCCTGCAAGTATTAAATTGAATTGTATAAATTGAGAGCAAAGTTGGCCAAAGTAAGCTATCAATTGAACATAAGCGCGTCACATGTTGACTGTTATGTAAAAGGGGGCTATTTTCCGTTAAAGCCATAGTAAACGACGAATGCAAATTTTTCTTACAGTGAAAAGCGTTAAAAGCCAAAACATACAGGTTAATATTATAAAATTATGCGTTGCTCTGGTTCACTGGTTACATTTGTTTTTTGTTTATCTTTTTTGTAATTTTGTATGCATTTTGTTATCAAAAGTGTAATAATTAACTGTTCATTCATAAACAATTAAAACTATACTTCCGTTAAAAACTTTTTGAATAGTAAATTTTTATTTACAGCGTGTCGGAACAAATTACACAGTCGGACAGCACTTGTTCTAGTTACTAATTTTTGTTTTGTAAATGACTCGGTAAAGTGAGGCGAGAGAACGACAAGTTTCTGGGGAATTTGAGTCACTCGATGCGCAGCGGGAGACTCACAGAGAAGCCCAAGGCAGAGAATGGATTTAGCTAATATGCTTAGAGTAGAGCAAACTCACACGCAAATTTCTTTCTAAGCACTAACCACTGGGCACTTTGCGTTGTAATAAAGTGCAATCGCACAAACTAAAGGGAAGTTGTAGCAGCTCTGTGTTGTAATCTGAAACTGTTTTACCAGTTCTTGTCTTTGTCCTTGTAATACAATGTATGTACGTTTCTTCTATTGGCTTTAAGTTTGGGTTTCAATACAACGCACACATGGGTTGGGTAACAATTTAGTACTTTATTTAATCTACACGTAACGTGTCTATGCAGCTTACGGGCATCAGCATTGAAAGCAAACGCAACATTTATACAAGCTGCAGGGCAAACAAATGATTGTTAGCTTATGTCTTTTAACATTAGAAACATTTGTTTTATGTTTGGATGCATTGTACATTTAAGCAGCAGCTTGTTAACGCACGAATACGTTGGGACAGTGGAAATATCGATTAATCGAAAGCGTTGGCTTATGTAAGTTTCGAAGTTAGATCGCTGAGATAAAATAAACAATTCTGTTCGAATGAATTTCCTTGTTTAAAGGTTTTAGGAAATAACAGGTGAATAGTCGAACAAACATCACTTTCGATGGAAGGAGCATTTGACACAAACTTAGCATTGTTCATTATTGGCGAAAATTGCTTAAAAGTTGGCTTATACACTAAACTCAAAAGCTTCGGGAAACGGAAATGGCAGCCAAGGAAAGCTGGGCACGCTCTGGCAGTGCTGTCTGAATACGAATGAACTGTCGTCATGTTGAGAATGAATTGTGATTTAACAGAAGCAGCTCTCTCCGGAAATTAATAAAATAAAAGAATGCGCGCTAATTAGCTGAGCAATGTCAAAACTGTGTGAAAGGGTTCGGATTCTTATTCAAGTGGAAAACACAATTTTAATTTTATATATGTATATATAAGTCGGAAGCAGAACAAAAGTCAATTAGATCTGTGCCACCAATAAAATATGCTGGCAATTTAACGTTCTGACTACTGCCCTAACCAGATAAACTGTCAAACTTCTACTGTATTGGTGGAAGGCAAATGGAAATTGTGAGCTTGACTATCAACGCGTTAACACCAAAATTACTAGACCGAAAATAGCGTAAACATGCCTTATGTTTTTTTTTGTAGTTGTGTTGAACGGGCGTTAAGCGGATACTTGTTTTTGTTTGTCGCCTGCTAGGATGATGAATAAAATAAAGGAAAGTATTATTTGCATACATTCTTTAGTTCTAAACAAACTTAATTGAACTACATTGCGCCATTCTCAAATTATCTGTTAATTTCAAGAGTCCGCCTACAAAAAAAATACTTATTTCTTTGCAAAATGAACCTGCTGTCTATTGTAGTGAAAAAGCTTCCTTCAAACTTGGCTCATAGTTTAAAATTGACATTTGAGTGAACATTAGCAAGGACACATTTTACAGATTTAATAGAAATTCAATTTGTTAATTGTTGGGGTGCGTAAAATATATTTAATTATTATAATTACGACCATAATGCTCAGCAGTTGCCTGTTTAACGCTTCATCGTGCAAATGATGTTAATAGGCTTTCAATTATGTTTGCGACCGGTTGAGAGCCACAGACCAGATGTTAAAAAAATGTTTAACGTTGTGTTTACCTTAAAGTAAGCAAATCCGTCTACTCCCTACTGCGCCAACATTGACAAAAGCAAAGAAAAAATTGAAAAGATATATTTAAGTAATAGAACCTTTTTGCCTTAAATTGTATACGTATTTGTAAAGTATAAAACATCCGACACACTATATATATTATGTTGTATATCACATTGATTTTGTGTTGTTGTTTGGAACAGAAAGAAGGCATTAGGACCAAATCTCTTAATATTAATTTTTTTTATAGACAACCTGTTTTTGTTAGCTGGGGAAATATACTTCAGAAACAAACATTAGTTATGTATAAAGGGTATTAATTGTGCGGCTTACTAACATATACAAAAGTTTTTTTCTTCTTCAATTTGCTAGCTGACCGCTTTTTTGTCAGGCAGTCAGTCAAAAAACAACTTTTAACAGAACTGTCACTCGGATTTCTTGCCATGTTATTTTGTTTGTAATTGCTGCATTCAACGACTCTACCCATCTTCCCCTTAACTTTAATACCCGAGGTAAAAGAGTATTATGAGTTTGTGGCATCTTTGTCGTTGTTTCTGCTGCTTTTCTTACTGTGTCACAAAAAGTGAAAAATTGGTCATTGTCTGCATTAGACAAGCTGCACATAGGCCCACTGAGGCGCTGAAAAATCGATAAAAACATATGGAGGCGCGAATTCGATAAAAACACACATATCTTTTCAAATTTTTACAGAAAGCGTCATATTAAAATTTATATTATATCAAATTGTTTTCATTTTAAGCAACAATATTAGTGTTAAAAGCCACGCTCATGTAAGGCGTTTTGTTTTTTAACTATCGAAACATTTTATTTAGTTTCCGATATACACATGTTCTCGATAACACTGCGAAAATATCTAAGATTGAAGTAAGGCCCAGCATTCGGTACACACACACATACATATAGATGTTAACAGAAACAATACACTTAAGTTAAAAGGTTAAGTCAGTTTCTTCATACTTAACGTAAGTATCGTATCCCCTTCTTACCTAACACCTGATTGGTAGTTCATGGCTAGCTCAAAGTATCTGGTATTAATGTTTTTCTTACTTGTTAAAAGCTTTTTAAATGGGTAAAACAAAAAACATTTCAAGTCAAACTAATTCAACACAGGCTGCTCTAAGCTATCTTCGTCAGTAACTAGCTCTTTGACCGATCCGACTTATACAAGGACCAAGATATTTACAAAGTTTGAACTTTCTAGCCTCAAACACCTTAAAAAACGAAGCATTTATACGGACGGAGAGTCACAAAGACGGTCAATACAAACAACGTTTATCATTAGTATTAGATTATAAAAAAGGGTTACATTCCAACCTTTTATTAACGCCGACCTCACACCAAAATCATCAAAATCTTTTAGCTCCGCTATCTGCACAAAAAGTTTCGTTTAACATAAGTCTATAGCAAAAGGCAAGGGTTTTTCTTTTTAAAAACAACTTGCAAGCTTTTTGCATAACTTTAAATATAAACTTATACTCTTACAGCAAATCTAAAGGGTATGTATTCGTTCTGTCCAGCTCATCTGTCGGTCTGCCAGCAAATATTTTTACTTTTATAAGTGTCAATCAACGTGTCAATTTATAGCCGCTTTTCTCACTGGGGCGGCTAGAAAATATACTTTATGCATATTTAAATAGGAAGAAAGATAGTTTCCATTATCCCCTAAATCCTTATTGATCTCCCTAATAAATGAATTTCACGCCCACAGTTGCAGCCCTAACCCCATCGCCTCATTAAAACCCTCCACCGTATTGTGTAAATATGTGTGTCGTTGGTGGTATTAATAATAAAATATTTAATTTTAACCCCGCGCCCGACACACGACTTTGATAAGTTTATATTTATCTGAACACTTCGTTTTTAAAGGACTAAAAAAGATCGGAATACTTAAGAATGTAAGAATAGAATAAAACTTAAAATTCAGTAAATTTTAAATTCCTGTGAATTTATAAATAGTATAGCGCACTTATACGGGTATTTTTTGCAGTCGCAAGCTTACTGTCACACACACACACACACACAAATACAAATAATTTATGTTCGGGTTAAGTTTGAGATATAGGGTATATCCGCGTTATAGCTTTTCGTTCTAGAGCCGTCTGTATTATTTTTATTTTCATTACTATCAAATAAAGGCCATTATTTCGAATTTGATGACCCATGTGGTCTGTCAGCTTTAAACTTACCACAACTTAAGCAGGGCCCAACCAAAATAAGCTGAATTGACGTATTTGAGCATCGAGCAAAAGCCTAAAAAAACAACCAAATCCTGAAGATTTAAATCTGTTAAAGGGGAGTCACTTCAACTGGCTAAAAGCTACTTATGGAAATGATTTACAGCGGTCCTGTGTTCTAGGGATAAACATTGACGAAGTTTCCGCTTAGCTTAAGTGTACACAATTATATGCATATGCATTTTTTGACAATGTACAACTAAGACCATTGCATTTGTAACAATCTTTAAACCAGAGTCTTGAAACTTTTTTTTACACTTTATCTGACCTGCCTTTTTAAAGTATTTTCTAAATTATAATTCTATAGTTTTGAGTTTTGAGGGAGTCAAAAACTTAAATTCATTCGAACGGACAGTCGGTTAGACATAGCACAAAACTAATATGAATTTCTACTGTGACGAACTTGATAAAAAGAGAATTTGTATAATAATTTTAAGACAGTACGACAGTTTAGAGACCATTAGGTATGATTTCTAAATTGTATGGCTTTATCGATTCATCAATAATCAGTTGGATAGATCTTCCGAGTGGCCCAAGCACCCCAAGCTTGACACCTTGTATAACTCAGCTATGTGTTAAGCTTCTTAGCTTTTAGTGTGACTCCGAAAGTTTTGCTTAAACAAAACTTATTGCACACAACTAATTGATAAATTATTCGTTATACTCGAATATGAAATCTTAAAAATACTTTTATATTCCTCTTTCGATTTCAGGGTGCCATATTACAATTGCAATTATTTGCTTAATGGTATAACCTCTATAATTTTTAACTAAATCTCTACACTTACTTTTAGTTAAAAATAAATAAGATTTGTACAAAGTGTGTCATGTTGTCGGTCCTTAATATGTATGAAATCAACTTAATTTATTCTTTACATAGCTATTGACCTGAAACTTTGTCAAGACCATTTCAAGTGGGCGTCATACCAAGCGTCAATATTATCATCTGTTAATAAGCTTATGAATTGCTTAAACTTTCTGCTGTCTTATCTATTAAATGTTAGCTTTAAATTTTCGCCATGAGGATGGATTGGGTTTAACTGTGAGTGTTGGCAAAATTTGCAGTTGCTGTTGCATGCCCGAGTAATGTTTATTCTTACTAAAGTAAATTGTATGAAAAAAGATGAACGCAATTTAGCCTCACACTATATGAGTTCTATCTGATCTTTGTGGAATTGCTTAAATCAAGTATAATCCTATTTTTTTTTGTTATAAAAGCATGAAAAAAAAATATCACATTTCGTCTTTGGCAGTTAAGTTATCCGAAATTGAAATCTTATGATTGAATTTATTTGAATTTGACCTCGTCACTCCCAGATAAATTGAACAAAACTGATTTGATTTCTGACCACCATCAGCTCATTATTAGCCAGCCACACCCTCACATCCTTCCCTTTTGAAAAAGAAATCATCAGCGCACTAAACCTAAAGGCCCCATAATTCACAATTTTCCTGTCGTTGGCTCAAAATGATTTGTTGGCTTTCAGCAACGGAAGCGTTGCTATCTTTGTCCAATAGCCTGGCCTAGTCAGCAAGTATGTAAATTTGTTGTTTGTATGCTTGTGTTTGATTGTCGCTGTGTGATGAAATGTGCCCATCCTCGGTTGGACATTTGTGATGTTTGTCAAATTGAAAGTGATTTATCATCGTCGTTGCACTGCTGCTTATTCATTTTTTCTTCTTCTTGTTGGCTTACGCATAAATGACCAACGAGTTGTGGTATCGTTCGACACACTGCTGTCATTCTTTTTGGCGCATACGGAATCCTTGAAATAAAGCTGTTAAAAAGTCAGCATCAAGTTAAAAATTACAGGAAATGGAAAACTAAATGCCACAGAAAAAAAAACAATACTAAAAACGGAAATGGTTGTATCTTCATGTTATACTTTAATTTTTGAGAAATGTGGAATTATAAGTGCGTTATATCTTAAATAAGACAATTATAGCAAATATATGTAAGTTTAAAATATGTGTAGTGCTAAACATTGTGAGCTACTCTGCTGTAAAGCGCATACATGTTTTCTTTTTAAATAATGTATTAAAATTAGTAAAAAGAAAAAAACTCCAGTCGACTAGGAATTGCCACAAGTCCTTTATCTTAAGCGTAATGTAAAGTCTGCACATCTGCTTCAGTGTATGAAGACTTTTTTTTCTTGGCTTTATAAGGTGTTCAGATTTTTAATTGTAAAACCTAATTGCAATCGGTTACATAAAATTTTACAAACAGAAAGAGCTATTGATAGTTTAAAACCAATTTGTTCTTGCTATTATTAAGGAGAGCTTATGTTCCAAATCTAAACACTTTAGTTTTGGCAGCTCCTGCAATGAACGCGTTTGTGTTCACAGTCATAGCATGATGCGTTTATATTTTTTTTTACATTTTATTAAGTATTATACTTTAAAACAATCTTACATATGCATATCTTTTCGGAATCCTTTGGTTGACCGAACGTTTTCTGCCCCAAATGTCTTGTTAAACTGGCGTGAAGGAAGGTGGCGCAATCTTTTTTTTTTCATCAATTGATTAAACCTTTTTTTTCTGTTAGCGTGAATTTGACAGACGTTGCATTAGTCGATCTTAGTTGACGCGCCCTTTATATAGTCAAACTGTGTTTTGTGCAAAAGGTTTGATTTATTTAACTGTGGACATTAGCAAATAGACGCTAAGAAGGCCTGGTCACCCTACCTAAAAATAAATACCACGTACACGATTTTAGGTTTGGGTCGAAGATAGTAATATATAGTATAAATATTATATGCCAGAAAGGCAGAAAACATAAGAGATGATTTGAAAGCCTTGTTGTTGACAGCCGCGATGTAATTGCAATTTTGATTGATGATGGTTACTATGCACTTCTAGTATTGCAAGTCCGTTGGATTATCTCGGGGTTTGCGGCCGGTTAGCAGTGGCAGGCATTAAGGCTTAACTCTCAGCCTGGCAGCCGACTAATTAGCTTTTAACCGCCCTGGCCGATAAAGAAGAGTCATTTAAGTTAATAAGATGGATTAAAGAGCCTCCTCACTTTCACACTTGTCTTACCAACCTAGTGGTACTAAGTTAACATCCCGTAAATGATGCTTGGAAAAGCTCAGGTGTTTCTCTTTGATTAAAAGGGTAAAAACCATTGCTTCCATTTAGTTGCCCAGCGTATTATACATATCTAATAGATTTTTTACATAAGACACTGCAAACCTTTCGTTTCTGAGTATAAATGTTCCACCAAAAAACTAAAGCGGATTTATTGCCCATAAAGGATTTTAATTTAGACCATCAATATTCAATGTTAATAAATGCTATTCCGTCTTTAATAATATACTGATAATGTAAAATAATGCACGTCGGCTGCAAAATCTAAATATGTATTATTATTTTTGATAAGAAGCCACTAAATCGGGTTAAATGGTATTTCCATATTCTTATGGACCTAAGCCATAAATTTACGTTTCATTCTGGGGCTTACGCGCTGGTCGAAAAAATTTGAATTCCCTACCTAACAAAAACTTTTCACATTTTGTGTATGCATCATGTATATGACACCACAAACACAGGATTCCGCCTTTCTTCCTTTTAGACATCCACAGAGTTATTAGATATTTCACCTACTGTAGCAAGTTAGGGGATTTATAACTTTCCAACAGGTCTATGGACAAAATTTTTTGTTGCGTTCTTATTTTTCGGGTATTTTAAGATGCCGCTTGTGGCTTGTTTCTGGTTTATATGCATCCAAACAAAAAGATGCAACCTTTCATCCTAAAGTAGTTAGTACTGTTATTATCCTAATTTATTAGGAGCAGGGTCCTTGTTCTAAGTTAATTTTTTTGGATTTGATCCCTCCGCCGAGGCTAACATGCTCTTTTATAGGTTAAAATGGATAATTGATAAAGTGAGTGTATAATAAATGACTTAATTTTTATTTGTAGGACACAAAATCTGAATCCACCAATTATTGTTGTATAATTTATCATCTTTCTCTTTTTAGCATCTTCAAAATGTTGCAATTCAAACCTCAGCAGAGCATCGGCTGCTCCTTATTACTCTTAAGCGTTAATCTTTTAATGCTTCAGTTGTCGAGTGCTGAGCGATCCACAGTCCAAGGTGTGCAACTACCACATAAATGATTGGCAACAGAAATTTATGATCTTTTCTATTTCTCTAGGCGCTTCCGTAAATAATCTATATGATAACTTGCTGCATCGCGAGTATGCTGGACCTATTATATTCCCTAATCATCAAGTTGAGCGAAAGGCGCAGCGATCACCATCGCTACGATTACGCTTCGGACGCAGCGATCCGGAAATGTTAGAAAACATTGTGGAGAAACGTTGGTTCGGTGATGTTAACCAAAAGCCTATTAGATCGCCCTCGTTACGCTTGCGTTTTGGTCGTCGCAGCGATCCAAATTTACCCCAAATCCGGCGCACTGCCTACGACGATCTTCTTGAACGGGAACTGACCCTCAACAGACAGCAGGCGAAAAACCCAATCGCTAGGTATGAGTCAATGGAGTCCGATGATGACACCGATTTTGTGCGGATGGTTCGAAAGCCCCAACGCCTGCGATGGGGGCGCAGTATTATTCCCAGCCTTTCCGATATAGACAACAATCTTGTAGACAAGAATCAGGTAATTTAACCATAACCGCCACAAAATTAAAAACAAAATGAGGTTCACAACAAACAATATTAGTTAAGGCAAATACTGAGCAGTTAGAATAGATTTTTTTTTGGAATAGTCAGTAGCCTTTGCAGATCCGATTTGGGCCTGCACAGGTGTTACGCGTATATGTTGACTTAAAAATCTCTTTTGCCAAAATGCTCAAATACCGTAAGAGAAACACCCAAAACAAAGCTTAGGTTTTTAACTCAGAAACCGAATTCCGCTTAAAACCTAAAAACCCTTGTTTTCTCTCAAATATCTGTGCACCTATTTTAACTATCCCCAGAAAACCTGGCAACGAATTACTCTGAACTCTAGATTAAAAAGAGTATGTGTATAAACTTTCACATGCCCATGTGAATGAGTCCTAGAAAATTTATGCCCTTCTGCGCTAAGGCATGTTGACTGAACTTTAACCTTAAATATTTCCGTTTTCCTAATCAAATTTGTATGAAAATCGTACCTTAAATCCTTTTTGTATATATCTAATGCTTATATCAAAACCGAAGGAATTATTGGTAATTTAAAACTAACTTGATCTGCATAATATAGGAGAGTTTATATATATTTTAAATCTAAACTGTCTAGTTCTTATAGACTCGAAGATCGACGGGCTTATAGAGACTGGAAGACAGACATGACATGAATAGAACTGGTTGTTAATGTTAAGTGAAAATACTAACAACTACTTTACTATTCTTTATTTTCCTACAGCAGCAGCGTGTTCTATTGGAACGTGAGTGGCTCAAGTGGCTCGAGATGACACGCACATTATTGGTTTTGCAACAAGAATACGACAATTCCGCTACCGAAGATGCTCCCATCTCTGACGATAATAATGAGGTTAAGCGGAATGATGACAACTCAGAGTCGCAATTCCAGCGGGAGGCTCGTAAACCTATGCGCCTTCGTTGGGGTCGTAGCATTGGCAAATCGTCACCCGAGCAAAAGGTGAGGAGCAAACAAATATTTTTGTCTAACTATGATTCTTATGAGTTTTATCGTTATGCAGATGACGCTGTCTGCTGAGAATGCAGCCGTTACGACCAAGCCCCAAAACTAAAAAACAATGATGTCTCTTACTGGAAATTTAAGGATACAAATGACAAATGGCAACAAAATCAAAGGAGTTTATTGAAATGAAATTACACATATAAGCAAACAGACAAAATGTTTCAAATACTTTACAGTTGGATTGCTTTTTTTTAGGCATTTGCGCAATGCGCAGAGGGCAAGGACACAGGAAAACAAAAAAAAACACACACATAAGCCATATCTAATTATCTATTATGCTTAATGAATTTTAATTATTTAGTTTCCCATGCATAAAAATTTATTCAAAATCAAGCCCAAAATCTAAGAAATTTTTTAAAATAATGCCTTTTATCTCTACACAAAGTCAAAATTAATCTATTGTTTGAATTGCATTTCTAGCTAGTTAATCAACAAAAAAAAATTATATTGTACGATTGCATGCATTCAAGATATATAAATATTTTATGGTTAACAATAGAAGACCCCCGAAAGGTATATTTCTGCAACAACTGTTAAATTCTGTGTAAAAAATTTGTATATACATAATTGCATAGAAATTCTACACATTTAATATTGAATGAAAAAAATATATATTAAACATTTTTGTCGTTAAATGTATCGACCCTATTTTAATGAATTTTTAAAAGACAAATAGATTAAACAATCAAAGAACCCATAACTTTAAAAAAAATTGTACCGTGTGTAACACAAAATATTTGAAAAATAATTATTTATTTTCTGTTTTTGGCTTATTGGTTTAGTTTACACCATCATTGAAAGTATGAGAAATTCTTTTGGTTTTCTTAATGGCAAGCAGGATTCGCAATTTCAAGAAATTTGAAACTTGTTGTCGAAATAAATAGAAGTACTTATAAATATAAATAAATTAATCAATTAATTAATTAATTGTAAATAAAGTGCAGATTACTATATATATTGGAAATATAATACCCGTTATATGAACACAAACTATATGCTACAAAACACAGTATAATAAAAGATGAATCCCAGAAATGAGTTGCCAACTAACCTGAATTTTACAATCACATTTACAGAATATCGGCTGGGATATGATACATTCGATGAAAAAATGGAAAACTTGGTTCGAACGACCCAACCAATTACAGAACTCTCAATTATCCGTTGTTTGCGACTTGTTATTGATTTTCCAGAATGCAAAGTAGGCGAACCGCCCTGTATTGTCACTTTTTCTGTGGCAGTTTATAGGCTTCTACTCTTTTTTTATAGCAAAATTCGCCTGAGAAAGCTCTTACTTTGGTATTTGTTTACCTTGCACAAATATGCACATGCAACAAGTGGAAAATATGCAGCTCAAAAGTGGAGGTAGTAAAACTGCAGTTTAAAGAAGTGGCCGCAGCACAGGGCTTTGCTGCGAACTCAACCAAAAAATTTACATCGCTAGACTAAAATATGCGGAGTGAGTCGCACGGGAGATACTAATTTGCAAAAGCCACGCCGGAAAAAAAAACACACACAAAGAGTAAAAACTGCACTGCGGCAAAGCTACAGCTAATCGAATCTGCACCATCTGTGTAAAACGCACAATTTTCGATGAGGCTACTTTGGTCGTTGCAGCAATTATACTCAAAAGCGAAATAGCCGTTTTTTGAGGAGCGTTGTCAGGCCACACAGCCTCCAACACAGCGAAAAAAAGTAGAGCGAGATAGATCTTTAGTTAACGGGAAATTAACATTTATCTTAATTTTGCATTTTTTTTGTCTTTAGCTCAACCGTTAGCACGGTGGAGTAAATCTCTATGGAGCCCTACTCCTCTATGGACATGTGTGTTTACAGTTTAGAAACGATGTAGCAAAGTACCTTTAATTACATATTTAAAAAAATATTAATATTATAAAATAAATACAAAAGGTACAGTTAAAATAAAAATGAGGCATTGTAATTATTTTTCGAAATCAGCCTGCCAGGGAAAATCTGTTTTACAACCGCCATGAAGTCATTCGAAGTGGTCGGATTCTTTCAATTCTTGTGTCAATTGAAGCTTTAGTTCAGTTTAAGATGCAACCTTAAAACTCATTGGAAACTTCGTCGCGATACTTGTAAAACCGACAAACTCTTCCGAGTTGACATTTGTGGATTTTCTTGTATCGACTGCATTACTCTCAAGTTCTCGTAAAATGTCCGTCCGCGATGCGCGATGCTTTCCTTCGAAATGACTTATACCGACTAAAACTCCATGAGCGCGCCTACCAGACGATGTAGGGTCCCCCGCAACCCGCGCTCTCTATCCCGCGAAAAAAGATGATGCAATATGCTACCCTGAATGTTAAAAATGTGTCGAGATTAATTTTTTTGAGCCAGTTCCCTTTACCATGCTATTAGGGCGATCGGGACAGTGCGTACCGCTTGACAAAAAAACGTATTTCGAATGTGCCATGCAGCAGATCCAACAAAACGCATTTCATGTGTTTTTCTGTACGTTTTTTGGCGACACCCTCTAGTTTTTTATTATTTTTAATTTTGAATGTTTCCAGGACTGCCACTTGATCGATCTGCAACGCCTTAAATTTTAAATTTGTTGTCAAAGTTTTTGTGGCTTTCGGTATCGGCCGGCTCGACAAGTGCATTACATTCTTTATGTGTCTTAGCAAGTCTCTGGTGCTTGAAGGTTTTGTTTTTTTTTTGTTTGTCCACGTCACAACGCCTCGGTGTTTCGTTAATGAGCTGCAAGATCCTTAATTGGTCTTAGCTCTCAGAGGTTTTGACCTGGTACTATCCACTCTTCCCACTCCTGTCACGGTAGTGGTCCTCGTTGTCGACACTCTCGCACTTTAACGATTCCTCACTAAGAGTGCTGATATTTATTACGGAAACGTCGGAGATTAAACATTTACTCTGTTACGATTAGTATCGCTTGCAAATGATGGCTAGATACAAAGTTTTAAATAAAAATAAGGGGCTGCCTCATGTGCTGTGACATCTGCTTCAGTACCAATTAAAACCAGTATCAGCAAAAAAAAAACAGTCCCTGATTTTAACAGTAATGTTAGCACGTTCCTTGTGAATCAAATTATCGCCCAACCTACATTAAAAGAAATCTTGGGTGGGATGCATATAGCGTAAAGAGTTTAATAAAACGAACAACAACGAGAGAGTGCTTAAGTGAGCAGCGTGATAGCGTATGCATAAAAAGCCGCAAAACTGAAGTATAAAAGCGAGAATAGACTGATGCGGAAGAGCAAGAGCGCGTAAATATATTTTTGGTGTTAGTAAACAAAAGCACAGATTAGAGAAAGCAAATATATTTGATTGTATGTTTGTACGTTTTTTAGGGCAAGGTTAGGTTAGATGAGGGCGGTAGTAAGAGGAAGAATCCCCCACTCACGTAGGCCAGAATTGGCCCGTTGTGATGTGGCGTTTGGACTCTGTCCATACCGTCTACCCAGACGGAGAGTGCGTAACACCGCTTTCGAGGGTGTGGTCCCAACCTGAGGCTCTTAGTTGGGAAAGGTTAAATAAGAAAAAGTAACCGAGGTGGCGATTTCTGGTCTTGCAGAGTGCCGGACAGTCGTAAAATAGGTGGATAACCGTTTCCGCCTCTTCCTCGTCCCGACAGCTTCTGCAGAAGTCATTGAAGGGGCTAGAAGTCTCACTGCATGAGTCCCTACTAGTCAGTGTCCCGTAATGGCCCTGATTACGACAGCACAGCCTAATCTGTTAAGGTTGATTAGGCAAGAAGCACACTTTTTACAGCGCGTTGGCCAGGTTTGCCTAGCAATCCTGCCCGTTGCGGTAGTGAGTTCCCACCTTTTGTTAGCTTAGAGTTAAAAATGTAATCGAACTCTCAGCTTGCAGCTGGCCATGGGAATACCCATACCGTCTTTATCTGTAAGAAGAGTAGTAGTAGTGCCATTGCTTGCCAGCCATCCGCCTTACATTTGCCCTCGATGCCCTTATGACCAGGCACCCAAACCAGGTAAAGATCGAACTGCTCAGCCATCTTTTGAAGAGATTTGCGGCAGTTTGTGACGGATGTCGAGTTTGATGATATCGAGTATAGGGCTTTGATAGCCGTGTGGCTATCAGAGAAAATGCAGATACTTTCTGCAGGGTACTTCCTTTCGGTTGAGGTTCTAGTCTAGTTTACTATCCAAAGTGAGTCCTAGGTATTTGGGCGTTTTCCTAAAAGATAGTTCCACCCCGTTTAGGGTTGGAGGTCTGAGGTAAAGGGGACTAAGTCAGTTTTAACTGGGTTTAGTCCGAGACCCTTTTATGTGGTCCAGGAGGACAGGGTTCGAAGTGCTGTAGTCATGCATTCACACAGTGTTTGAGTGTATTTGCCGAAAGAAAGCAATAGCGACATTGTCTGCGTATGCGATCACTCGGCTGCCCCGCCCTCTAAAGAGCGCAACATACTGTTGACTGCCACATTCCGAAGGAGTGGGGAGAGAAAACCTCCTTCCCTTTTGGGGCAAAAAAACATCAATTCGACTTTGGAAAATTAAAATCTGGTTAACTGTCATACCTAACACATACACAAATACTTACAAGCACGTAAAACCATACAATCTATATGATGTGAGTGGAAGATCCAATGCTAAGCAGAGATGTACCAACATAATAATAAAGGATAATAGATTTGAAAACACTTTTTTATTTCTCAAATTTAATAATTTAGTGCTATTGATTTCATGTGAATATTGAAAAAAAAATTATCTGCTTATATTCCAAATTTAAAGTCATTAGCATTTTTAGTTTTAAATTCCCACGCGTCGAAAATGCTATTTTTCTTTTATTATACCCTTTTCTACCCACTTAATAGGTTAAGAATATAAAAATGTGGCATTGACGACTTTAATCTAAAAATTTTAATTTTCACTTTGTGGCAGCATTGAACTTTAGCTGATTGAATTTTGAACCATTTCATTCAATATCAGTGAATGTGATTTCTATGGCATCTCTGATATATTTTACCATATAACTTAATTTAAAATTAATTGTTTTTACATGTTCAGATTTCATGGACTTTCGGACATCGCTGAAATGTGTTTTTGCTATCCGCTGCAAGATCTAAGGATGCAAGTGAAAAGCAATGCAGATGAGCAACTATTGTTGATTGCTAGCAATGCTTTGTGTTCCGATTGACAACGTTAAATAAATTTAAATTTTGATATGCCAATATCTTAAAAAAAATAGTATTCTGCATTGTTAACTATACAACCTTTTATTATTACGCATGGAATAGATAATCCTAAAATGGAACATATTTAGATTTGTTTATGATTATATTCGTACGTTACCTATTGTATGAAGGACTGCCACCAAAAACTTTGATGTAAATTTACGATGGGTTTTATTAGCTACCATTTCACCAAATTTATTTACTCAAGCTCACAACTGAGAAAGATACGTGGCTTTCCGGTTCAAAGCGAGCGGTAGAGGTTAACGTAGCGTACAAACTATTAGGGCCAAGTTTTTGAAGAAGTAGCTATAAGACGGCTTAAAATACCTTCATGATGTTTCTAAATGGTGGTGGAGTGCAAAGCGTGTATGTGCAGAGGTATGGCATTAAAATTAAAAATTCAGATTTTAAGGAGATGTCGGAAGCACTTTTGTTACCAAAATAATTGACTTTTGCTCACGAACTGTGAAAAATACAGTTATCCTAGGAACTCTCCCATAAATTTGAGTGATATAAGCTGTAAGATTGTAGGAAATTTTATCAATTATTGTATTACGATTTTAAGTTTTTTGCAAAATTTTATGTTTTATAATAGATTTTGCACAAAAATGCTTGTTCAAGCATGAACCAATTAATTCAACCAATTTATCAGAGAATAAAAGTATATATAAAAATAAATTTAACACTTAAAAGCCAAAACTTATATGCATAACATACGAATATTAACTTATACTTTACGTTTAAGTATTAGACTATCGACATTATTGCAAGACATTTTATTAAATCACTGTCCATAACAATTTCGAAAAAAAGCTTCACAATAGGTGAAAAGAATTAAAAGACGTCCCTTAAATAACAGCATCAAACATGGCTAAAACACTGCACATTTTCAAATTTAACAAGGTGTGCGCTTAAACAAGAAAATTTCAAAAATTTAAGCTGACAATGTATTTAGCATAATAAACTCATAACTGAGTGCATTTTCGTGTTGTCAACACCAAATGTAATTACTAGGGTTAAAACAAATGTGTGCCATGTTAAAACGTTACGAATATGTGCGGAAGTACTTAACCACTTTTACAGCGTACACATTGCCCATTGAAATGCTAATTTCTAGGGCCAACATTGCTGGGAGGGAGTCAAGCCAAGTACCAATAGGCGAAAGGCAAGAGACTATGCCTCTTCTTTCCTTGTTCGTCACAGGCCAGCATCATTATTATTATTATTTTTACTATATCCGAGTCCTTTTTTGTTTGTTGCTAGCCTTTTTTTTATTTGTATAATCACATTATAGTAGTTGCTTAATTGTTTTATGGGTGTTGGGCGCACTCATTTAATAATTGCTGGGATTATTAGTAAGTTGTTCGTTGTTCTCTTTGTTGCAGTCAACTCTAAGTTATAGTGCTGGATCATGAACAATTTATGACACAGTTAATCAAATTAGCATTTATTTATTTTATTTAAGTGGCCACTTGTTTGGTTTAAAGAGCACAAACAAAGCAAAAGACACATTTAAGCAGCTTATCAGAGACTTAAAACATTGCTCAAATTATTATTCGTCAGATAACGAGTCAACTTAAAGGCTTTATGCCAAGTGGGTTATTAAAAGCACTTAATACACGTTGGCTTGCAAAGCGAATGTTAACAAAAATAGATAGAAGGTAGATAAAACCACTTCTTATGTACAGCGGTAATGATAAAAGAACAAAAACTCAGCACAATACCAAATAAAATCAATTCGAATTGTACGGAGGTGTTTAAGGTGTTCTTTTTTCTGATTTTAACGACATCCCCTTTGTTTAACCGTGCCGTTCCCGTGCTCCCCCGCGTAAAACGGTATTAGCGTTTTGTGAACAAGAATTTTAAAACGAAATCATCTTTAGCCCCATAATGGTATATATTTAGCATCAACAACCCAATCGATTTTGCGATGTTTTTCTGTTCGTCTGTTAGGAAAAAATCGATTATTGATCAAAATATATTCTTGAATTTGAAAACGTAAAACGTAAACGTTTACAAACTTAATTAGGCACCAGACATTAAGTAACAATATATTTACTTAAAAGAGCCAATAACGAAGAATTTACCCGCAATTATTGTTACCAATTTTATATCATTTAAAATTTCGTGTTATTTAGGGCTCTATAAGTTGAAAGCCACAAAATTAGCTGTAATTTTAAAAGACTTGGGGATTTTCTATTTAAAAATGGGAGTAGTATAATTGGACATGGCACACAAATTTTTAATAATGATATTTAATCATCGATTAACTTGGCATACTCTTTTGGTGTTCTAACGCAGCATAGACTAGTTTATAAAAATAAATAAATTGGTTAAATTTGGGTGTGAATAAGTAAAACGTTTTTTGAGGTTAAGCCAATGCTTTCTCAGGAATTATCTTCTACTCCATGTCTTCATCAACTACTCTCCAGCTGTCGTGAGTCGCATTCCAAAGCTTAAGTGCTTTCTCTATGCACATAAAATCTAAATAGGCTATTAATGTAATGCTTTTTGTGTTTTAGATTGAGAAGAATGCAATGCGATAGACAAGAATTAATTGTCGCGCTTCATTACCTTTGTTGTTGTAAGAAACTTGAATTTCAATGTTTTATATTTTGCTGGCTGAAGTCAATTAATAATGGGTAAAATAGGACTAATATTAACTTGGTCCGAATGAATTTGATGATTAGCATGATAAACTCAAGAAACTCTTCTGAGAGCCGTATGAAGCGAATGTAATTTTCTAGCAGTTGGTTTAGACGAACGACTAGTGTCGGTATAGACTGAATTTCGTCCACGAATTTAATGGCATTATTATGCGCATGAGTGATTTGGCTTTTGATGAAGCCCCTTTGTTGAATCACACTCCGCATGACGATCGAATTTAGGGGACGGTTCTATACGATGTAGCAATCTACAGATCACCGTTGGCAAATACAATAAGTTAATTTAAATGTCCCGAAACCAAACGTGTAACTGGCGATCCGGCTCGAAGGACCAAAAAATTTATGTATGTAAATGGAACGCCAAAAGTGTCATTGTTTAAATTACTCTTTATTTGGTTTCACCGAACGTTAAATTAACTTGTGGATCGCGATGCGCTGTGGTAGCATTGGTAGCAAATAACGCAAATTATTGGTCGTAGGACATTTTTTAAAAATAACGAGATATTTCGATCGAAAATTTAGATTTAGCCTGACATCAAAACAAATATATGTTATTTTATTTTTAGATAAATCTGTATAAAAAAAATATCCTAAGCTAAAGCCGGTTAAAAAGTTATAGACTCGGATTGAACATTTGGTTCTTTAAGTGTCTTATAATTTATAAGGTGATGTGATATGCACAAGAAAAAATTAAATATAATGATGTAGTAGACAAAAGAATTTATTTCCCTCGAACAGCCTGCCAGTCTTTGTAACACGCCAATCTCTTTTTTTAATAACAAACATGCTAATTATAACTAAAGAAGCGGATCTATGCTCTGCTTTTATGAAATCATGGGGAAGAATTGAAAATGACTAAGCTGTTTACCTTAAATATGATTAAGCCATTGAAATCCTTAGCAATTATTCAATGCAATGCATAGACTACTCAAATGTGATTGCTTTCAATTTTTCACTTACAGTTAATCATGACTCCAAATGACATTACCACCTAAGTAAAGGAAGATGCAATTTGTCCAATAAGGCGACTAAATCAATTTTAACATCAGATTTTTCGCTCAATTGTTACTCAAAAATAAACTGACATTTTATTATTTATATAAAGAATCTAATTTAAATCGGCTTTTTAGCAGATTCGCGCTTATGGTAGCAGTTTTTACTGATCCGATTCATCATTTCTATTCAATTGAGGGATCTTTTTTATTAAAATTTTTATTTTATACATTATTATTATTACATTACTGAGAAATAGTGACTTCTTCGGGCAAAGTTCAACATAAAATTGTATTCATATATATTTTAAGTCTCTTAATATACATATTTCTTTGCGTTTATTGGGTAGGTAAAATCATACCTTTAATTTAAAATATAACTAGCATTTCCATTGTCAAACACGCAAATACACATACATACAGACAGACGTTGCTTATTTCGTTCGGTATCCTATTCAGATACCTGTCTAATTATAATGTTGTCCAAATCATCCTGTGGGATAAGCCGTAAGTTCATATCGTTGGCCAAATGTAGAACAGCATATAGCGCCACAGACGGCGACAGCGAATCAGCCATTTTTGCATTTAGGATGCCTGGTAAGTGTTCGTAGATATCCTTAAAATTGGCCATGCCCTTAGCATAGGTCTCTTCCTTTGCTTTAGGATGTACAGGTATCTTGTCTTCATCCACCGCATTTAGCAATTGTTTTTGTATTAGACAATTGCAGCTACGCTTAAGATTCTTCATGTCAATAACCTTAGCTCGCTTTGCAAAAGGCACGATTACTTTTGTAACCTAAGAAGGGTAAAATAAACACAAAGGTTATAATTGGAATTTTCATGTAAACATAAAGCTAAGTGAAATCGTAGCAGAAGCAACCAAGTGCGAAATATTCAAGGACAGGTATGGGGAATACCACTAAATATATTAATAACAAGTTTTGTTAACTTAGCTCGAAATTTGCGCAAGGGGTCTATTATGTGACTCTAGCTTAAATACTGCGAAAGATATGGGTATATTACCGATTTGAAAAGATGGAAAATATAATAATTTGTTATACAGAACCGGCCTACCAAATCAGGTGATTGCAGTTTAAAAACGACGTAAGAACGTGGACTGTAGATTGGGGATGTGGCATCCGAGGTGTATTAACTTGTTATAGATTTTTCAGAGCCCCCAGGTGGGCCAGAGCACTACCCTTTGAACTTTTTCTTTTAATTTAAATTTTCTTTAAAGCATTGTAAAAATCGGGACAGCATAGTAAGATAGAAGATAAGCAACTACTAATATAAATTAAGGCCCAGAATATGTTGCGAATTATTTCCAATAAGGCTATAAAATAGAGAGCTGTTTAAAAATGCCCAAGAAACTATAAACAAGAACTACAAAAGATATACATGGGCAATCGCAAAGCATAATATATCGACCTAAATAAATAATTAAAACACGAATACCCCGTTTCCTATCTCTATGACGAGTTTTTAAAGCTTCGCACTTTGCAAAGCTCATGCTATGTAATGTCCACCTTTAATGTTAATTTCAAGCCTTAAGAAATTCTAAATCATCATGTCCCCTAAAAGTAATTTATATGAATGACTACGGTATGTTTTTTGACCTAAGCAAGTGTTATAAATTTGTATTGATTGGTACTAAAGGTTTAAATATATTACTAGTGTACAATGTCTCTCCGTACGTCTGCCTGCATGAACGCGAGTTTCTTAAACAACCTTAAAGCATAGAATGTGTAGGTGTTACACCCATATAGGACTTTAAATGGTTCGATCAATGCCTAGTTTACATAGTTATTTTACGGAAGATATTTGCATTATTTTGTTAGTGCGGTTAGGGGGTTTACTGGTTTGATGAGTTAAAAAACTTGAATCTTATACACATATGTCAAACATTTTTAAACAGCAACCTATCTTTACCGAAGAGTTAGAGTACACTGCTGTTGGGAATTTTAGAAATGTCTGTGTCGGCCACCGGGCCCTTGTAAAAAGAATTAAAATGTTTAATAGGAGACGCCACAAGCTATCGTATTATCGAATTTAACTATACACATATGTGCATGAATTTATCAAACAAAACAAAACAATTTTGTTTAAAGAGTTAATTGGTTTTGGAGATCAGAGACGAGATTTTGCAACTATTGGAAGTATATGTGTCTACATTTGTTAATATATCTCATACCTGTGTTGGTGCTCCCTCAAAGTCGGTAGCTATTTCCAGAACCGTATCATTGCAGTTTTGTCGTAAAGTGGCATTCCCTTGACTGATTTTGCCATATGTTGATGGATCACTGTCCGGAAAGTCGTCGCATTTATCACCGCCTACCTGCATGCTGCTAACATTAACATTTTCAGGGAAATGAGGCGTGTCCGCATCAAAATTGTCATTGTCAAAAAGATCAACATCGTCAGTCCCATCATCAGCAGCATTATTATCAATATCCATTTCATCATCATCGTCTTGTACACCAAATCGTCGACTCACTTTAATACTGGGTGCGTAATCATATTTAAAGAAATAATTAGACTCAAATTCGAACTTAGTAGGCAGTATAAGCTTGCGGGCATCCCAGCGCTTTTGATAATTTGTCTTGCGGAATTTTGTATTCGCATCAAGGGTCTGAAACAGACTCTCTGTGCACTCTCCAAAGTTCAGCTGCTTACTGCGACGCTTTGCTGCCTGTAAAGCCGCGCGACGAGCGCGTGCTGCGGCTGCTGTAGTAGTGCTGTTTGACCCACCAGCAGCTGCAGTATTTTCCTGGGCGTTAGTCTGACCAAAAGTACTGCGAGCCCTTGAGCGCTTAAATTTCCAGTGCGATGGTCCCGCCCAGAACTGACAGATTTGATCCATGGGTCGATATGAGTATTCTAGCTTAGAGATGCCATCAACGGGACGTAAATCATCTATAAGCGTTGGCTTCTTGCGCAAAGCGCGGCAATGCTGCAATGTAGTACGCTCCTCGACTGTCAGCTCCTCAAGTTCATTGTAGTCTACCTTTAGAACAGTTGCTTCCGGCGCATCTAGCTGCGGCATTGGCTCGCAATCGGCATTAATGTCAAATGCCATGGATAGTTCCATTGGATTTTCATAGAATTCATCTGCATTGTCCACGCTGGTGTCATCATTTTCAGTAACATGCTGCGCAACCGGCTCGTTTTCATTGCTTGGATTGGGCGCATCGGTGATGATATAACCAGAAAGCAGAGGACGTAATTTCAATTGCTGATCGTAACGCCGCAGTTTAGTGGCCCACTCGGCGCTAACAAGTGAATGTGTATCCAAATTTTTGACATTATTAACCATTAAAGTGTAATCTTGCACATCCGCCGCTTTTGTTTCTGAGTTCCAAAATAGATAATTCGTTCGCAGTCGCAGCTCCGAATCCTCTGTAGGAAGTATATTGTGCATAAGCCTATTTGAGGCATTTATTGAACCCACTGTGGAGTTGAGTTTCCCGAATACCGGATCCTGCAATGGCGCCGTATCTAATCGTGCGTTCAGTGTATCTTTGTTTTTAGTCACCGTTGAGACTGCTTTGCGTGCACGTTTTTTTGTTTTCGGTGCCGCTCCCGACAAAGGTTCAACGACGGCTTCGCCGCCTTCAGGATTGCCTGCAACGCTATCGTCGCCGTCGGCAGCCATATTAAGCTGCTGCTCTGTTAAAGTGCGTGCATTAAGACCCGCTGACATGCGCATTGCATCCACGTAGATTGAATCTACGCGCAAGCCATACACTTTTGACGAAGCTTCGAGCGAAGATCCAGCCATCTATACATAGAAATTTATAGTATAAATTAAAGAACGTCCCTAGTAGGTATTTTTAACAGAATTGTGTTCTCATAAATGATATACAAAATATTATCACATAAGCAAATAAAATGTTCTAATAGCCAATTTTTCAACTTACCTTAAAATTGCTCAAGGTCTTGTGATGTCGATCAAGCAGAGAAGACAGCGTGTCGATTAACGACAGGCTCCAAGCATTGTCACGGCTGAGCTTGTTGCCGTTGTATATTTCCAGGCAATTTCGTATTGTTTCGTTTTCTTCAATCGATTCCAAAACGCTACTGTCTCGGGGTCGTGTTTGATTTTGCAGTATCGAGCGGCGGTGCGCTTCACGACGTTCTGCCTCATCATCGTTTATCCTGGTCGTCAGATCACGCAGCATACTCTCACGGTGGCTTCCAACTGCAGATCGACGCAGCGGCGTCTCTGATCGCGGTAGAGTCATGATCTTTAAAGCAAAACGTAAGCAGCTTTGTCTGTGCAACTAAAAACAAATGTTTTTAATTATATGTTATAAACAATACAATTTATTTATTGCCTGTACTTTGCAGATTTAATTTTTATTCCCTTTTAATATTATGCTTGTATTAGTAATTATTTACAGTGTCTTTCAAAAGACGCCGCAATCTAGGGCTGTAAGTGTTATATCGATATATAAGTGTTGGTCAACAGCTGGCCTGGTGGGACGATTTTATTTTCAAACGAAAGCTTAAATAGTGTCTAATATAACCGAATAAATACAATTCTACGAATCGCAATTATTCAATCTATGGTTCTACAAGTTACTGGCAACGATTTTGAAGCTTTTAATTTCTTCAAACACATATATAAACAATATTTTAAGTGGGATATCTTGCACAAAACACCCAAAATGAATTAGTTAGATGCATACTGATATATTAAAATTTGTATTTGATTTAGACTATTAATATGTAATATTTGCTAATCCTTATTTTACATAGGAAACAGTACTAAAACCTACTTATATACATATATATATAAATTCGCAGTTTATATCAATCGGATAAGATTCGGAAGTTTCACAATGAATAAAACATCGATTAATTAAACATAAATATGTATAGCGTCTTTTACTAGAATGTAATAAACAATAGTTGGACGTTTTGCAACACTGTGGCGTTGGTGTAGCCCTCGATGGCGGCAATCTAATGCTCAATTTACAGATATATTGTGTACATTTGTCCGGCAACGAGTAGATTTCAGTAACTGTTGTGTTTTGTCTAAAAAATTTTGTTAGAAATGATTTTGTTAGCGCAGCAATAATCTATTGTTGACAATTTAGCAATATCAACGTGTAAAGTTAAAAGTCATATTGTTTTTTTTATGTGAGTGTGAATAACTCCATATTTATATGTGTATGTACATTTGTGCAGCAAAGTTGAACGCAAAAGAAACAGTTATAGCGAAACATAACAAGAAGCGGAACAAGAATAGAGAATTATGGCTCGCGACACGCAAGGCACTCAGGCCACGCAGAGTCAGGCGTCTAACGTTTGGACACAGATCGAGAGTCAGCCAATGGAAAATATCGTATGGGGCCGACTCTATGGCAAAAATATAAAAATCAAGTCCCTGGGTACGAGCATCACGCCATACAAAATTATTTATACGAATTCGTCCTTCTGTGTTGGTAACTTTAATTCTTATCAAATTGTTTGTAATTAAATGTTATTCCAGGCTAATCTAACTCTGCCAGTGCCTTGTTCTTTCCATAATTTCCAGTTAACATACAACTTACAACATACTTGCTTAAATGTTATAATGTTAAAATTAACTGTAACCTTTAGTTTGTTTCATATGTTAAAAAAAGTTTATTACCTAGAAAATAAGATTATATATTTAACAGCCGGGTTAATATAACCATATCCATCTGTCCATCTATTTGTATACATAAAAGCGTCGAGAACTTTGAAAGTGTTCCAGCTATAATTTCAATGAAACCGTATTCTGAAAGTTTGAGAAAATATTGCTATACTTTATGTTAATTGATCAGTCGATATTTTACCTATTTCAATTTATGAACTTGTTTAGGAATTAAAAAATGCTTTTGAATGATTAAATTAAGAATTTGATTTTGTTTTACAAATATCACATAAAAAAGAGCTTATTCCCTTTTGGATAACAATACTTTTGACTTAATAAATGATGTAAATTAAGCGAATTATTGTAAAAACTATCACTAACATAGATTGATAAACTATACTATAGCTATCTTATCTAGTATAATGACTAACAAAAAAAAAAATTATATTATTCATTGCTGCGAACTTTTTTCTTTTTTTTTACAGACTTAAACAACGACGAGTTTTCAGCAGGACGCGGGGAACTAAATGATTTAATATTGACACTCAATGATTTGCCTGAAAAAATCTTATCGCGTATATCTAAAGTGCACTTTATTATAAAACGCGCCAACTGTGATCTGATGAATCCGGTTTATATACAGGTTAGGAAAAGTACATTTAACAGTGAAACAATATTTTTAGCAAAATTTTGTATTCATAAAAAAATTCGTATGTGCTAATTTTACTACGACTCCCAAAAATTGTATTCACTGCCCAAATATTTGTAACGAACTCATATCCAAAAACTAATATAATTGGTGTTTGCAACCCTCTAGGATCTCTCACGTAATGGTACTTTTGTAAATGGCGAAAAAATTGGAACAAATAAAACGCGTATATTACAAAATGACGACATTATAGCACTCTCCCATCCTACATACAAAGGTAAAATCTGATTTAAAAAAAAAAATAAAATAAAATTATTAACGTATTTGAATTGTTCTCTGTTCTTTTAGCTTTCGTTTTTAAGGATCTGAGTCCGAATGAGGCAATCGGCTTGCCTAGTGAAATAACCGCAAACTATTACATAAATCGTAAACTAGGATCAGGTGCATACGGCCTGGTTAGGCTTGTTTACGAGCGACGGACATGCGAACAGTTTGCAATGAAAATTGTTAAAAAGAACATGCTCGAAGTGAGCGCACACCACAACAACAATTTAAACGATCCAGAGCGTGTGCTTAATGAGGCAAAGATTATGAAAAATCTTTCGCATCCGTGCGTGGTGCGCATGCATGACATTGTCGATAAACCGGACTCCGTTTATATGGTGCTGGAGTTTATGCGCGGGGGCGATTTGCTGAATCGTATTATTAGTAAAAAACTTCTATCTGAGGACACATCTAAATTATATTTTTATCAAATGTGCCACGCAGTTAAATATTTGCATGATAGAGGTTGGTAAAATGGTTTATGATTTATGTGATACCTGAATCTACTTTAATTTAGCTCAACAGGTGTTAAAGCCTTCTCGTTTTAAAATCGTGGGGCTGTCCGGGCGACATAAAATTTGGTGTTGATAATTTTTTGGGGACAAATGTAAAAAGTACATTGGTCGCTTATCGGTACTCCAAAGCCATTAAATGGTAAAATAAATTTTCTGTGCAAATTTATGTAAGAAATGAAAAGAGGCTCTCCGAGCAGGTTCGTAATAATATTCAGTTTTCAGGGTTTCCTAGTACAGCTGTTTTTTGAAATTCGTTGGTCAGGAAGTCATATCTAAAGTTTTGATAAAGATCTTTAAAATATTTAGCTATCTTCCTAGGTTACTCTAGCTGCTATTATGTAGAAAAAATATGTTCTTATCGATTTCTAGCCGCTTGTGAGACGCCCATATAGACAATATAGATATAAACCTAGTTAAAGTTATTTTATTTTATCTTATTGAATATAAAAATCTATTGCGTATGTCCTAAATCGAACCTAAGACCGCTCATTAACTTAGCTTGTATCAAGGCTATTAATCTTTTACTAACCATATTTTGGAAGCGGTTAAGTCTAATGTTTTTGAACAAACAACGCCTGCACTACGGCGCATAAGGCAAGATGACTTTCTTTTAACCTCTAATATTATCAATTTATAGTTGAAATTAAGCAATGAAATATTTTCTTTAAACCTTTTTTCTGTCTTCGCAGGCATTACACATAGAGACCTAAAACCAGACAATGTGCTTCTTGAGTCGTGCGAAGAAGATACACTACTGAAGGTATCTGACTTTGGACTCAGTAAATTTGTGCACAAAGATTCAGTCATGCGTACACTATGTGGAACACCTCTCTATGTAGCACCGGAGGTGCTTCTGACAGGCGGTCGAGCATCGTACACACAAAAAGTAGATATTTGGAGTCTAGGCGTGGTGCTTTATACGTGGTAGGCCAACGCTTTGAAATCTTTCATTTGCATCCACATTTAATATGGACAAATTGCAGCCTAAGTGGGACCTTACCTTTTTCTGACGAGTATGGATCGCCAGCAGGCGAGCAGATTAAGAAGGGTAGTTTTCGTTTTCGTCATCCCGCCTGGCAAGGCATTTCACAACGGGCCAAGTTGCTCATCAAACAAATGCTCATTGTGGATCCCGAAAAGCGACCTTCAATTGATGCTGTACTCAAGTGCAACTGGCTACGAGACAATACCGTTTTGCTTAAAGCAAAGCAGCTGATGAAATCTGAGCATTTGGTGATTGGTGAGGAGGAGAACAATTTCCTGGAGCCGCCTAATAAACGACGGCGGCATTAATAGCGAGCAAACAAGTTTTAATTTTCTGGAAAAATTAATGGAAAATGTTTTTCCATTGCGCAAACTTACGAGGTAAAAGAAGCCATGAGGGCACATATTTCCTTTTTAAAAATATTATTTTGCGGTTGTTGATTATTACGTGTTGTTTATTGAAAGCCATGAATTGCGTCTTGCTAAACCTTGTTTGAAAAAAGGGTATTTAGAATGATTATTGCACTTATTGACGCGCTTTTAATTTAAATATAATTTTAATTAAATTTACATATGTAAGTTGACTTAAGCTGTTTTGCTTGATTAAAGTGCAGTGACTCTTTTTTGATTAGTTTTTATATGTAGATTTATTTCTTACAATTTATTAAAAACAAACCAGCAACTCCTGTGTCAGAGCGATACATTTTTAAATTCATTTAATTAAATGGGTTAGAAATGAATGTTGTATATTTAAGGCCATTAAAAATTGATTTGAAGAGCTCGTTTGTTAGATGTATGAACGGGTCGAACTGTTTTAACTAAGTGAGTTCGCTGTTGCTTTATTTTTGTCAATGTGTATCCTGCGTTACTTTAAAACTCAGCCTTGGTAATGGACAGTATACTAGTTTTCCTTTACTCTTGAGATCGTAAATCTTCTTACTATAATAATAGTATAAGGTGTTTAAAATCAGTTGCCACGCCCACTGGGAAAACAAATTTGGTGAAAAGATATCGAGCTGGTGCCACT
Organism: Scaptomyza caliginosa; assembly: GCA_035044725.1. Taxonomy (NCBI): domain Eukaryota; kingdom Metazoa; phylum Arthropoda; class Insecta; order Diptera; family Drosophilidae; genus Scaptomyza; species Scaptomyza caliginosa. The sequence goes on from JAWNNR010000284.1 coordinate 215,450, forward strand.
TTTTATAAATAAGCATCAAAGTTTTGTGTCCCGCTTTTCTTTGCCACATTAAATTTTCCAACGTTTTCGTTTAAAGAGGTTTAATTAAATATCTTTAAACGCCGGCTGACCAAGTATAGTCCGATTTTATTGTGGTATCAAAGTATTATTTTCACTCGGTTGCGTCTGGCTACAATGTTTTCATCGATTATTTCTATCCATTTTATTCGTTTAACAAACCTTTATACAAAACTGGCACATTCATCCTAATTACTAAAATTACTATGGTTTGTTAAGACTAAATAGTCTAGTATATAGCTTAATACTAAAAATACTTAGCTAGTTAAATTTAATCAGCTATACAAATTGTGTTTGATAACTTATGTGTGGCCAATTTCCGACCGTGTCCAATTGTCAGCAACGTCTTATCATTTTTCCAAACTGCATCTGTTAGGCGTACATGTGTGTTTTCATTACTGTATACAACTTCGTGCTTTTCCAAAACTTTCACAATCTTTACGGCAGCAGGTTGGTTACTCATGACGGCAAGGTGAGTGCTAAAAATGAATTAGTTTAGCTTAAGCTTTATACGTTAACACAAATAAATTTACCCATTCACAAGCAACTGCGAAACATATCCGTTAGAAAAATAGTCATCTGTTTGGAGCAGCTTGCGTGGAACTCTTATATCTAATGTGTGCACATTTCCATCGTAGTCGCCCAAATAAGTAAAATTATCGCCCTGCAGCTCTCTGGGTGATGCCCAAGCGGCACAACTAAAGCTGAGCGAATCACTTCTATTATCATAAAGACAACAGGAGGAGGGAGACGAGGAACGCAAATCCCACAAACGTGCACAGCCTCCACGATCGCAGGTGATAAGCTGTGTAGCAGTTGTTGCAGAAAGTGCCAGACCAGTTAGTTTATCTGTATGAGCTCTGCGTGCACAATAAACGCTACACAAATCAGCGCCCGAGAGATCCCAGACCTGTAAATATTAACAAATTTTGAAATATATATCAATTAATTCTAAACCCACGTGCAAAGCGAAAAAAACTGTAAGTTATTACATTAAGAGTATTATCCAAGCATGTGGAGACCGCTTGCTGTGGTTGCGACTTAAAAACGCACAGCTGACTTATAGGCGCCTTGTGAGCAGATTCTTCGCCAACAAGAAACAAGCAGTATGGCGCCTTAGGGTCACGCACAGCGGAATACGTGGACCAGGCCTGTAGTTGTGCATTACCAAGGGCAACCAGAAGCACGTTGTTTACGGAATAACGCAACGTATTAACAGTGTATTCGCATTGAAGCTTAAAATCAGCGTTATCCACTGTCATATGATCCGTCTGGTCGTATCCAAAGAGCATGCCCCACCATTGGACACCGTCGCGGTGATTTGTTGCTATCGCAAAGTGTTGTAGTTCACTCATGGAAATGCTGTCAAAGCAGTTGTGCAGGCGGGGTGATAAGTTCTCTAGTCTGGCATTCATGTCGGCCACATTGAGATTCGGATAGTTGACATCGCTAGCTAATTCTTTTGCAAGTGGCGGATGGTGTGTAGTCGGCGTTTTATAAATTACAGAACTTCTTTGCGGGAACATTGTAGGCTGTCTTAGCACGGTACGCGGCAACAGAGGCAACAGGCTAGGTGTATTGCTGTTCATTAATAAGTGTTGGAGGATGCTCGATACATCGTTGTATCGATGTTTTGGTAAGATATTTAAACATCGATGTTTATTTCATAGCATATTTTATTACCTTCTCTAGAATGTCTGGCTCCAAAAATATGAAAGCGCACAATTTTAAAATTCCAAAAGAAAGGCACATTTCTTTTAATTCTTAAATGTAACATAATATATATAAAATATATATTTTAATATACGCAATAATTCAATAGCTAAACTTTTTAGCCCGAAAAGTTATCTGGTGTGGACTGCACGAAATCCTGACAAATATAATTAACCCAAAGATTATCATCCATAAAGAAGTAGCAGTATACGCGTCCTACGACATTAAGATTGCATTTGACTAAATATCAATTGATGCAGTCAGGACTAACCTAACCGGAAAAGTTCTGGACACATCGCTTAGTAAATGTACTTTATCCCTACTTAGATGCAGACAGGCTAAAGAATTTATACAAAATAATGGTATGTGGCAAGTACAAAGATACTGTCTGTGAGAAGTGAGGCTTGGAATCATGCATGATTAGTGCACAAGCTTACAAAAACCGTTTCTTGAACTAAATCGCAACTTACATTATCGCTTCGTTCACCAAAAGATACGAGTAAAAAAGGATAAGGGAGATTGAGCTTGCAGAAGGCAAAACCACAAATTAAACATTGACATTAATACTCTAATTCGATGTCAAGCTTATCCATGTCAAGCAGCATTGACACCCTTTTTTGGAACGAAATTAGTTTCAAGTCGAAACCACACAACGTTTTAAATTTAAAGCAGAAAGCATGATGCTTAATTAATACAATTTGTCAACAAATTTAAATTTAATCACTAAAATATTACGTTTTAACCATTACTTAAAAATCGAAGCTCAGGACCTTTTTAAAAAGCTTTTGTTAGGTTTTATGCGGTATGCCAGTCAAAAAACGAACACACGTAACTAGATGCAAAGTTTTTCAAATCCATAACAAATTATAATAAGGTGTTTTCTATAGCGAGCAAGAATGAGCAAAGAAACATAAAACTTCGACTTCATATAATAGACTGCTTCTGTTGGTCGTATTGTTTTTTGTAGCATAATAATAAAAGAAAAAAAGTTACAGAACATGAAAAAAATTGCAAACCCTAAAAACCCAGTGTGGGTAATCAAAGACTAGCAGGCATTATGATTTTAACAATTAGTTGTCGAAATATTTGAAAATCTTAAAATTCATCTACATTGTTTATTGTGTTAAATGATTTTTATTTTTATACTGTTGTGCCGAAGGTAAACCAAAGCCTCACATCTATCGCCTGTTAGACCACAAAAATATCTGAACCATTCGCAAAATTATCTGAACAACGCCTTAAGATGCTACAACCTATCCTGCCGCTTTTCAAACACAGTGTTTGGTTACGCATGTACCCGCGCCAAACAACAACTAAGCGTCGCTCTTAATATTTAATCTCTCGATAAGTTATGCTCTGCGCAGCATAAGAGCAAATTAACGTAACTGTTATAACTGTTGTTTTTGCATATGCTCATCGGGCTTTCTTTGTATTGTATTTTCTATTGCTTGCCCTTGGCCTTAGCTGAGCGCAAGCAGCAGCTGCAATTCGGCAGCTTATCTAGTTCTATTCGATCGATCGAGAATTTAAGTCGCGGCCCGCTTGCCGAAAAATTATTTGCATAGTGCACAGCTCAATTCGGAGTTTATAATTAACAATTAACAATTATAATTACTTTGGCCACGAAGGCAAATAAACCATATATTTATATTTACGCAAATTTCGGTGCATTTTTTATTTAGTTATTTTTGTGTGAAAAATTTCGATAGCTATTGAAAAAGCTCAATAGCTCAACACACAGCATTAAAAAATTATGCTAACAGTAAGACATTTTTATTCATGATGTTATTCTGCTTATATTCTTATTTCTTTCTAATCATTTGCAAGGCGCTGACAAACAAGTCATCAGCATAAATCATGAACGTGTGACACAACTCATTTTGTAAACGTTTAGATTAATACAAATGAAGTACGATGTTAAAATTTAAGGCAGCCGTGCATCATTGGTATATTTTCCTGTTCCGATTTTTCCGGTATATTAAGGCAGTAAAAAATCTTTTGTTGCCATGGCAGACTAAAAAAGAAGTGTAATATTTTATTTGGGTTGAATGTACTTTTTAAAGTTAATTAATGGTAGTAAATCTATATCTGTGATCTTTAAGCAGGACGCATTTTTCAGTCATGGTCCTCATGGCCCTATATATGAACAATATGCTTGATATGAAACCTTCAAAGAGATGAGAAACGGCATAAGAAAAGATCCACCCTTTTTTTTTTAAGTCTAATAGAGATGCCGAGACCGCTTCTGTAAATAATTAAATTGGAAACTGCTTAATGTATTGTTGCTGTGCATTTTTTTTTTATTTTCATCGTATTAGAAAAAAAAATGATATCTTTTACTCGAAGACGGTGGCATTCTTCCTGGCTAACTTTTTAAGCCTATAGAAAAAACAATATTCATTTTCATAACCTCCACTGTATCTGCGAATCATAGAAACATCAATCTTTTAACACTTTACATGAAAAAAAAACAAAGCCTTATAAGACAAAATACATTATAACAAGAAAGTTAAGTGCCTTTTTAAATACCCTTTATGAAAAAAACAAAGACATAAAAGTGGGTTTTCTTAAAATATGACAGCAACAAAAAATTTGTGTTGAATTATTTTTGCTTTGATGACTTAAACTTAATGAAATTCTAAGAGAGTGTCACAGCTGAAGCTACGAAAGCTTTGGAATCTTGTTCTTTCTGTAATTATAAAAAACCAAAATTTGTAACCAGGCTCACTTGTGATGAGACCTTGAGGTTGTAAGTTAGTCAGTGTTTTGACATATTAATGGTTTCTATTACAATTTGGTAGCACGTTAAGATGGAAAGTCAATTTTTGCAAAATATTTGACTTGCCTAAGATTTGGTGTTATTACCCAGTTAGTTTTTTGCAAAGGTCCTTCTTTTTGTTTCCTAGTTTCGGGTGTATTGTACCTTTTCCAACACTACAGTCTAAGGTTGAGAGACTTTTCATTTCCTTTTAACAACATTTTTGGTTTAAATTTACTTGTGTGCTTGACCTAAAGCCCAGAACCTTTATGGGGATACACTTTGATGGTGTGATATTTCTTCATTTGTTACAACGAGTTACGTATTTGTTTCGAAATCCCATGACGAATCATGGGTGTTTGGTTATGACATTGAAACCACAACTTAATGCAATTTCTTTGATCCATTCCTTCGAATTGTAGAAAATCGAAGAGCACACCAAAACACGACTAGCCTTTTTATCGGTACCAACATAACAGAAAAAATGCGAAAATCGAACTCACGAAATTTGAAAATAACGGTTATTTTTTATCAGACCTCGTATACTACATATAAGTGGTGTTATAACCCTCCCCGGTGGACAACTTGCTTTTATTTCCTAGCTTGTCTAAAGACTAATTGCAATTTAATCTTTTCCTAAGGCCCTGCATCATGTGTAAGTACCGGTTAAACTCTCGGAACGTATCGATGACCCCTTAGTCTAACCTGGATTGTAGTTGAATGTTTGGGATAGATAGTTTTTTGGTGGGGACAAAAGTGTATCCGGATATGTTTTTAAACGATGGCGAATAACCGCATAGGACGCTTTTTGTATTAATATCGCATAACTGTCAAGTGGGAAAAAAACTTAACTTAAAAAAATTGTGATTCTAGCTTAGGAACTTGAAGGAAAAAAAGTATTTGATTTTAAACTGTTGATTTGACTTTTTTAAATTTTTTTACCGATGAATATAATATAATGATTTCCATTTAGATCAGACAAGACTTTTAAGAATGCATGAAATATTTGACACTGTTCAGTTTAATATATGATATTAGATATATGTATCTTTATCATTGTGTCAGAAAATATTGTATTCATACGGCAGACGAAAAGACGCTGCACAATATCATTATAATCTTGACATTCGATTTCATAGTGTAAATATGTTGCGATAACTAGCAAGCTATCTTTTTGCAATATATATCGCTTTCAGTTTCGATTAAAATTAATTGAAAACGGAGTTAACTTTACACCAATGCGAAGCCCTGGCTTATCAGTAAATTACATACCATGAAACGGAATAACATTATAATAACAGTAAACAATATGTACGCCTACGCGAGAGACGTGTTTTTATTGTACTGTTGGTTAAAATATAATCAAAACATTCTAAGAGTATAACTACGCTTGCCAAATTAGCACAAATCGCAATAACAAAAAACAATGCAAAAAGCACAAACTATACTTATATAACTTGTGTAAGAATAATAAATAAAAACAAATAAATGTAAACAAATGAATACACGCAGATGTGTATGTAAGTTCATCAAAAAAGCAACAAAAACAATTTCTAAAGATTGCTAGCAGGATTATTGGAATATATTGACTCAAGAACAAGAGTACACTGTTAGCTCAATAAACTCAACATGGACTCGGGCAACGTTATGGACATTTATGTCATTTATTTATTTCGCCCCGGAAGTTCACCCGTTGATTGGTGTGAGGGTAATTATTTAATATCATCGAATATTGCTGAGTTCGTCAACACGGTGAGTATTCTTAAATAAATATCTTAAATTCGTATTCATTCTATAACAATTCTACCAGCAGCAATACGTAAACAAAAAAAAAAACTATAATTATGGTCATGCTTAAACATTTAATAATCCTGTTCAACCCAAAGAACAAAAATTATTTTAAACAAAGCAAGAAATAACTATTTATACTTATTGTACGTTTTATTGAGAATGTATCTCATATCTTACCTTTTTTCTATCATATCTTATTCAATTCTCTTTGAAACTAAAACATCGTTGGGTGTTATCCTTTTACACAAACTAAGCAATGGTGAAAATTTGTGAATTTTTTTTAATTCGACAACCAAAACAGTTTTGTAGACACATAAGCTTACAAGCCAATGGCAAATTAAAATTACATATTGAATTGATATAACAAAATTAGGAAACGCTAGCTGTATTAATTTATTGTATTATGCAGCTAGGTGAGTGCATTGATTTCCAATATATTAGTTACACTTGCTTATACCCAAAATCTTATATCCTAAACAACTTAATATTTCTTTTTTCCGTTACAGTTTAGCAACATTCTTTTTATTCTACTGCCGCCATTGTTAATTATGCTGTTTAAGGAGTATGGGCGCTTCGTCACACAAGGAATACATTTGATCTGGGTGTTGCTCATTGTTGTGGGTCTGAGCTCTATGTACTTTCACGCAACGCTCAGTTTATTGGGTCAACTGCTTGATGAACTGGCCATATTGTGGGTGTTTTTAGCTGCCTTCTCGCTGTTTTATCCGAAACGATACTATCCAAGTTTTTTAAGAAACGATCGGTAAGAGTCTGAAGTACAATAATATAATGGCCGCAAAAATAATTTTTGTTATTTTTGCAGTAAATCATTTAGTTGGCTTATGTTACTGTCGGCCTTTGTCGCAACGGCTCTGTGCTGGTGGAAGCCGATTGTAAATGCCTTTGTTCTTATGCTTATGGGGGTACCGACAATGATAATGCTGTATAGTGAGCTGCAGAGGTATGTATGTTATAATTAAGTTGCTCAAAAATATTAATTGATAAGCTACATTAGTTCTTTGTCCGATTAGTCAAACAAAGACAACAACTTCTGTGCCCCATAAATCAAGCATGTTTATATTAATTATCGTGCTTGCTTAACAAATTCTGGTAGAATCAATCATACAGACCAAAGAACATATTTTTCAAACAAAAGATAAACAAATAAATAAGTAGGTAGCTAATGGGGCTTTAATTTGGACATAGCAGTACTGAAATTAAATTTCAAATGATTAGTTTTATCTGCCCGATTTCACTTTGTTTAGGATAAAAAGTTGTATCATCTGTCTAGTACATAAAAGCTATGAGAAAAAAAGTATATTTATATATTTACATTATAGATAATAACACAACAAAGAACAATGGAAATTGAAATGCGTGCTTTATACTGCATAAGCCAACGATATAACAAAGAAAGTTATACCTAGCCATAGAAAAGTACAAAGTGCACAAATCGAAAACAGATACATTACAAAAACAAAAAACGCACAAAGCAGATGTTTTTTTTTCTCATATTTGGTTTTCAAAAGACATTCAAAAGAAAATGGAAATGTATGCAGCCACTTTGGTTTGTTTTTAATACACTTTTTTTTTATATATATATATTATTATTATATATATATCGCAAACCTCCAAACAATCAGATATATTTAAGATTTAAATTATAACAATTTAGAATAAAAGAAATTATAATTAAAAAACAGTTAAGATTTACGTGGCCAAGTTTCTAGCTTGTTGTCGGGCGCATTCAGTTTTTTTTGTTGCTCTAAACAGTTGTTGAAAAAAATTCTTTAAGCTGCATCAGAATGAAATGTTCTGGTATTTAATTAGTTACATAAATAAGTTTATTATCAGGAATTTCGACTGTTCTTAAAAAAGTTATTAATAGTTGGTGTGCCTGGTCAAACGTCACAATTCAGATTAAATAAATGTTCAAATTGTATTAATGCAAAAACAAAAAAATTCACTTTCTTTTATAGAGTTCGTGATCAGCGCGTTTATCGCTTGGGCCTGCGAGCAACAACTGTTTGGGGCGTGGCAGTTTTCTGTTGGATCAACGATCGCATGTTTTGTGAGGCCTGGTCCTCCATCAATTTTCCATACCTGCACGGTTTTTGGCATATATTAATTTTTATAGCTGCCTACACAGTTCTGGTGCTATTCGCATATTTCTATGTGGAATCTGAGCTGCCGCAGCGTCAGCCATTACTCAAGTATTGGCCAAAGAATGAGTTTGAATTTGGTATACCGTTTGTATCTATAGGAAATCCAGGTAAGATACTACGCAACACTATTTAGGCGTAACTTTAAAAGGAAGCAGCAATTTCCTTGTAAAAAAAAAACAAAAACAACTGCAACCTTATTAGTTAAGATGTTAAATGATTTAGTAAGTTAGTAATTAATTATTTAAGGAATTAACTTGTAACTTATTGTTCTTTACTTTGTTTTGACTCGTTGCTTACGTGAAAATGTTTGAATTGTAAAAACTTGAGATTTAGTCTATTAAGCAATAATCCTAAGATTTAAAGCAGCTTGTAAACATAAATATTGATCTTTAATGCTTAGCACAAGTTCTATAAACTTAGAATATGTAGCATAAATATGTACACATAATACCCTTGTTGCTCTAAAAACACAAGCGAAATAATTAAATATATACACACTTAATCAGCAACAAATGCCGATTCGATTTGTTCATCTTCGCTTGTATAAGCGTGTTAATTTCTGTGAGACTTCCTGTTTTGTAATACACATTATTTACTGACAACAATTAAAGCTTTCGAAGACAAAATAATTGGCATCTGTATAAAATTGCATTAAAATTATTTAATACCGGAGAAATTTCAAGGTTAAAGACGCAGTATCTTAGTAGTGCATTCAAACTGGAACACGCATACGAACGTAAGCTTCACACAAGCAATGCCTGCATACTTGAAGTCTAGATTTCAAACCAGCTTTGTTCGGGCTTATCTCGACCAGAGCGTATGCAACTATTTGTTTAACATTGTCGGGTAAAGTCAACAATTCTATTCTTCGAATTTTTTTTAAAAGATTGTGTTTGGCGTTAAATCTAATGATTTTGTTAATGTGCTACATATGTGCACAACAACTTTTATCATAAATATAGATATATGACTCAACCAAGACGCGAAAATTTTGATGTCTCAAAAAAACACAGATTCGACGGATTGAGGCATATACGCAGCTTACCCTAAAAGAATAAAATAACATTTAGATTACTGGAAATGGGAACAAGAGTATGCAAACTGACCAAAGCTAGAAAAAGTTTAATTTTTAAATTTCAAATTTATATTTTAATTAACTACATAGTTTTCAGTTGAAAGATTAAACACCCGAAAAAGGGGTGAGAGTTGAGTTCCGAACCTTTGGGTGAGAATTTGCAAAGATTCCAAAACCGTGCTTTGAATATGTTAAAACTCCGGATAATTGAGCTTTTCTTGCCATGCAAATAAATACAGAGAAAGGTTTCAAACTCAATAAAAATGTGATCATAAATATACGAATGCTTCTAACAGTATATATCCATTTATTTCTTACTACATCATTCTGAAAGTTTCACACATTACTTGTAAAATTATACAATATATATACAATATTGTGCCTTTTCATTTCTAATCAAGTAAAGATCTCTTAAGAAAAATTACGGAATGTGTCATATTTATATATACATATATCGTATATAATTTAATATTTGGAGCTAAATGCAAGAAAAAAAAAATTTATTTCAAACTTTATTTTACACATCTGTACAAGTAAGATTGTAAAATAGAACTCTGCTTATGCCAGCGTTTGGGTCGTTGAAGAAATCTCGGTTTGGAAACTTTGTTCTTCGTTCTACTTTTAGTGCTCAATGCTCTTTAAGTAGATTTATGTTAAGGAGTCGTAAACAAGGTTTCGCTCAACGATCAAATTTTCTGGACTTTGCATTTTTACATTTGGATTCTGCCCGTCATTGTTTAATTTTACCGTTAGGTGCACAGTTTATGGCACCACCTGCTGCTCGCTTGGTAGGCTAATGTGACCTATGTGACTTTATGACTTTGGGTATTTGTGCTTAAGTGCTTGCAAGTTAATTTCAAGAATGTTTTTTAAATTGAACTTTCTTTATTGAAATCGAAAATGGAACTGATTTTACAAAGCTTAAGAATACCATGATCTAAGCTGTGGCTTTCGGCAGCGGCGCTGGCGCTGGTGCAGTTGGTGGCGACGTCGGCGTAGGCGGACCCTTTTATGTTTGTTTAGATTTGTTGGTCAATATTGTGCAACTGTTTAATTACAAAGTTGCAGAATTGTTGATGCCACTGAACTTAGGTCAGGCAATAAACAATGTTTATGCGATGAACAATGTTGCGGTTAACTTGTAAATATTTATGTCCAATGTGATATTTCTTTCAAGTGCCTGTGCAGTTTATGTGATACACGTGTTGTTGCTAGCGTTATGTGAGGGTTGACATATTATATGTTGATATTATAATATTTTATTAGGATCTGGATATGTCAAAATATATATTTCTTTGCCAAAAGAAATTTTACATTTGATATTTACAACCTTAACCGGAACGTTTCCTTAAATAAAAATTTAGCTGGTTTTGTTCACTGATACTATACTTTACTTGGGTTCATTCTCTAACAGCCGGCTTGAAATCGTGATTTTTACTGAATTAAATTTCTGTTCCTCAAAGTAATATGTTTTAAGATTTAAGCTGTGAATTAATAAATATGTGTTACTTGAACCACTTTTTTTTTTAACTATGTTACAAAAATATCAAAGCAATTGTCGTGCATTAATCTAGAAAAAAATGTTGTTATTGTTTTTTTTATTATATTAATAAAGCCAAGAATTCCAATTTAGTGTATTCGAAGTAGTTTAAATTGTTAGGCGAAACCTTGAATAAAGATTTAATAAAAATACAAAAAACACTGTCTGTCTTTATTACATAATTTATATATTTCTTTTATAGTTAGCAACAAAATTCCATTAATCACTGGATCCTAAAACTAAGTCAAAATAATGCACGTTGGTAAATTTGCTTTGACACAGCCGATAGCTTGGGATATGGAGCTTATGACAAGTACTTAAATTGGACCATACGCTTTTTAGGGATATTTCGAATTATTTCATTATTAATCTAAACTGCTAAGACAATAAATGTTAAATTTGGAATATGTGGAAATATTATTTAAAAATATTTACATAGTAATTAGTAAGAAAGAAGCATTTGCATCAAAATCAGTTAAGATTTAGCAAAGAATTTAGTTGAAACATTTCAAAGCGTAAAGATCTTTTAGTTGCGCGTTTCGACTCGAAGAGTTCTCGGTTTTTTTTTTTTTTTTTTTTTGCTTTTTAAAGTGTGTTGATATTAATAAATGCAATGCAACTCATATTAATAGTATGTCATCGACTTATTTATACTGCACTAAGACATTGTATACTTTCATTACAAATTATAATTATTATTATTTTTCTTATTAGAAGTTACCGTTGTGAGTTGAAGAATTTTTAACGTACATTAAACGTAATTTTTTTGATTGTTTTAGATTTGTAAATGCATGTATTTTGGCACCAGCGTATTTAGCTTGAAGCAACGCATTAATAACACATAGAGATTCGAATAATCTTATTTTTCAAATCATTTTGTGTTTATCTCTGTTAACGATCAATGCCAGCTTCTTTTAACGATATCGACAATTTTTCGAAATATCCAATGACCGACAGTAATCGGTGGGGTCGTTCTCCCCTGTAGTTCCTTACGTTTAGGTCACATTGTAATTGGAATCCAGGTTGAGTTATATTTAGATGCTCCAAATAGCCTAAATAACAACATGAACTCATCAACTGTATCAGAAAAATAAAGTTTAAAAAAATCTGGCTCAACATCTGGAAGGCGATAGAGGAAACAGTGCGGGTAGCACGGAGGTTGGTGTGAGGACAGTAAAATACTGAGTATTTTCCCAATCACTTTAAGCTATAAGTCAAGCACGGCGACGAAAGTGTCATGGTAAGCGCAACACCAACGGCAGCCAACGTTGAAAACTTGGCGTTTTTAGAAGAAACATTTTTAAAATTTATTTTTAATAATTACTTTTTTGTATAATAAATGTCTCAAGCTGAAAAGTCGCAAAATCCCAGTCAATCCCAGTCTCCACGTTGCTTATTAAAATCAAAAAGTTTAATATCTTTGGGAACGAAAAAATAACTAATTAATGTATATCGCGCCCTTTTCCTTTGACATCGCTGATAGGCGGGTAGAGCGGGTTTACCCACTAAACTTAATCCGATCGCTCCCTGCTTGGTTTGTGGATTATCGGTGACGCCCGAACCACGGACGTTCAAAGAAAACAACTGTTAGTTTTAAATGAATAAAGATATGAATGAAAAATAGAACAAATTAATTCCTAAATCTATCGAAATAAACAAGTATTGTTTTGCTAGCATTGTCGTCGGGTTAGGATAGTCCGGAGAGCAGAAGCAAAAATAACCTTTTCACTGGACCATTCATATAGCCTGGCGGCGGGGTGGAACACGGCCTAATTATCCTAACATATGGCTTTAAAAAATAGATGGAGCGGTGGAGGCGAAGATACGTCTGGACGGATAGAAACCAGTATAACCTCTTCTGCTGTCGACGAACATTAATGCAAACATCCAGTGCGGCAGAGCCTTCCAGCATCCATTGAGCAGCCAAGATATGTAACACACATACGTAACAGTATCGTAAGACGGAGGAAGCACAAGACTATTGTCTGTCTGATCTCGTAGGGTCACACTATTCAAAAGAGAAATTCAATTCTTTAAGTGCGACTTTAGGAGCTGTCACATTGGCACAGATGACGAATGTTCACCAGCAACTAATCCAACATTGATCCATGGGTCAGTGCGTTAAAGCAACAAACAGTCCACACAGAAGACTGTCAACTTGCAGATCGACAGCAAAATATCCTTTCACGGTTTTTTTTACATTTGTAGCATTTTGTTTTATTAAATTATGTTTTGTTTTAGTTTCAATTGATAGCACAAATCTTAACACTGCTTTTAAAATTTTGCCCCGTGCGTAACGCTTGGCGTAATATTGTTATATTTTTGTTTTCATTTTATCGAATCATTGTCGATCATTGTGGATTTCTTTGTCGCAGACAAGGTGATTAACTGACCGATCTCGGCTCTGTCATCTCAAGTCCCACTTTTGAAGTTGACTTCTTTTTCCTTAAACATGTCTTTATTTTCTTGCACATAAACTAAAGGAAATTAGCGAACGACCTCGTTGTTTTGCCCGTCGTCAACCCGGCATCAAAATTTGTGCATGTACGAAAAACACAAATCTATTTTGTAGCAAGTGTTCAACAAAAAACCTCCACCATATATTAAACTTAGCCTAAATAATTCCTTTTTGTTTTGGGATACGTGATTATGCCTTGGCAGGCATATAGACAGACGAATTCGGCTTGCGCCCACATACACAACCATCATGCAGCCAACGACGAGTGGACAAAGGTTGACAAACAAACGATAACAAGACGTCGCCTTCTCAGAGCCAAGGATAAGTATGTAGTTATAGAACAAAAATAACTCGTAATTGTCAAGGCTATGTGACAGCACGGACTACCTTTTGTTAAAGTGACCAAACTCAATCGACAAACCGACTTATTTAATTGAACCTGATAACCGGGTGAGCTAGCCAAGGCTGCCAAGGCGTGCTGTATTATTGTAAAACCTTTTGCAAAAGCTCTCCGCACGTTTTGTTGCAGGTCGGTATCGGCCGACCCACGAGCAGGACCAAACGAACGCATTTCGGGAAATTCTCGTCGTGTTGATTAATAGAGAGGTAATGGCGAAAGTCTTGTAGAGCGAATTTTCTTGACGAGTCTGATAGTGCTAGGTAGACTTTACATATTAAATTTAATCAAACTTTTAATTTAGACCTAAAACAAAACTAAGATACTATTTTATACATAAATTATTTTTGAAAATTCTGACCTTTTTTTGAACTATTTTATGCGCCGATCCTTATTACAGAGCTTAAGTAGTGTGAACAGATGGACTAGTTAGAAAACTTGGCAGAAACAATAAATAACACTTTTCCTTTTGTTTAAGTCTACCACGTTAATTTGCAAAGTGACTTATTGTTATTTTTATATTTATCTTACCATTATTTAGATATATACAAAATATTTATATCTTTATAGACGCGACTTATGCATAGCAGTTACATACAAAATAATACAAATTTGGGGAGTGTCACCAGCTAAACTTGGTAGATCTAACCCAATAACTTTAGACAAAAAAGCGATCTCGCTTACAAGATTCAATTGGCTGGGCATGTCATTTAAATTTTGTTTTTTGGCAAGGTCTTTTGCTACTTGCTATTTTCCTACGGCATTTTTGACTAGTTCATTTATATAATTGTAAAATGTTTGTTTACTCGGTTTGCACTCCAAGGTGTTTCGTATTGTTATCAAAATTCCTGCCATGTCGGACGCTTATATGAAGTTTCAAATCAGTATGGTTAAGGTGCTTCCAAGAAAGGAGCGCTCACACAAGAAGAAGATCGGAAGAGATTAACGGATTTTATTAAAATTCCTAATTGTCTACTGAATTAGTTCTCAATTGACTAAAATGCCATATGTGATGTAATCTGTTTTAAAACATAAGTTAAATGATTTTCAGATAATCTAGAGCCCAAAACAAAAAACTAAAATATTAACTTTGTGAAAAAAAAGGTTTCAATGATTTGTGCAAATTTACGTAATAGGCAAAAGAAAGCGTATGCAACCTCCGCCCGTCCATTTGTAGGGATCTTCCCAGCAACGGTTATCTACGATTTATAATATCGCCTAGTCGCGTTTGGACTTAGATGTACAAATACAAAGTACATTCAAGTGGCCCTACAACACATCGGCTTAATATATCGCGGGCTTACTATCAAAGTCATGTAGTCTTTTCTTCAATACTGTTCCTCATAATTCATTTTTTTTTTATTCGTTAATTTGTATTATTGAGTTGAATATAACTTACTCATGCAGTTAACTTAATTTTTTACACTTAAATCTTGTTTGTTTATGTCATATGTGCTGACTGTAATAAGCTTAATGCCGATCCCCAATCCGCACCAATATATGTTATCAAATACTTTAAGTGGTGTACAAACAAAAAGAACGCAGAAACCGCAGGCTAAAACTTGGGTTAAATATTTTGAGTTTTTATTTATTTAATTGGAGCAAAAACCATGCGCATACATGTGTATATATGTGCATATATTAACAAATATATATTAATGGTATATGCGTACTTTTCAATCGTACATTCGCATGTCGTTTTTTTATGCATTTTTACATTGAATGTTAGTATTTACTTTGTAGTTCACTGAGCATGCATCCAGAAAATTTAACGATTTAGTCTGAATCAGATGAAATATTTGTACAGGAATCGTGTGTCGTACGTTTATTGATCGAATTATGCAATCCGATTAATTGATAAGGGCCACGATAAGTTATAATATTCTTTGGCGTTTCAAATATTTTAACCTCATACAGCAGCTCTGGCTTCTTGAGATGTGTACGCAAGTTGTCCCAAATATAAACAGCCAAATTCTCCGTCGTGCTGGGCTACAATTACAGATTTTTAATTAAAAAATATCTAAAATTTATATAGTTATTCTGTACTTACTATTTTTGCAAAGTATTCCACATCCTTATCTAAATTCTTATGATCAAGGTGCTTCATAATCACTGATTCAATTGCATCCTTTAATTCCGTAATGTTTACTACCATTCCTGTGCGTTGATCGATTGGACCGCATACAGTTATTTCAACTAGGAATATAAATAAATATATTTAAATAAAAATGTTGATGGCATACCGGATTGTCGTTTTTTTAATATACATTTTTAATATTTACAATATAAAAAAAAAAAAATTTAAGTATGACTTTTACAGCCAGTTTTTTTTTAGAAAATTACTTTTTCTCGTTTGTCCTTGACCAATATATCAATCAATTTTAACATTCTTGACCTTTAAGATTTAATTATTGTGAACTTGAACATGGGTTGATAAGCAAACCTATCAGACAAGGTCTAGTTAGCTGTGTGGTTTGCCATTGTTTCATCTCAAATTTCAATGACTTAACTTGTGCTAAAGCAAATCGTACTGTAATGCAATATGCATGCCAACGCGCAGTTAATCATGCATTTAATAAAATCAATTAACGCGACAATTTGTATATACCTGATTCGATTAAAAATTGATAAACAGGATAAACTAGTACAAATAGAATAATCTCCTATCCAATAGAGTTTATTCATGAACACCATTAACTGAACTCTCGAAGTTCAGAACGTTAAGATTTTAGAGATTCTATAAAACACTATCACCAACAGTTAAATCTTCTTATATATTTGTTTCTGAAATTTACCAAAAAAAAAAGATTATTTTTTAATGAGCCTGCACATTCACATCTACACAAAACAATATTATATGCTTACAATCTAAGACCAAGGTTAAGGTAAGGTTGGTAAGTTTATTCGCATACCCGTATAATTATGACCATGTCCATGAAAATTGTTGCATTTTCCAAATACTTCCAAATTTTCAGCATCGTTTAGATGTGGACTGTGAAGTAAATAAACAAAAAAAAAAATGGTTAGCATAATTGAATACTTGCTCCACTATATATATTTGAGTACACGTATGCATGTATATTTATGTTTTTTTATAAATTTGATTTTGAGTTTATTAGATTGGTTAAGATGTAGTCAACAACGCTAGCCTCAAATAGGCAACAGTAAAAAATATGATCACGAAATGTAATATATTTCTACCTGTGAAGACGATGACAAGCGCTAAATGTTTCGCGACGAGTAAGAAATGCCACAGGTTGTTGAGACATGCTATTGATTGCGGTCGATTGTTATTAGAAGTCGGCTTGCGTTGCACGTTAGCTAGCACTGTTTTGCTTCAAATGCAAATCCTAATCTCAAAACGCGTTTATTTATACGATTGCCAGTGTATGGGAAGTGTGGGACAGAAGAGTTGCTTGATGCTTGGTGGGCCACTATATACAGTCAATATCTATAGCAGTGTTTGGAGTTTTATTTTTATTTAGTTTATATTGAACATAATTTATCTTATTTAAATTTTAGATCTATAAATTTTGCCCTCGTCGCTATATGCAGGAATGCAGTGACCAGCAACATAAAACATTCAAGAGTATCGATATTGCACTGGCATCGATAACACAAGGGCTTTAATTCTGCCCGTTTAATTAAGAATACTATATTAACGACATAAATTGTAGTTTTAAAAATTATAAAATCACTTATTGTGTTGCTTATATAAATGCAACTGAATACCATTTTCAAAGTTACTTCTGTAACATAGTCGTTAATTATTTGTTACAATACCTAGTGTTGCCACATATGTACAGCACACATGCTGGTCACTAAAATCACAATCGAACAGTGTTATCGAAACAAACACATCAACAGTATACAAATTTGACAACAAAAGAATAGACGCGCGCTATTTTCGAAATCTTTAATTTGTATAAACAAATAAATAAATATATATAAATATATATATATAATGAGTAATAAAAGCACCCCCGTGCAACAACGCATATATCAATACCAAGCACGTGCACGTGTCAGTGTAGGAGCAACTGAAACTGTCAAAACGCCAGCCTCACTCGTTGGCGGACTGCGACGCAAGGTGCTGTGCCGAACTCCAAGGCGCAGCTCTGAAAAGCCAGGTCGCGCTCGAAATGAACAGCAGATGTTAAATACTGGTTTCAGAAGCGGCACAGTGACACCTCAGCCGAAGCCAAGGCCTACCGCTTTAAATGCCTGCTACACGCCCTCTTCCCTCTATCGCAGTGCGGTAAAAGCGACGCCTCTGCGACTGACGCCCTGCAAAAGTAAATCAGCTAGCAGTCATAAAGAAACGGATGCCTTGCAGGAACACGGATACAAAATATCTGAGGAGAGCAGCATGACTGTTGCAGTCCGTGTGCGCCCGCTAAACGCCCTTGAGTGCACTCGATCTAATGTCACCAAAGTGGTTCACGTCCATGGCAACAGCGAGCTAAGTGTTCAAGCAGGGAGCAGCGCTGATGCTTCCGCAGGCGTTTCACACTATTTTAGCTACGATCGGGTATTTAATTCCTGCGATCCCGACCCTAAAAACTGTGCGGATCAGCAATCTGTTTTTGCTGGCACTGCGCAGCCTCTAATTGACATTGCATTCGAGGGCTACAATGCTTGCTTGTTTGCCTACGGACAGACAGGCTCTGGTAAATCATACTCTATGATGGGTATTGAAGCGCTTGACGATGCTGCACTCGATGGAAACGCTCCACACGTGGAGGCCGGCATAATACCACGTTTTTGTCATGAACTTTTTAGAAAAATTGATATGGTTAAAGACCGACTTCAGGTAAATAAAAATAAAAAATGGTGCATTTGTAAATATAGATATATTTACCATTTATAATCCTCAGGTGGAAGTGGAGGTTAGCTATTTTGAGATTTACAATGAGAAAATTCATGATCTTTTAAGCGTTCAACACGCACTGGCCGCAACCGACGCTCCTATGCCGCGACAAGCGTTAAAAGTGCGCGAACATCCCACTTTCGGGCCTTATGTAGTAGATCTGAGCGCACATTCAGTTGACTCCTATTTGGCGCTGCGCAACTGGCTGGCAGTGGGCAACTCACAACGTGCCACTGCGTCGACGGCCATGAATGACAAAAGCTCACGATCACATTCCATATTTAACATTGTGCTAAATCTCACAGATCTTAGCCACGAAGACGTCCAGTCATCCGATACGGATTCCGATACGGTTTTACTGCGCCAAACACGAAGAAGTAAGATAAGTCTGGTGGATTTGGCTGGTAGCGAACGAATAAGCTCTTCTGGATCAAATGGCGAGCGCATTCGAGAGGGCGTTAGCATTAACAAAAGCCTTTTGACTCTGGGCAAAGTGATTGCAGCACTGGCAGATGCCCGCAAGCCCGCTGGCTCTTGTACGCCCAACACATTTGTGCCCTATAGGGAGAGTGTGCTCACCTGGCTACTAAGGGTAAGTAATGCACTGCGTAGGTTATGTAGTCATAAGTTTACTGTTTGGTTTTGATTTTATTCACTATCAGGCTTTAGTGTTTTACACTTTTGCTTAATTGTTTCAAACGTTAGGCGCGTGTCGTTTTTTTTTTACCTTGATTTGACATAATAAATAATAATAAAATACGGACAACGCTTTGCTGTGGTTATAATGTGAAACCTAAAACCATAGAAAATAATTTCCACAGCCGGAAAAAAATTGTTACTCTTGTTCGTTTGGTTTTTTTTTACATAGCTTAACACAGGTTTTGTCTTATCTCTGTTTTAACTGAATCTGCATGTTTCAGTATACCTATGATTTTAGAAGACAGTGAGGTAGTATTTTAGGATGCCATGGCTGTTCTGTTTAGGACAAGTGGCTATTTGCTATACGTTCTGGTTTGATCTAGACTGTTATCAGTTCACGAGACAGGAACACCAGCTTTGATGACGTGTTGACTAAATAATTATGATTTTGCATGTCGTTCTTCTGAATACATAATATTAACCTCTGCTTGAAAGATCGTTAGTAATTTGAACATGGCAACGAAAATCTTACAACACCATAACAAAAACAGTCTTCCGAATGTGCGCAAAGCACAATTTATTGTAGCTATCTATGCATTGACTCTAACAGTTTTATGCCATAAACGTCATGCTATCAATTTGTATGAAATCGCGTTTCTTGAAGACCCTTAAAGCAAATGTCTTGGGATACTTCAAATGCTTTGGACTTAAGAAGGTATTACAAATTTATTAACCTTAAAATGTAAATTGATAAATACACATATCTCTACAGCTACTTTCATCACAAAATGGCTGATGACTGCCCTTAAACCCTTTTGTTTTCCAAACCAAAACTAAAGTCACATTTGGTAGAAAAAGCTGTCGATGGTGGCAAAATAATTCAAACCAGTTATATTAGTAAAATTGGCTCTTAGTTGAGCTCAAATGAGTAACTAATTACTTTCGATTGACATATTAAACGTGTTAGGAGTCAGTTTTAGGTTTCGACTTTTAGGAAAATTGCCCGAAGATAATGGAGTTGAGCTCTGCTGACTTACAGCCAATGTTAACCATTGCCTTAAAGTAGCGTCCTGTCGTATGTGAATCAAGGTTTTGCCAAATGCTTTCCATAGCGATCTGTGCTAAGCCATTGCTACGTGGTACCAATCTCCTATACGATCCTGAGGTTGAGCGTCAAGCATTATTAAAAAATATTGTTAAGCACATGTCGGTAGGTGATAATAATGTAATATAATAATTATGGGTTTCTAAGCCATAAAAAACAGAGAAACCGCTTTGACTCCCAAATATTTTTTCAAGCACCTTAAACCACTCGATGCTAACACCCCAAAACCGAAAGTAAAGGCCATATTAGTGTAATGTGTAATGTGCCAATGTGTCAATGTACCTCTTGGTCTATATAAACTCGCGTTTCTTGAACTAAAAAAGCCCAAAAAACAGAGAGTACAATTTTGAAGATAACAAGTGAAAACAGTCATATCTATTCTTTTAATCATTTAATGCCCTCGGTTTGTTAACCGCCGATTGAAGGCATTTAATAATTCCTCCTTAAATTTATCATTGTATATTGCTCTTGTATGGCCAATTCATGGATATGGATTTTGAATTCCAAATTCAGATTTTACCAGGATCAGAATGAAATCGTTGCAAACACAATTTCGGCTATTTGCACCCAGTGGCTTTAACTCTATTAATTAAATTTCTTACTGTAATAGACTTTACCTAATATAAATAATAATATTTTACATAGTTATAGTTACTAAATGTATCTTTTATTATTGGAGTTCCTGTTAAAAATAGTAATCGTTAGCCTATTTTGGGATGCCACGCCCACATCTTCCACTTTCAGCCACATGCCAATTATAAACGAAAACGACTTTTGATAACAGTAATCCGACAACCCAAAAATCTGCATTAAAAACTTGATTGCCACACCCATTAACTACACTTAAAAAAAAAGAAAATGCAAATATTTGTCACAGTATTTAAACTCGTGAATTTCCCACAAAATTTGAATAACTGGTTTGAATGCAATGCCCATTCCTGGTTCTCGTCGTCTAATATAAAAAAAAAACCAATAGATATTTCATAGTGTTTTAACTTAATTTACGATGTTTGGTGGAAAAATAGCTATTGAAATCCATTTTAAAATTTAAAAACTCCCAGATCCTTCAGTGTTTTAAGATTGAGTAACATATTTTGTTGGAATCAGCCATCCTCCAATGATGCTAATCCCGAACGCTGCTGTATTAAGTAGACTTTATATCGTTTGTTTGCATTCGACTGCAACGTTTCTATTTGTTTCATTATCGAATGACATTTCTAGTAAGTGCAACGTATTCATATGTATAATAAATAATACATAGTAAGAAATTTAATTTATGCCCTGCTAAAAATCCGCCAAAAGCACAAAAAAAATTGTTACTTTTGTAAAAATACTTTTCGTCAGAAGTTCATTTAGAAAATCTAATTTTTTACAAGCTTTTTTAGTCTTAGCTGATTAACCGGTTTCCTAAGAGTCAAACAAATATCGAAACTTTTATTTTAAAAATGCAAATTATTTTTCCCACAAGCTCGCTCTTTTGCTTGCACAGATCACTTCTTTTTATAATTAATTTCAGATAAAAAATTTGTATATCATATCTCTCGAAAAGCGAACTCAGTACTTCCAGTTTGCAAATCATAAAGTTGTACTCATTTTGTAATTTTATATTTTAACGCTCCTTTTTCTTCAGCAATGAAAAGAGTTAAGCAGCATAAGCAGCAATAGGAACCTGTTGATTAGTTTTGTTTATATTCCTAAAAGTTGTGTATGCGTTAACAAATGTATTACTACAGCTTTTAGAATTCTATAATAAGTATTTTTATCAACAATAGTAACTTTACATACAGCTACGTAGTAGTAGTGAGCTAATCAGTATTTACCTTTTTACCGCGAAGCTCTAACATGGCTACGGTTTGACTGCTTTTTATCATGCGCATTATAAAACTTATTGCGCTGCGCGACATTTATGGCACGACTTGTTGCAAAACAAAACTTTACAAAATATAAACTGCAGGCCACTACGCACAAAACGCTTAAGCAATTCTTTCAAAAGATTTGGCGACACATTTGTACTTGAAAACCTGGAATAATTAATCTCTATTTATTTTTAGAAATCAAAAATATCTCTTTAATGGTTCTAGTTAATGAGACCCATTATAAAGATGGCTGATTCGCAAAATTTTTTTGGACTTTATCAATTTATGCCATGGAACATAAATGATTTGTGTAAAACAGAGCAGAGCTCGGTTCGTGTTCGGTTTTTTTAGAGATTGAAAAACCGGACCCGGCCAACAGCAATTTCACATTTCCACATGATCAAAGAGCGAAAATATATGTTATGCAATCAAACTATGGACTGGTACTGGTACTGGTATACTGGTTTTGCACAAAAATTCTTTAAAGACAGAAAGAAACATATTTAACCCCATGAAATAAGGTTTTTATCCAAATGGGCCCCAAACTAGGTAGTACAAGTTTATTTAAATTAAATTAAATTTGATAAAATCATTCAGTTTTCAATTAAACATATGGAAGATATTTAAGACTTTAGACCAAAAATATAAAAAAAAACCTTATACCTCTCATAAAAATCGCCTAAGAAACACCAGAGATATTAAAATTTGGTTCAATAACCAATAAAATGCATTTTCTCGCCAGTAAGATGAACAAACCGATTGTGCCATTAGCAAATAGATATTGTGTGCGCCCCGTATACAGATTGAACCTTTAACAAACTTACAAATTTGATTGGAGAAATAAATTGGTTCAGAAAAATGGTCTCTTAGTAACTGTGTGAATATTATAGTAAGTATAGTTTTTTAAAGCGGTGCATCCCGTGCTGTTATGCCAAGAGACTGTAAAAATCTCATGTTTATTTTTTACCCGCTATAAATTTTTTTAAAACCACTTGGGTGAGGACTTATCTTGAAGAAACGCTATTAAGTTAAATAACATTATGACTTAAATAAAATTACAACAAAAAGATAGAATCGCATCAAACAACCCTTTATAAAACTGACTGTGAAAAGTAAATAAAAAGGGCACGAAAAGACAGCACAAATACACACTTATTATTAGAGGTTCTACTGATGTAAAAACAACTGATATGATTCTTAAAATTGATTACTCAATTAATTTTGCCTTTCTTAAGATAAAGCTTTAAAAACAATTTCGATTAAAGTTACACATTTCATAACAAAATTAAGTGTATAAAAACAGGAAGAACCGCTTATTGTACTACTGCTGTAAAAATAGACCTTATAGATAATCATTTGAATCACGTGCTTGTCTTTGCCATTGTTAAGATAAAGCTTTGTGTTAAATTGCAGTAATAGTTAGAAAATCTTATTTACATAGGAATGAAATCAACCATCTAAATTTAGCTTTTATATGACTCAAATCAGTCTGAATAATTACCCAATGTGTTCCTTATGTGTGTATTGAAGCTAACAGCTAAATGTAAAATACTTTTTCTTACACACCCTCTTGTCAGTGTTGAATGTTTTTATTTATTGTTGTTTTTTATTTGCACTGCTTCACTGGAATATTATAACACTTGATACGTTATCAGCCACACGTCTTCACAACTGCGATAAGAACAAGCTGGGTTATCGTTCTTGTTCCTCACATGCAAGCTGTTGGATCGGAGTTATAAGAAAACAAAAGCACTCTTTAATAAGGCAAGAAAGAACAGATAAAAAAAATTGACAAACGTTGTCATTAGCCAAGAAAACTCGATTAAAAGATGCTCAAATACGATCATTGTTTGTATTTGCGTGTGTCAATGCGTTTCTATATATAAAATGCAAAAGTATTTTATTTTGTCTTTAGTTTCTTAAACAAGTCAAAATATAGTGTGAAAGTCTTTTTACTTTTCGACAACTTAAAACAAACTTAATATGCTAATGGTTAAAGCAAGCTTTTTAAGTCTCGAACATCAACGTTTTTACAAACTGATGCATATCAAGAGCAATAATCTATGTAATTACATACGCTGGCTTCTACCTGTTGTGTAAAAAACCCAAACTGTTTTAATCTTTAACCCATTTGATGTGTACTTAAAGAAACCTTTTTTGTTGTACTAGGATATGGGATATTTTTTAAACCAAAATTATTTGTTGGTTTCTTCCCCATTTGCAATGATTTTTAAAAAATACTCATCGTTTTTCATAAAAAATTTAGTGCTCAACAATTTTTTTATTTACTTTTATTAAACATAAACATAATAATTTATAAAATTGCATAACATTTTAATAATTTGATTTTAACTGTGAATTGTTATTGATCATTTCTTTTTTCAATGTTTACTGTAAAGTTGGAGTATTTGTAGTTTAAATTTAACTACTCGGTTCGCAGTTATTTTTACAATTTGTTTAAATTAATTATGTTGGATGTGTTAAAAAATGATCACACCGTTAAGTAGCTTATTGGCAAAAACAGTGTTTAATACAAAATATGTTGTTTTGGATTCATAAATATAAAAGTGTCTAATGTAGACAAGGATATTAATCTGTGTAAAACTATATACATATATGTATGTACATAAAACTAAACAAATTTATCAAAGATTTTAATTATCTTGGCACCAATGGAATTTTTTTTTTGATTTTTTTCATTATTATTATTCATTAGCTTGTGCCAAGTAAATGGTAGAAAGAAAACTGCATACAAAAGTTTATATCTAGGGGTTGCACCACTGCAACCAACGATTTTTTGAAACCACTAAATTTTTTATTTGTTTTTAAACATGCATTCAGATTAAAAATGAAAAATCCAAAAAACATATTTAAAATTACTTAAGACATTTTTTTTCATATATATATATTTTTTTTTAGTAAATTCTACAGTGGTGGTAACCCATTATAAACAAAATGCATTCTTCTATGCTGCAGCTTTAAGTCAGTCTCGAAACGCAAACACGAACAAATCTTTTCAAGTATTTGTGGCTGTTTCTTTTAAAATTTTGTTTGCTTGCGGACTAAATGATAAAACAGCACGAAAAGTTTTTAATTTGATAACCGTGTCTTCAATAGGTTTTGGGCTCGCCTTTCAAGAAAACAAGTTTTAAAATGCGATATTTGTAAAGGGAAATATAGCAAATATATTCGTAAAATTGTTAGCAAGCTAACAGCAAAAAATCGCTGTTATGTTTTTCTCCTTATTAGTAATTGGTAGTGATTGGTCATAGGCGTAATTGATTAAAATATAATGTTATTAGTGGGTTATTTTACCAACCCTTGATGTCTGACGCTTTTGGTCTTATTTTAACTGAGCATCTAGCTAGCGTAACCATAACAGGTTTTCAACCTTTGTTTTATATTTAATTCACGTTGTATGGCATTGTAAATTTGCTGCTGTTATTGATTTGAAATGTGTCCCTCCTCTGCTATTCCTCTTGTAAATGAATTTACACTCTGCAGCTCTGCTGCGTTGGAACCATAGCAGACAAGTTTTGCATCTCATGCTCGTGTTCTTGTAGCTCTTCTTCGTCCTCGCAAATGCTCTCGTGGTGCTTGCGGGATTCACGTTTACGCATGTAATTAATTAATGGTCGCTTCTTGTGCTCCTTGCAGAATGGACAATCTTTGCGGAGCTGTTTCTCTAATTTTAGCTGCTTGCATTTTTCTGTAAATACGTAAAGAGATGGATGTGTTGTTAAAAACATTTTGTATTTACCTTATAATATTTATAAGAAAAAGATTTGGGACAAAAGAAAACTTATATGTATATTCGGCATTAATAGCTCTCGATTGATCCGTGTTCATCTGTCTGACCGTCTATAAACAACAAAAACTATGACAGTTTCTTAATTAGTGCTTAATTTAGAAACATCGCCACATTCAATGATTTTTGTTATTATATTAAAACGCTTGGAAAATACCGAAGAAAAACAAATGTAGAGACAGAATGATAAGATAAGAAAGTTTATTTTTTACCTGCGGTATCAACGTATATTATTTCTAAATACGAAATGATTGTACACTATAAATATGCAGTTAGGGGTATCTTTAGTCCGTGTGGGCGCTCGCTTTGATATGTGAAAAATTTATAAAAAGCCATCACATCTCGAAGTGCCAATCGCAAAAGCTAGTCATCAAAATTAGTGGAAGGATAGCCTGAGATATTCCAAAAGATCTACACCTTAAATCACTACGCCTTTCTGCCGCCCGCCTTTTTTTCTATTTCTCTTACAGTTTTCGGTCTAAAGTTGACAAAGATGCTCGTTAAACATATATTTTATTTTGAAAATTAAAACAAAGTCTTGACGGTCTATTGTTATCTTTTAAAATGTAATGCCAAATCGTTCAAGACCAACTGACAATGACATTAAAGATTAAAGTTGATTAAGATATGTATCTTGATTTGGTAACGCGTTGCACATATGTATGTAAATAATACAATAAATGACTGCACGCTTTAATCTTGGGTTTTGTCAAACTGTCCAGGCATAAGCCTTAAAAATTGCTTTTCTGCTGGTGGTCAGCTATTTTTCACTCACTTATTAATTTAATTATCAATTTCAAAGAAGCAAACAATATCCCAAATTTGTAGTGTTTCGCCTACCAAATACATTTAATTCCCTTTCCTATTAGGGCCAAGTAAATTCAATCTGCTGTACATTGCTTACGAAAGATTTATCTATAGTCACGCATACAATCGTTAATATTTACATAGTTATTGCGCATTGGCTTTTGCTTTGATAAAGTTGTGCGTTTTTAGATATTAAGCTCCAAACACCTGCCTAACTCAAAACGGACAGTACTGTCAAGAATTTAGTAATCTGTCTGAACACATTTAGAACAAAGCTACGCACCCAAAAAAACCTTCACTATATAAAGTAGGCCTTTATCTGTATTTTTGATTTTTAAATCAATTTTTAATATTCGCAAACTAAAAAACAAAATTCTTCAAATCTGTGCTATCAGTATAATAAACAAAGATAATTAAAAGTGCAATCTAAAATTAACTTAACAGTGAAACCGCAACAACAATACACAAAACCTGTATGTTATGCATTACACGTACACATATACATGCACTTGTACATTTGTATATACACTCATGTAAAAAACTAACTAAAGGTCTCGTTAGCCTATACAAGTATACAGAACATTCTAAAATAATTGTTAAAAACTTTTAATTATTGCACAAATCAACATAAAATACATAGAATGTAGGCATGTTTTACAACGCAATTAACAGTTTTTTTACTACACATACGCATTCATTTTAAGCATACATGTTCTGTGCTTGACAAAAAGCTGACTGAAATGAGCATTCACCGCATTTTCTGACGCACGGTGCATTGTGATCTGGTACGTGACTGTCAACACGTTTATGGTTGTTTTGTGCCATTGGCGTATTGGCGTTATTGCAAAGCGAGTCTATGAATTACCTTGCACTCGACTATAGGAATCCTTGCCTGAACAGGGC
Source organism: Scaptomyza caliginosa (assembly GCA_035044725.1). Classification (NCBI taxonomy): domain Eukaryota; kingdom Metazoa; phylum Arthropoda; class Insecta; order Diptera; family Drosophilidae; genus Scaptomyza; species Scaptomyza caliginosa. The sequence goes on from JAWNNR010000284.1 coordinate 243,392, forward strand.
CCGACGCTTGAAGAATGCTCCAATGTGCCATACGGAAACTGCTCATAATCACGATAATAACCGCTTCGCATAGAGCCACCATAGGAGAGTGTGGAATCGCCAGCAAATACACCCCAAACATCCATGTTTACTGTTGTGTTTTTTAAGAAATCAGGTCTATCTGGGTTGAACTAAAAATATTGCCTTTGTTGCTTGTTAGGCGCCAATGTTATGCGAGGTCGTTTCACTTTGTTTTTCTTTTTGCTCGAAAATCGTTCGTTCTTTTGTATCGAGCAATGAACTTTGTCTATTCACGTAGGTAATTTTACATTGCCTATTAAAATATTGCGAGTTTCTATTGTTTAATACCAAGTCAAGGTAACTAGATTATAAAAGAATTAAGTTAAAATTCATTTAGTAACTACGCGTCCGATTTTGTGCTTTACGCATCCAGTTGACAATTGAAACTAAAAGTCGAACGCCATATTACTGCATTTTTGTACCTATCACGACGTTCGTTCACTTCGGGTGTTGTTTTCGTTGTCGTCGTGCTTTTATTTTTATTTTCTTTTTTTTTGCTTTGTTTACTTATTTGTGTGCAAAGAGAATATAAGTTTCATCTGCGTCGCATTTTCTGCCTGTACGCATATTGGATATTTCCGTTCTTAAACAAAAAAAAATAAATAACATAAATGCCATAGCGTTATTTTGTACGTAAATTTACATTTCCAGCCTTTACCGCCAAATTTGTAAAATTGTATTGTTGGATTAATAATACGAATATCTAAGATGGGTTAAGTATTTGCTTCGGCATTCGGCGGTTAGGGCTAAAAATTTGCCCTTCTTTTCTTTGTCTTAATTTAAACAATTATTTTTTGAAATCATATGGGTGGTATCCTATGGTCAAACCTTTTTTTAAATGCATTTTAAGGCACGCCAATATTATTTTATTATTATGTATCTTATAAAAAATGGAAAATAACTTAAAAATATACATGGAAATAATATGATGTATGTTAAGCGGTGTGACGTATGAAAAGTCTTTTTATTAGCATCGGGTCGCTAAAACTAGAGGCTGATCTTAATTAAAACTTAAATTAAAAGATGTCATTATTAGCAACTTGATGACGTACATATGTATATACATACATACATATATAATATATCCAAGCTGACTTCGTGCGCTGAATATATCAGTGATTTTTGGTAAGAGCTTTTTAGAAAACATTATTATCAATAGTATTCGGTATATGTATGTATGTATATGAACAACCTATAAGAGCAAACTTAAAGACTTATCAAACCTGATACAACAATAATATTTGTAATAACCAAAAAAAAACTGCAACAACTTGTAGTTGCAAAATTTAATCTAATACATTGTTGTCACTCGGCTGTAAGTAAACCCTTTCACACCTTATATACCTTGTATCTTATTCCCTTTATATACATTGTATATATTTGCTTGTTTAAATATAAGCCATGTAAGGCCACTGTGCATTTGCACTAATCATCTCAAAAACTTTTAGCACTCTGCTTAGCTGCTGATGCGCAGTTTATATAAACATTTCCTCGTAACTAGTTTTACGTTTTTCTCCCTTTCTTTTTCTTAGTTTCAAGTGATACTGACAACAAAAGTCTAGTTAATCAAACAAGTGTCTTGTGTGTGGATGTACTTAAAAGCATACATATACAACAAGCAAACAGTCAGTCGATCATATTAAGAGCTTGCACTATGATTTTTTTTTTGTCAAAACAACCTAGTTAAGTCTCTCATTTAGTTGCTGATAAGGGCTGATGGTCGCTATCCATGCAAAATTAATGCCAACATAGGCCATATTACTATCTCAAGAGATCTCGAATACCGAAGTATTGCGCAGCGATTGCATCTAAAAAAAAAAGATCATACTGTTTCATTGTACATCTACTCAGGCATGTAAAAATATTCATAGGTATATATTTTTTAATTTATAGCAGTTTTTTGCGAACGAACGTTGGTAGATTGAAGCGCCAAAAATATCACTTAGATAACATTCGATTTTTAAATTAAATAAATGATAATATTTTGTATATAAAGTAAAAGCATTTTTAAAAGTACATTTTTTACTGTGTCTTAACAGGAAAACCTTGGGGGAAACTCCAAGACAGTCATGCTGGCCACTATTTCACCCGCAAGCCTGCATGCAGACGAGACACTGGCGACGCTTAGATATGCGTGCAAGGCGCGATCTATTGTTAATCGAGTGAAGGTTAATGAGTCGCCACATGACAAAATTATAAGAGACCTGCGGGCCGAGGTGGATCGTCTCAAGTCGCTTCGAAACGAATATGAGCGGCAACGTCGTCTTTCCTCTAACAACAGCAATCCGCCGGCGCCGCGCAAAATAATAATTGAGACATCTGTGGATGAGAGTGAAGTAGAGGCCCTGCGCCAGCAGCTTGCAGAACGCGAGCGCGAACTTAATCGTGCTCAAAAATCGTGGATGGAAAAGCTTAAGGACGCTGATGATCAACGTAAGTCTGAGATTCGCTTACTTAAGCGCAAAGGACTCGCTATGGAACTCACTGCCGATCAGAAGCAGGCGTGTCTGGTTAACCTAACTGCTGATCCTATGTTAAGTGGCACACTGTTCTACGTGTTGCCGGTGGGCACAGCGCTTATAGGACGCCTCCGTTTGCCCGGTGCTTCAGCTGCAACAGCGCCAGATATTGTGCTCGACGGTCCTCTGGTAGGGCTGCAGCACTGCAGCATTGAACACGAGCGCTCTGGTAAGCTATTTGTGTCTCCAGTCAGCGAGGACTTTGAAACTTATGTAAATGGCGAGCTTCTCAAACAGCGACGTCAGCTTCTGCATGGGGATCGGTTAGTTATTGGCGGCTCTCATTATTTTCGCATTTCGAATCCATTTTGCAGTCAGCGTGGGATTGTGGAACAACAGCTAGTTGACTTTCAGTTAGCACATCAAGAGATAATGCAAAAGCAAGAAATGCAGCTGCGCAGCGAACTGGAGAAAGAGAAGCAGGCGGCGCTTACACGTATCGAACTAGAACGTGTGCAGCATACACTTGATTTTGAAGAACAGCTTCAGTGCCTCGAACTGGAACAATTCAAATACAAGTGCAACAGCGAAATGCTTGAAACGGAGCGGCAGGTGTTAGCACAACAGCAACAACAGCCAGCGAGCTGCCGCAACGTAACGACACCTGCACAAAGGTCGACATTATTAGAGGATGTACAGCGCATTTTGCTTAACCCCAGCGAGGAGACTCTTCACAGGACTCAGATTATGGTCAGGGAGGCTACACAGCGCTGTCATCAACTTGGCAAGCAGCTAGAGTTTCGTCAGTTCCAGACGCCGGATGAAATTGGTTTACTGCGCACAATAATTTGGGTTATAGACAAGCAGCGCTGCCTAAAAGCTGAGTGGCCTATTGCAAGACTGGGTGTTTGGCTGGATCAACTACGTCATGCTGCTCCTAATGATGTGGCCGGTAACATATTCCAAAACGTTGAAATCGACTGGCAGCCTCTTGATGCGGAACTTAATGAAACACTTAATGATAATAACTCCAGTCGCATTGACTTAAATCTAAGCTCAATAAAGGATGTGCTGATTAAGCAGCCACTGAAGCGGTTACTCAGTGTTCATAATACCGACCAGATATCCCCAACGCCCAGCAGCACCCCGCCCATAATTAAACCTGCACAGGATACCAGGCGGCTGCTCACGTATGAGGTAAACGAACAACAGGATCAATTTAGTAGCTGCAGCAACTTTGAACTTCAGACACAACATGAACTTCAGATCATGAGGCGAGCTGCAAAGCGTTTGCGCCGAAATTGCGAGGAGGTTCTCCGACAGCGGGAAAATCAACCAGATGCTTGCCTTTTGCCTGCAAATTTGCAAAAGTCATTAGCTCTACTTGACAATGTGCTGCATGGTATGCATAATTGCGTGGAGCAGTTCGGGGAAGCGGCTTGTGTCACCTCGCCGACCAAAGCTCAAAAAGCTGTGCGTTTTCTGGTTGATTGACGGATCTTTCTTAATTTTAAATGATGAACTCATTTAAAATAATTTAATGTCTAAAAATAGTCCCATTGAATTTGTTTTTTTTATTTTACTTTTTAAATATATGCGTATTTAAGTAAAATATAACAAATTTTGGTCAGTTGCTATTTTATTAATATTATTAAAAATATTTTGAAACTTACACGTGATTTATAAAACATTTTTATTAAATCAAGTTTGCGGTTTTTAAACTAAAATTAAGTTGAGCTTTCTTTTGTTTGTTAATCAGAAATAAATCACGAAATATGCATGCCCTATCGATAATCGTTAACGGTGCATCGACTTGTTATCGGACAGTGCATGAATTGCACAAAAATTAAAACTTATCAGATGCAGAAATTATCAAAGATATGTATATACATACAAATGTATGTATATGTTTGGAAAGGCAATTTTATTTACTTATCTATATATTCCTTAATTATATTCGGATTTTAAGTTTTATCTCTTTTTTACGTACAAGCAATTAGGTTATTAAAATAAATATTTTACATAAAAATAAAATATATGTATGTATGTACATACATTACACCGTTTTCTCCAAACTAAAGTTATCATCTGATAAATCTACTTTACTGTTGAGCGATACAACCCAATCACAGAACTGTCCATCCTTAAGGTTAACGAAATCGGCCAAAAATACATTAACACGTGGCGACTGACCGCTGCAAAAAGGCCCTGGCAGCTGCTCCAATATCCAAGGCTTAAGTTTATTATCAACACGCTTTGCAGTGCGTTTAAGCGTGAAGAAAACGCGTATAGCGATATAGCGCCCACTGGGCGTGAGCAGACATTGGGAGACATACCCTTGTTGTGGCTGTCTCGAGAGCAGCGATGCCATTAGAAACGACCGCAATTTTTTTACGCTAGCCGTGTTGGGCCATGGCGTTGGCCATGCATAACTGGGCCAAAATTCTGAGGGCAAAACAATCGGACAGCGTCTGTATATCATCACCACTTGGCGGTGTAGTTCAGCACAGCGATTTAGCGTGCATTCAAGCAGGGAACCATCTGTTGAGGCATACAACCGTTGATCAAAGAACTCTAAAAGCTCCTTATGCAACTGTTGATGCTGCTCAACGGTAAAATTATAAAAATGCTGCAAATCCAGTATTATGATTTCCTCAGGATGCGTATCTAGGAATTGACGTATTTCCACTAGCGGCTCAAATACCTCCATTGCAAAAAGTGCATGGCAAAAGTAAAACTTTCCATCATTTTGTGCAAGTCGCAAATCAAAATAACGCACGCCTAGCTGGAGTTGCGTCAAAATGCCAGACGATTGGTTCTTTGACCATCGACGCACAATGCAGGGAAAAAAACGATACCAACGTCGTATAGAGCTTTCCGCATCGGGCGCTATCTTTGAACTTCTGTCAATTCCATAAGTCATTGAGTTGTGAGAACCTTCGGTAAATTACTTAGTCAAACTAAGGAGTTGCTTGTGCTAAATAAGATCATATATGTACCTGGAATGGCTAAATTAACAATTGATAGATCGCGCAACTTCGGCGACAAATCACGCATCCAATGCTCTTTGGACATGCTGGCTGTAAATAAGTTTTATATGCGTTTAATTTGTTTAAGCTTTTTATCTTTTTTACATACATATGTATGTATATGCTATAAACAGTAAAGTTGTATCGAATCGCTATGATATCTTTACGCAGCTTGATCGATATTATCACTAAACTGAACGATCGAAGTAAATCCTTTATGTAGTTGGTTTAAACAATAAGCACTTGTATAGATTGGTCTTAAGCAAGATGTTATTTTGTAATTTTTATAATATACAATTGTCAAGTTAATGACGGTCACCTAGAGACGACTTTCGGAACATGGTTCATGATTCGGAACTACAAATCTTGAAGAAATATTGTTCGTTAATGATTTTATGAAATCAATAAATCTGTCTTAAAATTTATAAAACTTGGAATAAACGATCAACACCCGCTCACCCACGGTTAAATTTAACAATTGGTAAAACTTTTGCTTTAATAACTTTTTCCAAAACAAGGGAAGGCTACATGTTGAGTAAGACTACCAAAATAAGAGCGCAAATGAGACATATCATTCAGATATTAAAAAAATGTATATATTGTAAGCCATCGTAAGTAGTTCATTAAAGTATCGAACTAGTAGTTTCCACAAGAACTTAACACCAACATAACAAAAAGGTGGTTGATATGGTATATGTCTTTGTATATTTCAAAACCAAATGGCTTACTGTATGCATACAATATAGGCTGAGGTAATAAGTTATATAAATAATAATATTTGGCTTTTTAATATTTGTTTGTTTGGTCCTCAAATTTTTCAGTTTCAGTTAAAATGTACTGTGATTACAGCTATCAAATTAAGACTTCCTGGTTTTACAAAAAGTTTATTTTTATTGGTGACATCATTGTCACATTTTACTCAAACGTATTCAATTGTGTTTAAAATATGTACAGGTTTTTAAATATAGCGATTTTTACTTTATATGAATAAATTAAATGAAACTAATCCTGCAGAAATGTTTAGAACTTTACAGACAGAGATTTAATTTTAAAACTAAAAGAAAGTTATAAATTTAGGATAAATAGTTTTGATTGGTAAAATGTCTTTTGGAATGCGGGTGATCTGTACTAGACGGACTCTACGCACCTTTTATTTGTATATAAAAAAAAGGCAGAGTAAAAAAAAGTTTTTTACTTTCTTAGTTTCGGTATTTTTCCTGTTTAAATTAAACATGCAACTCTCCGAGATCGAATGAAAACGTAGGCCGAGCTTCCTTATCATTTCTCTTCTTAAACACAAAACAAGCTATGGCTCGCGTAGTTTCTCTCTCCCTTATTACTTTAATTAAGTCATCGGCATGCTTTAAAAGACCCCAATTTTGCTTTTGGGTATTTGTGGCCCCCTAACTTGCTTTTTAACTGTTTCAAATCCCTATGGTTAGAAGGGAATCTTTAAAATTTGTAGAAAGAAAATTTGTTAACACATCATGTTATAGCTATATTCTTAGTCGTTGTAAATATATTTTATAAGAGACCCAAAATAGCTTTAAATCGTAACGTTAATCGTCGTTGCTCGAGCATATATTTAATTTATGAGCTATTTTGTTTTTTATTTTTGGACTATAATAACGAGACTAATGCCAGCTTTAAATGCTAAAAATTAGAACTAAAAAAATATATTTATCCTAACCAATTAATCTAGGTTTGATCACTAACAATCATAACACTGATCTGATTGAGTTTTTCTGAGGTTTTCTCAATTTTTGAAACTAGGTTACTTTTTTACTTTACTTCCAGCTTAAAATTATTATCTACCATCCTTAACATTTATATTTGAATTAAATTAATTTTAATTTTTAACTAACCTCTTATTTGATGTCGACTGTTAACTGTTGACAGTGAATAAAAAATGAATCCTCTCCTGGAACAACAAGAAGAAAGGCATCTCCCTAAACGCTCTTTTAATTAAAAAGTAAACACCACAAGATTATGCACCAACTAAGATTAGAACTCATCAAAGGTTTAGTTTTGAGTGGCAGGCTCTCGAATAACATATTATTACACCAGTATATGTCCAGCTAAATTTTGTGCAATAGCCATTTGATCTGATAAAAAATCAGCATTCAAAGCATTTTATTGGATCAAAATTGGGTCTGAGATTACAGGCATCAGGCTAGCCCTAAAATTGGATCCAGGACATATAAATATAGAATCGAACGACATACAGATAGGCAAAGAAGATAGAAGGCAGTGACGCCCCTAATAAGTCCCGAGCCGTACTATGACATTCGATGACTTAGAATAAGAATTGACAGCATATCACTTCTATTATAAGTCGAACATTCAGTACCCTGGGATCATTAAACACTGGTCGAAAGAATTCGATGATCCCAACCTGACTATAACTCCTTATATATCTCATTTGTACGACCGATTCTTAAATATAAATCTTGTATATGGTATCCCAAATACAGGGTTCATCAGAATATAATTGAATCGGTACAAAAACAGTTTCTGCTTTTCGCTCTCAGAGGTTTAAACTGGGATACCAGGATAATGTAATAACATTCCCTCCTTACCAAAGTAGACTTTTAATATAAAATAATCTAATAAGTCTTCCCTGTTTTTCCGATCGCTGAACTAAGTTAGAAGTAACTCTTATTCATGCGCTAATAAATGGTGAATGGTAAATTGCTTGGTTCCGCGATTTAACAAGCCGGTGCTTGGTATTTTTGGGCCACTTGAATGTCCTGTTCGTTAGTACGTCTACGTCCAATAATATTCGCCGATCTCTTTATCTAAGAAGTTAGAGAAAGGGCACTTAACTAAGCTAGAAATAGCCAGTAGCGACGCACGTAGGTTTTGCATCATGCATTATAGCATAATGTGGAACCTTGGCAAGGAAATTAAGTAATTTTCTAGAAATATACAAAATAAATATATGTGAGTTAAAATGGAATGTGCATACAAAACAAATTCCAAATTTTGCAAAATATGGTTCTTAAAAATTATTTATATCTTATTACAAAAAGAAGAAAAAATAAATTAACATTTTAAATTACAAATAAATATTTTTAAGACCTATATTTTACCTTGAACCCGTTGGAATTTTCAAAAATCAATGAAATATTATAATTTAACAACCGCGATAGTGCAAATACCTTAAAAAGCGTCTTTTGCACTTTAAATAAATAAATAATAAAGTGTGTCTTTAATCTTGTTAGAAAATGTTAGCGCTTGTAAAATCCAAAAACCAAAGGAATTTTTTGTTGGAACTTAAGTACAACTTTTATTTTAGATCTGTCATAATATTTCATAAGGAGTTGATGAATTTCCATTTTAAACTAAACTAAAATAAACGGAATTGAGTAATAAACGACATTCTTTTTATTGTCTCATTTACATAACCCGAGCTAATTAATATTCTCTTTGTTTTCTATATCCAGCTCTTCCATCAAAAAATTATGTCGTGTTTGCCTGGTCAGCAGCTGCTTTAACTGATTGAAAATGCGTATATGTCGTTGACAACCATGAAAAGAGCAGTTACCCTTCCAATTGCTTTCATTGTAGCTGTAAAAGAAAATAATAATGAAAATTTTGGTAATTTATTAATTTTATCGGGGAAATCGCACCATTCCAGCTCGCTTGTATGCTTAAGCAATAATGTATTTTCAGTAATGTTGGGCAGGGCAATGCCATCCACCAATATACCCAGTTGGCAGGAGTAAAAATTGCATTTATTGTCTTCAAACTCAAGCTTAGTTGAATGATCGAGCAGTTCCAGGCCAGTGTTGCATTTTCTAATTGACACATTGCGTAAACAAGCGGTTGCTTCATATCGCATTGAAATACCGATGGCAAAATGCTCAATTAAACAATCTTGTAACTTAAGTTTGGCCTGTGGCATGCAAACAATGGCTTCCTGAGTACTTGAGCTTCCATCCCCAATCAGGCGACAACTACGCAGTGTCAGCGTTCCATACCGCAGTAAAATACCACGACGAACATTACGGCAGTCCAATACCAGTTGCGACAACGTGTAGTCTCCATCGATTACCAGTAAGGTGCTTTCCTGATCACTCGAGCAAATCACAGGCAGCGTTTTAAGCTCGGCTTTTGGATCCAAAACTAAAGCTGGCTCAATAAGGCCTAAAATGCAGCCCTTGTCATTTAATTGTTCCAAAAACTTTATAGTGTGCTGACCCGGAGATATAAGAATGTCATCGTTTGCTTGTGAAATGCTTAAAACTTCCTGGAATTAACAAAATGATTATCAATGATAACTAGCTGAGTTGCACACATTTCCTGCTTGAGATATATAAAATTAGTTTAAAATTGGACCTAGAACAAATTACAAAAACTACTTATTTATCAAGAAAACATAACACTAGCTACTGAATGTTTTGCTTGAAGTTAAACATCACTTTTTACAGAAATTTTATAGATCATCATTGACTATGAGTTCAAGTGTTTTAAACTCACAACGATTGAATAAAACTGAAAATCGGCAATACAAAGTGTTTAAATAAAAATATATCTTATGGGGTGAAAGAGTATGGGGATTAAAATAAAGTTGGATTAAAAGACAGGTTTCACGATTTTACATAATACACCATCTGTATCCAAGCATTTGTATTAAGGGAAAATTACCTGCAAACTGTTGCCCAGATGAACATTTACATTTGGTTTAACGTGTTGCTTTGCCAACGACAACAGATTTATCTGTATCTGAAGTTCAACTGGCAATGCAACTATGTGGCAGATTTGAGAAAACTTTTCATGCTTTGCTAAGTTGCCCAGGCTTTCAGGAGTACATGTCAGCAGGTGTCGCTTAAGTACGTTACTCTGTAGCTCGTTGTACGCCCGTCGCATATCCGGATTTTCTAGTATTTCAAACTCGCTACGAATAATTGCCAACCGCAGATGAAGACACATTAGATCCGTCACCGGCATAATGGACTTATTTAAGTTATTTGATGGACTGCAGCTACCTTCAAGCTGAGCGGGTGGTTGAATTGTTGTTAGGTCGTTAAACTCAGTGACCTGATCATTGCTACTGTTCTCCACATCGCTTATGTCCAATTCCATGTACTCCAAACGCTGCTGTATATAACGCGCCTCTGTCAACAGTGTGCGTATATGCAATGTCATTGGGCGTGATAAACGATTCTTACTAAGATCACAAGCGAGTTGAATGCGTGCCTGCAAATGCATTTGTACCCAATCGCGATCGTCATCGGAATCCTTGTCCCAGGGCATCCACACGTGCGTATAGAAAAATCGCAAGCGATCAATGCACTCCGCTGTGGTCTCCACATTTAATGCCGAGTTTTCCTGCTGCAATGTGGGCCATAGGTCAACTAGTGAGACCTCATTGCTTTCCGGCAAATGCATATCCTGATCTTGCACAGCTGTCACCGTAAACACCGCCCTCAGCTCATTAAATATTACCTGATCAACATAGCCAAAAACAACACTTGGATACCTTAGCTTTAAATCCTCGCAGATAACACGCGGTATTTTCCACATAGCCTGCCAGCCTGAAATTTTAATAACTGTGCCAGTTTTCTGTACATGTAAATGATATTTACCTACCTGCTGGCTCTATTTGTAATTCTACGTAAGCTTTCCATTCAGAACACACTTGCGAGGCGGGCATAGCTGTGCCATCCCATGAAAGAACCGCTTCTGCTTCCTTAAGTCTCTCCAGAAATGATTTTTCGAATGTATAAACATCCATTTTCAGACGTTATCAGCAGTAGTGTTTAAATCTTAATGCGCGTGTGTAGAAGCCGTCTCAGCTCCAGTGTGACCCTAACTCCATTAGGCTACAGCTTATTTGATACTTTTAAAAAATACCATAAGTAAGCGAGAAACCAAAATATTTTTTTTTTTTTAATCTGATCGTTAAGTTAGCAGACAATAGACTATTAGCAGGTTAAATAGGCAAAACAAAACTTTTTTTAGAAGATGTTGGTTTAAAAGGCAATAATCTCGCAGTATCACATAAGTATGTACATACAGAAAATTAACAACTTCTAATATCTAGCGGTTTGAGTATCCACCTCGCTAAATAAAAGCCTTCTAAATGGATTTATCTTACAAATTAGTTAAAGCCTTATCTTAACTGAACTGATATAAAATTAAAGCAAATGGTTGAGTACCATACACTCTAGCTTAAAAGTTGTGTAAAATGTAGGCGATTGTTAATAATTTTTTAATAACATCGATAGCTTGCATGTTACCATTATTTAATGTACCATATATTAATGCAATCGTTTTGTTTTAAAGTCTGTAAATTTTGAATGTTTAACTGAAAGTCTCGCGTTACTACGGTGGTGTTTTCCACCGGCGCAAATAAAAACATTTTTTCCGAAATATCGATTCATATCGAAAAACTGGTAAAAGCGGCACTGGAATAATCATATTAAAAATCAAATTAACATGAACAAAAAGTGATTTACAACTCAAAATATCCTGAACTGTAGAATTACAAATGTATACAATCATTGTCATAAAAATCATTCACATAAAAATTGTGTGTGTAAAATTTCTTATAGAGCAACGCACTAATGAATATGCTAACTGCCGATTTTGAAAAACTTAAAATAAGGTTTGCTGTAAGAAAATCAAAACAGTAACTTGTAAGCGTGACAATTCAAATTTAATTTAATTTAAATTCAAATACTATAATTCAAAAGAGATCATAATTCACAAAAAAAAACCAATTTCACTTTTCCACCATTTGCTCATATTTTGTTACAGTTGCACTTATGCGTAGGAAGCAACACTGTGCAGCATACGTTTTTATGCCAAGTGCATTTTATAAAAAGTTCCTTATTATTAAATGTTGCAAACATAGAAATAAAACATTTTATTTATTGTAGCCAACTTATCAATTTGCCTTTGCTGACTAGTGTAATTTTATTTTTACTTGTTCCTCGATTTTTACTTATGTACTAAATATCTTGCTTTTTTATAATACTAGAGTTCGCTCCATACGTCATGTCGGGAGTCCGTTGGGGAGTTTTTATACATATGCATGATCAAGACTGTTTAAAAATTATAAATAATTTTCAGATTTCGTTGTTGAAGTATAATCGATAAAAAAAGGTTTGTTTATTTATTTACAATTAACATTTTGGAAACATCTATGCTTCTAAAACTAACATCACTATCTGACGACTTTGGCAATTTTTATGTATCGATACATCGGCAAAGAAATTGCTTAAGATTGCCGGTGCGAAATAACAGCACCTAAAGCAAAAAGAAAAGTTTTTGACTTATGTGTTAAAGCTAACTCTTCTGTATCTTCTGTAAAAAATATTGTATCGATATTAGTAAAATTCTTCGATAGCGTGGCACGTTAACAATAACAAAACTTCGATACAAAGTATCGACAAGGGGTGCAGCTGTTTCTTGCAGTTAAAAATCTGCAGTTCTTGCTCCTATAATTACAAACAAGATGGCTGCAATTTCTTCGTCCGATGAACACTTCGAAGTAACCGATGTATGTACAAATTTGTGTCACTTAATATTTGGGTAAAGCTATTAAATAATTGAAGTTTGATGAGGATGCAGATGATGAGCAAATGGTCTCAACCAATTCGGGGCGCAAGCGTCTCTTTAGCAAGGAGCTGCGCTGCATGATGTTTGGCTTTGGTGACGACAAAAATCCCTATACAGAAACAGTCGATTTGTTGGAGGATCTAGTCATTGAATACATCGCAGAGACCACACATCGAGCTATGGAAATTGGACGCACTGGTCGCGTACAAGTGGAGGACATAATATTTTTGGTGCGCAAGGATCAGCGAAAATATGCGAGGGTCAAGGATTTGTTAACCATGAACGAGGAGCTTAAGAAAGCACGCAAAGCCTTTGATGAAATCAAATATGTTGGTAAGTACTGTAACTTATTCGCTTTTGAGTCATTTTAAGATAAGTATTTTTAGGCAGCGAGGGAAAACTCAAGTGAAGCAAATAAAAAACACAGGCAAGAATACGCATTCATGCTCTCCGCTGCTAAACAATTTGAAACTGGTTTATTAAAGTATATTAGCTGTTTAACGAGTTTAGTGCTTAAGTTATCAAGTTTTCCAATTGGAGCTGTATGTTTAAGATTAAAAATATATTTTTGTGTAAACGCTTTAACATAACAAAACTAAATATAATTATTATATCACTAAACCACAGATGTTTTTTATATTAATCAAAATAATCCTCAATGTCAATATCTGGATTCAGTATGTCATCGCCATAAGGCGTTAAATCTGTGCCGTTAAGTATCAAATTCTCGCATGTTTCTGCCAAACTTGTATCGCCGATAAGCACAGCACCGCGCAGTCGTCCGTTTTGTAAAACAAATTTTATGTATTCCTTGTTTCGTGTGCACCGAACAAGTAGCTCGTAGTCGCGACCCAGTTCCTGCCCATTGTATCGTCCCAGCAGCACCACAGGAAAGCCAAACAGTTGCGTTACGTGGCCAAATAGCTCGAAGCAAAAGTCTTGATATATTGCTTCTTTTTCATAAGCGGCTGCCATACTGCGTCCGGCCATGGCGCCCATTTGGCGCGCTTGAGTCCACAATCTCATTTGAAACCAGTGCAATGCGGGATCCCAGGCAGCTGTGCATACATCGCCCGCTGCATAAACATCGGTTAGATTTGTTAGCATCATTTCATCCACCTTCAGTCCACCATCTTCTGCTGACTGGAGCGTAACATCGCTTTCATAATCATGCCGGGGTGTCACACCTGTTGCAGATACCATAAAGTCACAACTGAGCTGCTGAAGACTTTCATCATGATGTTTAAGAGTAACCCTTAAGGAATCTTTGAGGTGTTCAAGATGTTCTATTTTAGTTCTGCTATAGATTTTTGGCAAACTTATTCCGGAGGAGCCGGCTCCACTTAAATCGTAGCTACGATGCCAGTCCGGCCCTAAGGCGGAGCCATGCTTGACGTGCGTCTTATCTTCATTGGGCAACAATTCACCATAGCGCATTCTTTTAATGGCTGTCACCGCTGTTGTCTCCGGTAACCGCAGCTCTTTTTTCGCTAATTGAAAGAACTCTGCCGCACCGGCATCTACAAACGTTGCTGATATGTGCGCATCCTTTATTACCCAATGCACATTAACTGACTTAAGCTCGTGAGCAAGTTCGCTGGCGATTCCGCCGTTTCCCAAAATAAGCACATCTTTGGCACTAGCCAGTCGGCGCTGTAGCTCTATTACAGAGTCTGTGTCGCGTATGCCGATAATGCGGTCCTGGTATTCGTTGCCAAATATTTTCGGTGTTCCACCAGTGCATAGGCACAAATATCGATATTTGACTACCAAGCCCGTCTTAGTTCGCACCCAATGTTCAATACTGTTTATGTACTCAAGTTGATCTACAATGTAGGCTATTCCGGCACTCAAATCCTCTACATGCTGTTCCCTAACATCAAACTTATGCACATAACGTGCCACGTTTTCCAAATTTGCAACACTCTTAACAATACTCGATTCAGTAACCAGCAATATGGATACAGTTGGGCAACAAATCAAAAGTGTCTCAGCGCATGATACGCCGGCTATGCCGCCGCCTACAACTAAAAAAGTGCAATTCTGTGACATTGGAATTATATTAACAATCTATTTAAACTGCAGAACTACAAAATGCCCGAAACTTTCACCGTGCGGCTATGACTCACAATTAATAAGTACAAAAGCACACATTTCAAGCTATGTAATAATTTCAACAATTTCGTAAATTGTTTTCTTACAATTTCGATTCTAAATGCTCACCGAAGTTTGGTGTGTGCACAAGCAACATTGATCGATATTCGTTATAATATCGATATTATTTATAGGTGTCAAAAGTCGAATTTTCTTCCAAGTTGTAGATGTATGATTATATTAGTCTTTGTTTAGATATAGAACGACTGGTCTGTTTTGGCATATTAATTTTTTCCCTGGTCAGTTTCCATTTTACAGTTTTTAAAAAAATCTAAAATAGTTGGTTGCATTATGACACCGATACATTTTATTGTTATTTCCGTTAGACATATGTATATTGTGTGTTTATACAAGATACTTGTTTAAGTTTATTTTTTTCTATACAAATTACTTTTGCTCATCCTGCTTGCCATAGTATTCGCTATAGTCATACTCCCGGAAAGGCACATCGTACGTTAGGAGCCCACAATCTCGAGCTTGCTCTACAGCAACCATCAGACGCAGGTGACTCTTCTGGCATAATCCGGTTTTGGCATAACTTAATACCTGACCACTGTGTGGAGATATGAACTGTTGCAGCAAATCCGTGTTGCGGTGGTCCAGTACAAGGTACTCATCGCGGCATATAGGACATGGATTGCCGGTGGCAATTTTACCCTGGCGAACGCAGGTTTTCCGCGTCTTTCGTGGAGCGTACATGCCCTTGTGGTTGCGGCTGGTGTACAAAAGACAAATTAGGACTATCTATCGATTATATTGTTAGCATCTTACCGATATTGTGTCCACACAAAATCTTCACCATACGTGGTTTTGTAGGCAACGCTTTTAAGATAGCGCATAGAAGTCTCAACAGAGATAACTTTTGTACGATCCTTCACATCTGAGGAAGCATCTAATTCATTTTCGCTGTTTATTGCAGGTTCCTTATTAGTTATTGCCTCCTGCTTCATGCAGTGGATCACACTCGCCGTATGCAGTTCAACAAAATTGTTTCGTAAAGTACTTGCCAAGCTGCTGTAAATGCCGCGCGCTACAGGTAACATTTTAATTTATTTAGTTAGGTCTATTTTCCCAGCTCTAAAACACGCACCGACGTAACAGACAGCTGTTTTTGTTTTTTTTGTTTTTGTTTTTAACAGAGGAAGGGTCACACAGATTGCATTTACTGTCACAAAGCTAAATGATATGACAAGTCCGTTATCGATATCGAACATTGCGCTTAGTTTGTGTTAGTTTTTGTATTAATTGTCCAAATTTGAAATGTATGTTGTTATACATTTTTTATCGAACATATAAACTTATTGACATCTTCGTTAAGCGCTGCAGCAGGGGCGCAATTTTTAAGAGTGAGTAAACAAAATAACGTTAAAAAGCTATCAGAGCACCCACACAAATGCAAGCAGAGGTCATGAATGAAAGCTGCCAATGATTGAAATTTTAGTCGCTTTTGGAATTTATTGATGCAAAGTAGCGTATGCATTTGCTGACGGAGTAGCCGTCACCATTGTTGTTTTCGGGTGGCATTGTGTGAGAACATGAAATTACGTGGATAAAAGGTAGCAGTATGCTTTTACCAATATAAAGTCGCTGAAGATAACGTACGTAGTTTTGCCTGTAATTGATGGCGTGCGTCCTTGTTTGCCTATGGGTGTGTGCGTGTTTAGCTGCTGCCATGCATATATAAAATGTAGTATCTACTCCTATATTAATCAATACAACCCGACGATTAATTAAATTTAATTGCTTTCAATCAAATGGTTAAACATACAAATATATGCGGTTTTTGTAGGTGCTGCTGTCACAAACAAAAACAACAAGCAGGAACAGAAACTAACACGCGCCTTGTATTGCCGTTACTTGCCGCCACCTGTCGACAAAAATACGCACAAAAGGTGAGTCAAATTTCTAAGTGTATAAGAGCATTTGTTTTAATATTTATATAAATAGGGCAGTGAGTGTAAAGTATGCGATCAGCATTTCTTATCAAGTGCAAGTGAACAACAACAACACAATGCTTAAAATGAAAACAGCTTTGCGGACTGAGAATTTAGGTTGATTTGAGGTTGTGCATCCTAACAAATACCAAATGTTTTTATATTTTTGTATAGATGCAATATGAACACGCATAGCGCCGTTTTACATCAGCAAATTTAGAAAAAAATAGGCAAAATCTGTCTAACTTGGCAAATCTTATTTTGGGTTTTTAATATGTGGTAAGCGCCATCTATCGGTTAATATTCTCTTAAGTTGTATTGTTGTTTGGGACAATTTCGTTAAATTTTTTACAAATCTCCATTTGTGCGTGCTGTTTATACCAATATATACTTTTCGCTTGGTAGAATTGTGAACTTTAAAAATGGTCAAAAAATAATTTGGTGTATGAATTGGATCACATAGTTGATATCAATTGTTTGTTGTTGCAAATGCTCCGATTTTAGAATATTTCAATTACAATTTTTAACTTTGTGTATGTATACGGCGGCTCGCCATAAGCCCTATACTGGTTGTTTTTAAAAAAAAACACTAAACACAATCTTTGTGTTTTAATATTCCACTAAAGATGTGGTACAATACGGAATTATTTTTTTAAAAAAATGAATTAAATATTAAATCAAATTTTGCATAAATATAATACAACCACTTATAATCAAATTATAGACCTGCTATAATTATTTTAGTGTAATTTTAAATAAATTCGGGAGTAACGCAATTATATATTTAAATTTTCTGTTCAATATTTTTATTTGTTTTTAGTTATAATAATAACATCTCAAACTGGCATACAAAATAAAGTAGTATTGTCCAACACTGCAACAAGAACCAATATGCCTTTTAACTTTTGTATCATACGTAACACAAGTTTTGTTTTGCACAATATATATAGGAAATAGTTCACCGCACACTAGAAGTAGAAAAAAAAAATATAAGCAGTATATGTTCAACACCTCAATACTGCTATTGGGAATTGTTTAGAAAAATTGCTCGAAATAATGCACGTAGAACGACTTAAACAAAGTGGATAATTTTAGTTAAGTTATTCGTTTTTTAGAAAAAAAATTGTAAAAACTTATTTTATATTTATATTTTTTAAAGCGTTAACATAAAATACAAAGAAGCATCGCTTTCTTTTTTAATGTCCGTGAGAAAATATATTCTTATATTTACAATTTGATTTAATGGGCCGATCTTGCTCAAGATACTTTTCCAGTTTATTGCCTGGAGAATTTTGTCCAAAACAACATTTAAGAAACACTATTCGGAACGATAAACAAAAAACGATATAATGTTCCCAATTCAAACATGATGTCAAATAAGTGTATTATTTAAACATAATAAGGTAAACGCGTGCTTGGGTTCTTCAAGTGTATAATAGAAATAATATAGTTTTGCTAAAAAAAAGTCCAATCAGATTAAATATATGTATATGTATATCTATTCTGTCGTCAAATTAAGTTGTTTTTTCAATAAAAATTTTAATTATTCTTTGGCATTACTAAAAAATTATAAAAATTACATTCATAAATAATTAATTGTCTAAACTGTTTTTTTCTTTTATAAATAATTTTTTTAATTGCATAAAAATTCAACACGCGCGTAGTCAAAGGTTGTATTTTAAGAAGGACAACGATGTTTTTAAATCTGCCTGCACACATGTTTTTAAAGCTGACGAAATCGTTCAAACTGCTTTAATGCCGTCAATGCAAGCTTAAATCGTAAATTCCACATACATATTTTATAGTTTTATAACCAAGGTCGCTAAGTTTTTCGGCAATATAGCTGTCAAAGACCTGATTCAACCTAGCCGTCTTCAGTCAAATAGTCGCTGCCCATCCATTTATATCCGTTTTTATACTGCTACCAATATTTCGTTTGGGACTAGGTAGTCAGTTGTGGTTTGACTGTAGAGTTTGTATTTTTTTTTTGGGTGCGCTGAGAAAGCATTGCGAAAAGCAGGCCTTGGAATGATTAACGTGTTAATTCTGAGACTTCATTTAGTTGAGGGTATTCAAATCTAATAATAAATATTATGTGTGAATATAACTTGTATACCTCGTTTGCAAAAATTTGAGCCTTAATTAGCCTAATTAAGTCACTTTCACCGCACCCCTTTACCAAACTGACAGCACACTCATTCAAGTCATAGTTCCCTCACTAGGCATAGGTCCCAAAATATTGCGTGACACTCATTCCACAGTGCCACCGGGATCAGCAGCGGGGCGTGGGCTGAAAATGAAGGCCACGTAATGACATCAACATGTGCAGAGTTAAACGATTGTTGCCAAGCTATTTAGCTATCACCTGTTCGTTCGTTCGGCTTGAATGTGTGGCAAAAGAACTTTAACAAAAGCAATAATATTGAAAAACCTTTTAATAATTACATCCCAGCTGTACTTTCCCAGATAGCTATTAAATAATCCAATAACTGTAATAGCTGACGGTTTTCCGAGATCCTCAAAGCGTTGTGACTTTGAATGCTTTGCTGTTATTCAGGAATTGTGTTTAAGGCCTCTAGGTTGTAAACTGTGCTCCTTATTTTTCATTCGTATTATTTTTCTCTAACCACACAGATAATGATGCCCAAAAGTTATAAAGATATACTGGCGAATTCAATGTATGAGGATGATCCGAATGGAAATTCAGCGCCTACAACAATATGTAAGGAGGATGGGTTGTCGGCGGCAAATGAAGTGGAAGCATCGGCTGCAACAATTCTATCGATAGCGACTTCACCGCGTTGGGGACCACAAAATAAAGGTGCACAAGCACTTGCGTCCCTTTATAGTCCAGGTAAGTTATTAGTGGTAGTCTTCTAACCGACAATATAATACACCACTTGTAAGTATATTTTGTCATAATTCAATTTATCTTTAGCATTACAGCTAACAAATTTAAATAAAGTACAAGGAAAAACGTAGCAGTCGGACGCCACCGATTGCGGAATTATGTTTCCATTAAAATCCGAACTACCATTGGTCTGGGATAACGGATAGTTCGGGGGTGACTATAGTGGTCGCGGCGTTTAAAGATAGTTGAATGACCCTCTATGCGGGATGACACTTGTTACTTTGCTACCACATTTGGTAAACTTAGCTTTTAAATAGTGCAACATATGTTTTTAATCGATTTTAAGGGGCCCCCAAATCTGTGAAGCATATCTATAAAAGATGTCACCAGTTCAAAAACTGCGGTTGGTATTATAAATTTTGCTGCATTTCTATTTGAAAATTTAAGTGGGGCGTAAGAAGTGGATAGTTGGAGATGTGGCCAATTTGTAATGCAGCTATCTTCCCCAAAAGTATGTGGCATCTAAATTTTGATACTGATTTTTTACACATTTCATCAGCTAATTTCTTACCAAAATTGCGGCACCTCCGTGGTTTGTTATATTATTATAAGCAATTAATCACAAATTGCACTATATCGAATATGGTACGTGTGGAGAGCCATCGCACATAACAAAGTACTGCAGGTTAATAAATTCAAAAAAGTTCTTTGGTATTTCTGTTTTCAAAACACGATACCTTTGCGTGTAGCGAATTTAATATGGCATTATTTTTTTTCACCAATTCGAAGTGTCTTGCATTATATTAAATGTGTACATGTACAATACAAAAAACAACACTAATTATTCTTACAGAACACAAATTAAAGAGAAAGTTAAGAGACAAATGACAAACTTTTAAGTAAGAATGTTGCAAAATATTAAAAAAAAATCAGCGAATTAGACGACAAAATTATGTATTTGTGTGCAACTTTGTGTTTCTACAGTTTTACTGCATCTAGCAAGGAGCCTGATTTTACATGAATGAAAAGAGCTTTTATATAAATTCGTCAAAACAAATTATATGTATGCGAAGGAAATATCTTATTCGAACATTAATTAGTTGGAAAGGCATGCAATTATAGGTTTTGCCATGGGAGCGGCAAGCGCGTATGGGTGTCACCAAATTTTGTGACTAGCTATTAAATGAAATGTGCGTGTTATATCGATTTCCTTCTTGAGGTGTCATGACTTCTTATTGATCCAATCCCTTAGGCTTACGGTGTACAAAGGATTGCGTACATATAGTTGACGAAGGGGGAAAGACTAAATGACAATTCACAAAACCAATGTGTATTTACAGTAACCAATATTTTTCCGGCATAAACCACAATACTAATTAAAGATTTGGCCCACTACTTCGTACACGAATAATTTTATATGTAGAATTTTTTCACAATAAAAATCTAACAAGCTTTCTTATGTTCGTCTTAGTTTCCGGATTCAGGAATCTGGATAGTTAATAGAAATCGTAATATGGTTTTTTTGCCTTGTTAAAAAAAATAAAAATACTATAAGCACAGGCAAGATAAACATTCTTGCCCAAAAGATAAAAGGTGTTATGTGGTTTCAATTTTTGAATCGTATCTATTGTGTTAAGCAAAATTAGTTTGCATTGTGTAACACAATTATAGGTAAACGGGCTCAGGAAATCGTTTGTGTTTACACCTGCATAGGACTAATGGTTATCAATTTGGCATCTATAGTCAATCACATGCGTTGGGAGCGCATTGGCGTAACCTTCTTTTCCGCAGTTTGTGGCATCATAACGGCGGATTTTGCATCTGGTCTTGTGCATTGGGCAGCTGATACATGGGGCTCTGTGGACTTGGTTGTAATTGGAAAGGTAAGAAAATAAATTTAACAAAGAGAGCGAAAATGTTATTAAATAATTTTCTTCTAGAACTTTTTGCGACCGTTTCGTGAACATCATTTAGATCCCACGTCTATAACGCGACACGATTTTATAGAGACAAATGGTGATAATTTTATGGTGGGCATACCAATACTTGGATATCTAGCGCATTATTTATATTTTAAATCGCCAATCGAGATTCAACAGAATTTTGGCTGGATAGCTTATGTCTTTTTGTGCTCTATATTTGTGGTTTTGACAAATCAGGTTAGCTAATTTAAAACAAAGCTTTTCCAACACATCAGGTAAACATTTTTATTTTGCTACTAACTAAACCTTTATTTAGATACACAAGTGGTCGCACACTTATTGGGGCCTGCCCAGATGGGTGTTGTTGTTGCAGAGCTGTCATATCATTTTGCCGCGCAAGCATCATCGTATACATCATGTGGCGCCTCATGAAACTTACTTTTGCATTACTACCGGCTGGTTAAATTGGCCATTGGAGCGAGTAAGGTATGTTGCTAATACAGTTAACACTTACGTACCTAAACATATTAAACAACATTAAACTTTAGATAGTTTTTTAAAAAATAACAAGTGAAACGTTCTAATCGGGGATACTCAGTTACCAAAATAAATAAATGGTGTGTGACCAACTCGCAGGGTGGCTATGGATGTTAGTAGTTGGCGCGGCCTACTTATTTCTGATATATTCAATTTTGTTGCAATAGAAGTTAAAACATTCCCTAGTTCTGCAATAGAGCTAATGAAGTCGCCAAAATATGTGCATTAATAACTTCTGTAACGCAATCGACCCCGAGTCAGGTTCCCCTCGCAAACAGACATTTTAATGCCAGTTTTTATATTGCTATCAATATTCACTAAATAATATATAATAGGGTGGCTTTAATTCATAACTAATTAATACAATTTTCCATGTATACCGTTAGGTTTTGGTCAACTTTTGAGTTTATTGTTGAGCGTTTAACAGGCCTTAAACCGCGTGACGATGACATGAAATGGGCTAAAAAACTCACATAGCTTTGCTGCCTGGCGACTGTACAAAAATCTTGGACCAAGCAACATTCAGATAGCATGCAAATAAATAACACAATTAAAGAAAATTCACTTAATGTTTTTGAAACTTAAATGTATGGTAAGAACAAATAATATTTTAAGTAATGCAAAGAAAACAGCTTAAAAAGATAATTCTGATTAGGTAAAAATTGTTTATCATTTTCGTTTTGGTATTTGTTTATAGAGTTGTGCAACTGTATGCATCCAAAGATTAATATAAAATTTTTATAACCCTTATATGTAAACTTAAAGACTATCAATAACAAGCACATCACACAAAAAAAGTTAACTATATTGAGAGAATTTTAACTACTTTATAAATACAAGAGCTTTAATAGCAAACAATTTTTATACCAAATGCAATACAAAAAAACTTTTAATATTTATCATAATCTTTAAAGTATATACAAATGTAAATAAACATATTTTTGTAAATGCATATATAAAAACGAAGTTTTCTTATATTTTGACCTTTCCAAATAAAACCAAACATTTGGATGACATTAAAACATATGTGAACATGTGAATGCAAATTTTTTAAATTAGTTGTCGACAAAGAGAACAGCCGCTGGAGATCGGGAGAATCAAAAACAAAAAAATTCAGCAAATGAATAAAGCACATAGTATGGAGAACCTGCTATATATAAACCGTTGTGTGAGTACAAAATGCAAAATTAACCGCCAAGGCCATGCGTTTTAATTGGCACAAGGTACTAGATGACAGCAGTCGATAAATATATGTAATTGACAACGGCTAGACCCATTTCTATACTCTGATATCCGAAGGTATTGAGTTAGTTATATTCAGTTCTTTGCAAATGTCTTAGTTGTTGGACAGATCAAATAAGGATTTAAGATTAGGGTGCTATGCCGTGCTAAACGAGTGGAAAATCGAAAGTTAAAAATCTTAAACATTTCGCTTACATTTCCATATTCCAACAGCTATCTAATAATATTGTTGCCACGTCCCAGTCCCACCACATATAAATGTTAAAAACGCTTATAACTTCCATAATTTTAAGGGTAGGTTCTTACTAGCTTACCTTTCCATCAAAAAACCACTTGTTGCAGATTACAATATCAGCATGATGCAATTCTTAGATTACGTAACGGAAAACGTTTATTCTTTTAGTGTACTCTTTGAGCAAATGAAAGCGAATCTGTGCAGGTCATCGCCGATCTGTTCTCTACGTTTTTCAATTTTTCATACATTTCACAGTTACAGCTTAAGTTCGACAAGCACATCTCATTCTCAGCTCATAAAACGTTGAACTAAGAAATTTATTCCTACTTTCCACTTAACAAAATCTTTGTAAATAGCTCTTCTAAAAACATTTTTTAATATTGATTTAAGAACCAAAATTCCAATTTCATCAGGATTGAACAAAATCGTTGCAAACGCAATTTTTGCTTTTTACACTTAGGGGTTGTAGGACTGTAGAGGACTTTTACTTATAAATTCTAAACCTTCTCTTCCAGATGGCCAAACAATGTAAGGAGCATCTTTCTTTCACAAACTAATAAAGCAAATTAATTTTAAAGTTAAGTATTGTTATAAAAGGAAAATACTCAGCACATGAACTGACTACTGAATGACGTCCCAACTGGCACTTGTAACTAGTTGGACTACGGAGAGGGAGATCCTTCCTAGACTGTGGTGCTGTTTGAGACACTGATTTTATTAAGAAAAAAAGCATGGTTTAAATACAAAATTCTTAGATGATAATGTTTGCTTAGGACTAGTATATCATTAACGAGTTGACCTAAACAATCCATGGTTATATATGGGTGCACAGATACCATGTCTTAATATTATGTTATTTATGACGCTGCCTGTGATGCTGTCTGCTAATTGCAGGCCGCTCAACATATGGTGTGAACATATTTCTTATCACAACCATGAATTGGCTGTGATTTATTTGTCATGTACCTGCGCTATCAGCAGCGAACGTTTTTTCTGGCTTATGATTTAAATGAGTGTTGATGACATAAACATTAAGATCAAGAATACTATTCAAGCATGGTTTTATAACTATGTAATCCCATACCTTTTTCTTCGGATCTCCTGTTCAATTTTTATGGGTGTATCAAACTTTATGCATAGTGCCACTCATACTTGCTCTGTAAAACATTAGTTTTGTGTAATCGTCACCTGTTGCACAATCTTCGCAATCTTTGTATCCGCACACTTAGCGTTTGGAAGTGAGTTGGGTTGCTTTTTGCTTGAGTTCAAACGCTTGCAAGATTGTGCTTGTTAGTAACATTTTCGTTTTAAAAATAACTTAATATTTTGTCTTTATTTTAAAATACCGTTTCACCTACAGTTGTAATTTTTTGTAATTTTTAAGTTCAGTGTAGTAGTTTTGCGTTTGTCATGGTTTTGATTGTTGTTAGTTATTTGGATCTGCAATTTGTGACCACGAAGCTACATTGTATGTAGATAAGAGACAAAGAATCTCTGCATCGAATATTTTCAAAGAATCGGTTGAAAATTACCAGAGATATTGAAAGTTCTGTTACTATTCCTAAGTGCTGTAATGTTTGCAATTGATTGTACAGTGTTCATCTAGGGTTAGGGGAATCTTCTAGTCCTTTTCTCTCAACTAGTGATCGTTCTACTGAGTTATTTAATTAAATAATATCCAAATGCCTGAAAAAAGCTTTGTCGCATTGAATCGTATGACACAAATAGGCAGTCAAATTGTTTCTGTATTTTAAATTGTATACCGGTAATGGATAGAAAACAAAAAATAACAAAAATAAATACGGAAATTTTGATTTGAAATTTATATAAAAAGAAAGGTTTATCTGTCTTAATTAACTTCATATGGGAGGTTTTATAATTAACATAAATCTCTTTAGTTCTTTTGGGCCATGTAGTTTTTTGCCTTTAAATTTAACTCCAGCAAAGTATCACTTCTTTTTTTACGCTTCATCTCGACTCTTTCGCGCGCTTTTGTCCACTTTTCAATATTCTGTTGCCTGTGTGCCTCCCTATAAAGCTCGTTTTCTTTGTACTTTGCCTGCTGACGTCTCAGTGTTGCCTCGTTGTGCACAAAGATAGGGCGACATCTGTGGCGCATCCATGACTTAAAGGTCTGCTTGCGCTTGCTGCTCTTTTGGACAGCTTCTTTCTTATGTTGAGTGGCCTCAGACGTTGAAGACGACGCTCTATGTGGTACTTCTTTTTCTTCATCCATTTCCAGATCTCCGGTTGGACGTCCCTTTCTCCAATAACGACACATCAGCATTAGAAGCACAATGATTGCAATATATATCAGGATTAACAACAGCTTTTGCCACCACGTAAAATGCGAAAACCGTTGTGGTCTTAAAGTGTCTTTTGCAGACACAAGCAGTTCAAGAAGATGCTTCAGTTTGCTGCAGTCGTAGACGGTCATCTCGTGCACATCTTTATAAAAAGCTGGTGTTGCGTTTTCCCACGAAACAAACCCGTCAGGCTGCTGGGAAAATAGCTTTCGACAATGAGCGCACACCCTGCTCATCCATATCTGGCACTCAGGATTGTTTATATCCGGCTTACAAGCTGGATTCATATTTACTACTACAAAAGGAGACGTAAGTGTAAGAAAGGCTTTATTTCAAAAGCCGATGTGATGAGGTCAACAAATAGTCAGTTACAAATAAAAAAACACTCAACAGCTGAGTCTACTAGCCATGTCCGTCTGTCAGTCTGTCTGAGCGACAGAGAGTTAAGGAAAATATGGGCATTACCGTTTAAGGGCGTGAGATAAAGGCTCGTCGTGCACAACAACGGCATAACTACGATACATTTTGAAGAAATATTTATTAAGTTCCTTCTTGGAACTGTCTGGAAAGCAAAAAAGACAACGATGCGCACACAGTGTGATCGAATTGTACGAAGTTCAAGTTACCGTCACAGGTAAAATTACTGGTACTAAATGCGCCGCAAAGCATGCTTGACTGATAAAGTCCAAAACCAAAAAAAAAGTCACAATGGTAGCATTACCTTTAAAGATATGGATCAGTTAAGCGTCAAGTGTTTTAAGTGTGACTAAACTGAGCATTCCGTATCTTGGATATTTGCACAGTAGCTACACCATTATAAAAATATAAGTATTCGGTAAGTCTGCTCCGTTTTGCTTTAACTTGCAAGTAAAATATTCTTTGCTGTAATTGTAATTATAATATCGAACACATTGAATAAAGTTTTCTTAATATAATAAGCCATGATTTTGGAGTAATAAAATCTGAAATAAAATTAAAAAACAAATTTTTCGTATCTTTAACTAACTATATAGAGTTGTGAGTTCTGATCCACATTCGAGTAAAGCTAAAACAGCCTTGCTGAATATCTTCAAACGTTATTCTGATTATGGTCAATTAAGAAGACTTAGGTCCTCACAGGGTAGCTCAAAATTAACCTAAGAGATCCATACGACTAGGCGCGGAGGGGAAACACCATGTGCGGTGACAAATGGCGTGGAATATTATATTAGGAAAACGCTTGCCGGCAGATATTTGCTGCCGCTTATCACAGAGCGGGTTCCCAGGGATTATGGTGCTAGGTATATTTCGTGTGCAGAAGTATCAAGTAGTTTCTACCAAATTATTATCCATAATATTGCAATAGAACGAATTCTTTCAGCGTTTCTAGAAGTCCACTTTTAGTTTTTGATCTATAACAAGATCACTGAGAGCTTTAAAACAGAGTCTTGCTGTCGTTTATATAAAATCGACAGAAAATAATAAAATTAAGATCAATTGCGAACGGTACAAACATTAAGTAAGGCTGAATTTTATTTCAAAATAACCAACCTTAGTATCTTGAATTTCAAAAAGGTAACGGATTAATAAGGCGAAGCACACGTTAGGTAGCATCGATAAGTTAACTATATGTAAAAAATATAGATTGATAACAGAGAGAATATAATATTACAGAGACGAAAACAGAGGTGGAATTTTCAATAGAAAAATAACCAACTTAGTCAATTTTCTCTCTGCCTTATTAGTTTGTTCGTCTACGCGATAAAAATCAACTGGATTAGGGAGAGGTAACAGTAAAAAGTAGTCGGCTGTATTTGTTTAGGTTTTTGTTTTAATAGCGATTCGTGCGACATCACTTAGTTGTTGCCACACTTCACTGTTGTTGTGACAAAACCTAATTTTGGCAATTTAAGAAGGAAAATCTCGTGACTGAGTTTCTAAAATGGAAAAAGAATATTGTTGGGTCCAGTATCGGGGCCAGTCATGCCTAGAAATAAACTATCATAAATATTTTAGCTCCTGTTTATAGCACTTACGATAAAAAAGATAACAACGTGATAACATCTATGGATGTTGTCTCATCTATTCCCGATCGTTCGGTTTCTTTAGTAATAAGTAGAGTAAATTTGGATCACATAAAATACCAAAACTTACCTTAAGAACCAAATGTGCAATCAGATTCTATAGTTTCAGAAAAACGGAGTCTTCCTTACCGTATTCCACATATTTGATTGAGCGATCCAGGTTTTCAGTCCTTAACAACTAATGTTATAGGAATTACCTGACGCGGGGTAGATTTCAGTTTCAGCAGAATCCCAAGCGGTTTTTTGAAATCGTTAACGCGAAACGTCTTCAATATTTTCCATCAAACTTTTTTTAAGAAAAGTAAAGCCAACTCAGACCAGGCTATTGCCGATCTATGTGCTAAATTTTTTCAGACCACATACAGTTCAGACAACCATCAAGTCGCCATGCCTTAACCCTATCTGGTTCATAGCTCTAATTGTATTTTTGGATTGATAATCACGAAGTGTTCACTGCTAAGTCATCTCCGGGGTATTAAACCCGTATATTTACCTAGACCTGATCGAGAGCTATCTGCTTAGGCATTGTGCTCTGGCCTATGCATAAAAAGTTTAGCTTGTCCGTGGCGTTATGCTCCTTACCAAATATTTGGAATGAGTCTTTAATTATTAATTTTCATAAAAAAAAAACAGTTCTTATGTTTAGAGTTATAGGGGTATCTCCGAGTTGTCTGTTATTCCTAAAAATTTTCAGAAAGACATGGCTTCTCATCTTCAATACCTTTGCAAATCTATAATTTCTCCCGATTCATGAAACAAGGAAATACTACCACTAACATATTAGAATTCACTTTATACGTTATAAAGGGTTTCCATGACAAAATGCTTTCGACTCTGTAAACCATAATCTTTAAGTTAAAAAATTATAACTTTTAGCTTTCCTAATATTCTTACTCTTTGGATAAAAGATTATTTAACTCTTAGAACTCAGAGGGTTTACTTTAATGGCTTTGTCTCCAAAACATTTTACGAGTATATCTCGTCTGGTGTTCTACGAGGTAGTCACCTTGGGCCTTTATTATTCATATTATTTATAAATGATCTTCTGTTGGTTATTAACTTCTGTCAAATTTTTATGTATGCTGAGGATGTTAAATTATGCATGTCGGCTGCAACCCGGTGTCCGCTCAAAAACTCCTGAATGATCAGGATAATTTTCAAACCTGGTGTAAGGTAAACTTTTTAAATCGTAACTGCAATAAATGTAAAGTAATGTTCTTTTATCAGACGTATGCCGTTTTTTAATATTTATAATTAAGCAAATAAACCTCTAGATCGCATTAAATAGACTAAAAACTTGGGTATCCTAATGGACCCAAAACATTAGTTTGACAAGCATATAACTTCTATTATAAATAGAGGATTCAGTACCCTGGAGTTCATTAAACGCTGGTCAAAAGAATTCGATGATCTTTATAGATCTTTTTTGTACAGCAGAGTCTCGAATATGGATCATGTATATGGTATCCCAATTTTATCATCAGGATAGAACTCAATTGGTACAAAAACAATTTCTGCTCCTTGCTCTCAGCGCTCTATACTGGGATGGCACTATTACATTACCTTCTTATCAAAGTAGACTTTTCCTAATAAATCTGCCCTGTCTTTCTGATCGCTGAACTGAGTTAGGAGTAATTCTTATTCATGAGCTAATAAATGATGAAATTGATTCTTCGGAATTAATCAACCAAGTTAGCTTACCGATCAGAAATACTAGACATATTTGCATACTTCTCTTAAAACTAAAAATATAAACATGCATATGTATTTATCACGGCCTGCTAAAAACTTTTATTTTTGAAGAGTGGAGTAAAAATAAAATAAGCTATATAGAAAATATTTATAAATTCAATAAGTTCTAGACTTAATGCTGTTTTTGTTTGTTTTTCTTAATTTTAGCTTTGGTTGAAATTTAGTTTAATACGTTTTTTTATAAATTTTTTTGTTTATTTTAACTAATAATCATATTGTTTAAATATATTTTTAAGAAATTATTTAATAATATACAAACGAATTTCAACAAAATTAAAAAAGTCATTTCACAGTTATATTTCACGTTAGGAAGAACATGATTTTTTTTTTCATGTGAAAACACTTTCTTGACAAACTGTACATTTGCTTAAACATGGTGTTTTAACTTAACCTAATTTATTGGTTTCGATTCAATCATAACATATCGAAATCATATTCAATCAAATATAGTCTTTAGAATTTATAGTGCCGAAGTTAAACGCGTTCATACAAACGGAAATCCGGATATCAAGTAGGTTGTTGATGCTGATTAAGAATATAAGGACTTTATTTTGTCTGTTACATACTTTGCACAAAACCATTATACCCTTTGCTTACCCAACATTTTTTTTTGCGATCCACTTGGAAATACCATCAACTTTCGATTTTGGCAAAAATAAGTTATATGTCAGCTCTATGCGACAGATGGGGCAAACGATAAAATGTTAGTGTAGGGGCGTACCGTATAACCATATTGGAATTTAATAATCTGAGAGAGAAATATGTTCCGTAGTTTTGGATTTAGTTAGTATTAACTGGCAACCGTTCAGTTCCCAGTTCAGCATGTTTTTATTTTTTATTTTTTTTTTGTGTTAAATCAAATCGAGAATGGTAACAGTTGCAATCCGGTTAACTAAAAAACTACACAGTCTTATTTAACCCAATGACATTCAAAACATACAGCAAGTATAGAGACGTTGTATACACATACAAACATATACACATTCTACATGTACATGTACATGTCGAAATGGCAACCCTGTAAGTGAAGGACACTTAGCAACGGGAATAGGGTAAAAACAAACGAAACTCGTTTCCCTAGGCAACCCATAACAATCACAAACTTATTGTCTAAAATCAACTTTACAAAAATAAAAGTTATAGCTTAAAGTTAATGGGCCTAATTTAAATTAAATTATGAGTGCAAAGAAATCGCAAGATAATATGACTGCTAGCCAATTGAAGCCAGTAACGACACCAACTACAGCTGCCGGCAGACCGCCTACCTCGCAGCTATTTTCGGTAAGCGCACTTCACAAAGAGACCTTATTACAATTATAGAAAAAATTAATCCAAAATATTTGATAGCGCGGTAATTTGGTTAGTAGTCGGAATACAGGCGATAAGACTTTTCTGGCTAGGCCCTCAACTGCAGTGCGTGCTGTCGGTTATGCGCCAAGCACTAGCGGGTCGGTGCGTTTTGATCAATTCTTTTTGGAAAAAGTCAAACAGCAAACGCTCTCATCAGCCAATGCGTCTGTCGATGCAGCGAAGGACGTTAAGTAAGAAGCAAATTGTATTAAAACTTGGAATTTTTTTATTATTATTATCTGCAAAGTCCGCAGATCAAGTATAAAAACATGGAAGCAAAAATACTCAAACTATTGGAATCATCGATAGTGATGGCAGCTCAGTGCTCACCCATTAGCACAAGTATACCAAATAACCCGGAAGATAAATCCCGTTTAGCTGAGGCACTTAATAAAGCAAAGGATGCTTCCTCATTGGATCGCATATTGCACCATGAACAGGACAAGCATGGAGAAAATGTATTTCACAACTTTGAATTGACCTATGCGGTAATTTAAAAAAATATTATTATTTTTGGCTTAAATGTAAATATCTGAAATGCATATATCTTCCATAGTTTTAAAGCTAGAATGACTGGATTGCAAATTCAGTATTAAGGTCACGCCCTTTGCACTCACCTCCAAATTTCCCAACGACTTACTAGATGGGAAACTGACCAACTTTTTAAACTAGATTCAACATATTTGGTAAAAAGATAGTAGAAAAATATTCCTAGATGATTGCCTAAGTCAATTGAGCTCTACTTTTTTTCAACAGATTTAGATTTTGCATATAAGAATGTCTAGCTCATAGTCAAATCAAGGTTGATTAAAAAAATATATTTCGAATTTAAAATCCATATTTTATGATTTTAAAATTGAACATAATTCCGACATTTGCAAAACAAGTGCACTCACAAATGATCACACAGGTCTTGACAATAGCCATTTAATTGTTTTTTTTATTTATTTATTTTATTATTATATTTTTTATTAACCCATATATATCCTCCATACTTAGGTATTCTTCAATCTTGCCGAGCAATACGGACACAATGATATGCACATCGAGGCCCTTAACACCTATAATATAATGACTAAGAACAAAATGCTTCCGCACGTAAATCAGTTAAAGTTAAATATGGGCAACATCTATTTTAAGATGGGAATGCATAAGAAGGCCATTAAAATGTACCGCATGGCATTAGATTCAGTGCCCAATACGTTAAAGCAGCTCCGTCTAAAAATAACTGAGAATATTGGCGTCTTGTTTATGCGCATGGGCCAGTATTCAGACGCAGCTTCAAGCTATGAATTTATTATGTCGGAGCGAGCAGATGTACGCAGTGGTATTCACTTGCTACTTTGTTACTATGCCTTGGGTGACGTGGAGAAAATCAAGAGCACATTTCGCAATCTGTGCGATGTGCAACCAGCTGAAAACGAACGTGACTTGGAGACTGAAAATAATATAATTCGATTGCAGCAGCACGCTCAACAGTCCACACAGTTAAGTGCAAATCAGGAGCAAGGTGGGGAGAATCATGCTGAGGTGGCGATCATTGGCACAGATGGTGGCAGCTCTTTTGTTCATATAACAGAGCAAAGCAAAAACTTAGCAAATCCAAGCAATCAACATATTTTAAAAGCTCTCCAAACTGATGAGCTAGCAATGTATATCAAACAGCGAAGAAGTGCTGATAAACGCTCCATAACAATGATAATAGATCTAATTTCACCAATTATTGAAGAGAATTTTAATGATGGTGAGTTACTTGGATTATAGGGAAAAATATGTTTTATTTTTAAATTACTTAATCTTTTTAATTGGTCTTACCTGTTAAAAATTAAAGAAATATCTAAAAATTATAGTTGATCATTTATATTCGCTTTGCCACACAGGTTACAACTGGTGTATTGAAGTTATAAAAACATCAAATCTATCCTGGCTGGCCAACGAGTTGGAGCTCAATAAGGCTCTTGTTTATCTACGCCAAAATGATGTTAACCAAGCCATCGAAATGTTGCAAATGTACGATCGCAAAAGCGAGAGCTCTATGACGGCCAATGCGCTTACTAATCTTAGCTTTATCTACATCAATGTAAGTCCTATGTATGAATATATATAAATTCATGTATTGTAGTATGACCGGACTGAGCAACTTAATTTACATACAACTAAAACTATATACATACACTTCGGTGCTAACCCCCATTCGGACATTTGCTCTAAAGGGAAATATGAACAGTATGATTGTTTAAAACCAATATCGTTTAGAGAGTGCTCAGTATAGATACTCACTTAACAACTTTTGTTGCAGCTGGGAAATATTGAGATGAGCACCCACTGCTTAAACAAGATGCAGGAAATTGGAACTTTACAGGCGAATCCTTTAGCGCTTGTGAATGCTAGCATTGTAGACATGGAAAATCAAAATTTTAGCTCGGCCAGAGAGCGATTGCAACGTGCGCTATACCTAGATCCTAGTAATTTCGAAGCAAACTACAACTTAGGTCTGCTAGGCCTGCGGGAGCATGACTTTGACCAAGCCGAAGAGCAGTTTGAGCTGCTTAAAGCGCAACTCATGGAGCCTCATACGATGCAGCACAGCCACGTTTATTATCAGTTAGCGAAGCTGCAGGAGCGCCTCTTACGTAACGCCTCAACTGCCGGCTTTGAAAACAGCGCCACCCCAGGCGCTCTTCAAGCTTATCTGCAAGTGCTAGGTATTTCGGCCACCGATATTGACTCACACTTGTACGAAAAGGTTGGCAGCATGTACGAGCAGCGAAAAGATTACCAGGAGGCAAATCAATACTACAATGAGGCCTACCGCATCAATATGAGCGACATAAGCATTGCCAGCTCCATTGGATCTTACTACATTAAGTTGCAAGCAACAGAGAAAGCTCTTTATTATTATGAACGAGCCGTACTTGCCGACCCCAATGACCCGAACCTCATGCTTCGGATTGCTAGTTGCTTTCGCAACTCGTACTTACCGCCCAAGCAATATCTTGGAATGTTTGAGAATATCTATTCCCGCTTTCCGGATAATTTGGTCTGTGTACGAGCCTTGATGCACGTAACCAAGTCGCTTGGGATGAGTGATCTGAATGAGCGGTATAGCAACGAATATATAAGACTACAAAAACAACAGAATGAACGTCAGAATGAACAGCGCTATCAGCAACAGCGTTTATCGTCTGCCGCTCACAACAGGGCCAGCAGTCGCATCAAAAGTAAGTTTGCAAAAGCTACAGACGAAAAAATTGTTTATAAAAATTTCACATATGTTTCTACTTTACCTTTTTAGCATTACGAAACTCGAATGAGGAACGCCCACAAGAGAACATCGAAACCTCGGCTAATCGTATGTCTAATACTACGATCCCTAATGCGGGTCAGCTTTTGCAAGGCAGCCACTCCTACTTAGGTAATCCACATCGGTTACTCGAAATTAAAACTCTTAATAAAATATTTATTGAAATCCTATAGTTAAACAGTATGTGGATCCGCTGGGCCCACCAGCAGAGCGGCCTCGCACCGGTATGTTACAAGTACAACATAGCAACGACTCGGATGATGATGCAGAAATGAATGCAGATAGCTTGCTGCCGATTTAGAATTCTTACGACCTAGTAACAAATACAAACAGTAAAGTACACTTTTTCTTTGTACTTCAAGTTACCAAGGTTTAGAAGGTGAAGCAGACTGGCTTAGAAACGTACAATGAGTTAAAATTATACTTTAAACGTCGTTTTTTCCCCCCTACAAGCACTTTTACGTGGAGGAAATCACTGGAGCTTCTTCCTTGCAGTTTCCCGCACTGGAAGCCGCTCTAAGAAGCAAGCAGGCAGCACACCAGAACAATAAGGATAACCACTCTGTATGCCCAAATACAAAAAAGGTCCCAAAGTTTCTCCATCCACCGACCCCACTAAAGACCACAAGCGGTGTGTACAAAAGATGATTTTGTTAATGCGGTTTTATGTTATCAGAATAATTAAAATGGCTGCCATAAAACTATATAAAAGAGTGTATGTAAAAACGCTTGCCTTGTACAATAATCTTTTGATAGAACTGTGCAAGCCCCCAAATTTGATAATTCAACTGCAGATGTTAGTGTCTACATTATAGGTCAACATGATTCCTCTTAATTTTTGTTAAAAAGTTTAAATTTAAATACGCCTGTTGTAAACAAGTTGAGTGTGTCGCATCCATTTTTTCCATTGTTTCTTCGGAAAAGATTTGGTCGCCGCAAATCTTCGTGAATGAGAACTTACTGAAACCGGGCTAAAACCTAATATTTCCTTTTACACTTTCCAACTAAATGTAACTTGTAAAGGTGGCATTGCACCTACCGATTGCAGAACATTTCATGTATTCTTTTAAACATTCTCATGACTTTCTGACATAGTGGTTCGCTTTGTGTTATTTTTCAGTAATATTAATATTATCACCTTGTTATACAAAATCTAGGGACAAAAGCAAACTGATATGGTGCAAACCAATTTAAATAAGTCATTTTATTTTGTTAGTCGTTTTCTTTTTCTCTTTAAAATAAACATTAATTGATTCCCAACTAATCTCATAATCTCACAATGCTTAATACTCATTGTTAGATGGAATTAAAGTTTGATTCTTATATAAAAGTGAAGGTCAATGAAGCCATCAAAGTAGTTTGAGGTGGTGAGTTTAATGATCTCTACACCACTTTAACAAGGTTCACAGAGTTTACCTACTTTCGTATTCAAGACTTCTTTTAATTAACATTCCTCTTAAAAACTGTAAAACTATGCACCGGGTTTTATTCGCTACTAATCTTCTTAACGGTGAAAGTTACTTATCATATTAGGTCCTCTCGTAACTTAAAATCGATGAACTTAGATTGTTGTTCAAATAATTATTTAATTTATGAATTATTTTAAGTATTATGTTGAGACTGTTACACGGTGTATTTCGGTTTGTGCTTTGATTGGTTAAATTCAGTACTAAAAATATCCCTCTTTATTTATTTACCCAGTCAAAATCACAGACTGCCAACGATAAAGGATAACACCGGACTCATTGGTTTTTCCCCAATCCTCGCAACAAATGTTGTAACATAAAGCTTTCTTGTGAAGTTTTCCAGAACACTTCATTTCTAAGCTTAGAGTCTTTATTTTACACTTCACTTTAAATCTTATATATTTCATTCAACTTTGATTTATTGTAATTTTATTGTTATATCGCCT
This sequence comes from Scaptomyza caliginosa, assembly GCA_035044725.1. Classification (NCBI taxonomy): domain Eukaryota; kingdom Metazoa; phylum Arthropoda; class Insecta; order Diptera; family Drosophilidae; genus Scaptomyza; species Scaptomyza caliginosa. The sequence continues at coordinate 280,071 of JAWNNR010000284.1, forward strand.
GTTAACAGTCGACAATTAAAAAGTAACTGAATTTTTCTTTTTTAACCATAGAAGCCTGGTTAGCAATGTTGCATATATATGTGGGTCGATGAAAAGAATTTTTCGTAACATACCAAATATATATAAAAGTAATGTACTAACTCCACTTTTGCAGATTCTTAACACTCTTTTAAACACTCTCGTGTGGCGTTAAGTTTATCTTAAATTATGTTCTTAACTTACCTTTTATAATTTATTGTAGGCAAAGAGACAATAAAATTGGTGCAGAATAATATTTAAATAAAAAGTAAACGGACTTATAGAGGACTTCGCAAAGCAACATATTTTGTGACTTCAGTGGCTGTCCTCTTTCTGCGTAAAATTTTTCTTTTGTCTTGATGTTATGCTGATTGCGTTAGTCTCTTAGCGTCCTTTTGGAAAACTTTTTGTTTGGTATATTGTTTATATTTTGTAATAGGCAAATAATACATAAGGTGTTTAGCAACTAGCAGCTCACAAACTAAAATCACCAAAATGAATAAAGTATCTTTTGATGCTTTTGTCTAAATAATACAACCGTTACCAGCTCAACGTTGTTTTTTCCGCTAGTACGCATGGTTACTTTCACCCAAATGTCACATTCTCAAATTTAGTTAAATAACTGAGCAATATGCATGCGAATAATTTTAGTTTTGTCATAGGATTGTAAAGTTTAACATATAAGTTTAAAAATGTAGAAAACTATATAACGTGCCTATAAGAATGCCACACTGTTGTATTATTAACACAAATATTTTTTAAGCGCTCTATCAATTTACACAAAACACAAACTATATATATTTATATGAGAAGAGCAGTTCACAAATTAAATACAATACACAACAATTGCTTACTTTTTTTTTTCTAAAGTGCCAATTACAAAGTCTATCTTACAACTCTCTCACATATCAGCCCACTAACCACCCACGCTATGAAAGTTTTATGTGTTTCTCATTCCTAGTTACACTTTATGTTTTCTATCTTGGTTCGTTTAAAAGCTCATATATCCGCGGGAGGTAGAACGGCGACGGGCACATAGATACGAAATAAGCACGACCATTATCAATGCCGTCAGTGCAATGCCTACAGCAATGGGCACAACATCTGAGGTCTCGGAGCTATCGCAGTCGTGCACCGTTGAGAAGCCGGTGCTATTAGCGTTTCGAAAAGCCTCTACTTGCACATGACTAACGCTGATGGTGCCAATGGTCTCATTGCCGCTAATAGTCTCCGTCATGTTGAATTTCTGGACACGTGTGCAGTGGTACGACATCTTTTCCGGTGTCTTCAAATCAGTATTTTGGCTCATATGGATCAACTGAACAGTTTGATTTTCTATAATTTAATAATAAAATAAACTTGAATTAATTGTTAGCAACGGATATTTTGAGTGCAGATGTATGTATTTTATTTAGTAGAGATTTGCAACAAACATAAATATTAATTTTTTAGCTTATTTTTGCTAAACATTTTTTAACATTTACGCGGATATTACGGCAATAAATGCGTAGTTTGTTTTGTTCTTCGATATTTTTAAACCCATTGGGAGTAACGTATTTTACCTATTGTATTGTAAGACGGTTTTAGATACGAGGTGTGTAAATAAAGTAATGAGACTGGTAACGAGCGGATTTGAACACCGTAAGGTGCACATGTAATACGGCGGCAGTATGAGTTTAAATGCTCTACGTCATCTGGTTGTCCGTAGCGTTAGTATTCGTGAAACAGTTTTGTCTTGTGCGTTGGTAGTCTAGCGGCATTCGTTCTCTGAATATTTTGGAGCTTCGGGCTTTCTTTCAAGGCCAGGTATGTTGAGAACCTTAATTTCCCCAAGCTACTAGCTCATAAATGGCATATAGGATTAACAAAAAAAAGAGACACATTTGTTATAGCGAGTGGCGTTTTAATGTCGAAATGTACGACAGTGAAAACCCGTTTAAGATGTTCGTCTATAAAGGTCGCTTAAGGCCGGAACTCTTGCTGACCAACCGAAAATTTGTGGTTTATTAGAAGCTTTAAGGACTTTAGTCTTTTATAACCAATAAATTTTTATTATTATTTTATTGCTTACCCTTTGCGTCCGGAAAATCTTCAACGGGTACCAACATGTTAATTTTAATTAAAGTGAGAGCGACCGTTTTATTTTTGCTTTCTAGCTGAAAGACTAAAGAATCTGGAGATGTTGTTTGACCCCAATTTAGCTGCATGGACTGCGTGGTCTGACTTTTGCAAAAGCAATGATCCACTGTTGCATTGCTCGGAACATTATACAAGCCACTGGTCTTGCTGCCGCCTTAAAATACAGAGAATAAATGAAATAGTGGCTTGTTTATTTTACAACTTAAATTACTTTTAGTCTCATAGGTGAAATTTAGCTGAGCTGCCATATTAAGCATAATGCAAGAGCAATTCCATTTGCCCATTGTGGGTTCTGGATAAGGCTGTGGTCTAAGAGTAGTGGTCGTCACTGGAGCTGAAGTCGAAGTTATTGGTGCAGCTGTGCTTGTTGCTGGTGGCGGGGTTGTAGTTGTTGTTGATGTCGAGGGTATGGTCGGTTTAATTGTTGTCGTTGTCGAAACTGCTACAGTGCTGCTGCTCGGTCCGATTAGTTTCTGCTCTTCTTGAAAATCTGCGTTTTTCAAGCTAATGGACTGCGACTGCGAGTAAACTGAAAGAAGAGAAAAAATGCATTAGACAAAAATTTCCCCAACGTTTTTTAATTGCATTCTTCGTTCATTGATAAATGAATTTATTTATGCATATATCTTTTAACCCGAAAACACAACACTCGCTTTTTTTATAATCACCCAACAAATTCTGTACCACATCTTGTAATGACCGGCGGCTAAGGCCGGACAAGTCATGGAATAAGAATAGTTATTTAAAAAAAGACAGATTTATAATTGTAAAACAATTTTTTTTTGAAACGTCTATTTGATTACGCGCAGACCCATTCAGCGACCATTTTTTTTTTGTTTTTTTTTTTGTGGAACAGTCTTTCAGAGTATTTGAACTGCGAGTAGGGCCTGAGTCATTGTGATGATTAATATAAATATATTCGCTTTTGAAAACTGATAACAAAATAACATGTATGCACTTTGTTTATGACACATAAAAAACAATAACAACAAACGCAATAGCGATTATGATTTTTTAAAGGGGTAACGTTGAGTTTCGTATCCAAATTGCTTTTATATATGGTGTGTTGAATTGCAAACAGCCCCTGCAACTAGTGGAGAATAATCTTTTATTACGCATATTTACCTTACTATAAATAAACTGAAATGCCAAACTTTACGCATTCAATTAAAGTTTTATTTTATTTATTTATTTATTTGCAAAAATAAAAATACGTAATTCCCGGTCCTGATTTTCTCAAGTGAACGAAACCATTAATACCAAATTTATATTGTTTTTATGCTATGTCTGCCTTTGCAACTACACCCACTTTTAATCCGATTCTTGCTATCGGTTGTATTTACAATAGTATAATTACATAACATTTTACATTCTTACACAAGAAAAGAATAAATAATTTCAGTATTTACTATTTTATTGTTTCACTCTTGGTTACCGTTGATAAATATCGATACACATGCTGACCATGAAACCTGTATCTAGAAAACATCTATTTATTACTGAAAACAGTAAGGAGGTAACAAAAGTTTGATTTTTTATTTAAAAGGCGAGGGGCATTGAAAATGTTGATACAGATTTTTTTTTGGAGTGTTATTGATAAAAAGTATTCGTTTTCGACCGTATACGAAGTTCTAGTTACGCGCGTTTAATATTACAAAAGCAAAAAACAAAAATAAGGCGATGCATTTTACAGGTTGTCTTTTTTAAACCATCAGCATAATTTTTATTGTCACAGGGTGTTGTAACAAGTTGTATAACAAAGATCAGACAATGAACGACGATCACGCAAAATATCCGTGAATACCAACTAATTTAGCTGCTCGTGTCTTTTGCATAGGGTCACTGTATAGATATCGATTGATCAGAAAACGACAGCGGTGTTCACTCTCGAACAATAAGCAAAAACAGTTTTAATCAAAAATACGGAATATACATTAAACAATAATTTCCAAATATCTTAACCTTAAGAAACATTTGGTCACAAATAAGTATTTATAGTGAAATCAATAAGGTACAATTATGTTTGGACAGTGTTAGTGCTATTCTTTTGGTAACCAGCTGACAGCGCAGCTTATTATTTTTATAATGATTAGCATACATTGGATTGCATTCTTTTCCACTTTTTGTGCAATTGTCACAAACATACTTATAACACACTGTATAAACTTATTATTAAAAACCTAAGATCTTTTTTCTTGTTGATGCAAATCATTGGAATCATATCGAGAGTTGAAGATTAGTCATTCTGCAGTATAATGACTGAACGTTTTTGTATGGATCGGGATATCTTATCGTCAATTAGTCTTGATCGGATTGTTTCATTTTGATCAAGTAAGACAGCTCTATTCGGCTATGAACCTCAGCTGTAGCTTCAGTGCAAGTTTTTAATATCATCGATTTCAATGAAATCTTATAAATTGATCATTGTAGAGTCTTTTGTATTCTTGTAAATACACTTTGTTCATGAATTAATAAAATTTTTTAACGCATTTTAAGGAGTATGTTTTTAATAATGTAAATAAATTTATTTTTCATTTAAAAATTACTAATATATATTAATTATTGATGGTCTTGCGTCACAATAAAATAAACTACACTCAATTGAGAGTAAACAATGATACAATTACATATTGAACATTAGTTTACTGATATAAAGCTGGGGAAAACAATAGCCGATATCGTTAAATTGCTATTTATTTAATTTAGAGTTTTAAGTTTAAAAAGGGTAGTTTTGTAATATGTTTTATATTTAATTTTATGTTAATAAATAAGGGAGACACGGCTTTGTTTATTTATAATTAAAATTAATATAAAATAATTAAACGAAAAAGTCGAAAATGCAGTTTAACTTTTTCTTGTCATTGAGCATATTTTTTATTTTAATTGCTGCACAAAATTCGCAAATAAAATAACCATACTTATGCATCGCCATGTTTTACAAAGGGCGGCATAAGCATGTAAATTAAACTGTTTCTGTTTACATATTTCTTATAATAACTTCATGTATGTAAACAGTTGGGTGCAGCATTTGTGCCAATTGCTCATGCAACAAACATTATTATAAAAACATATCCCCTAGCAACCACATTTCTGTTTTCCAAAGCTTTACAAATTGTAGTTTAAGCATTTTATTGAAAATTATTTAGAAAGGGGCGATGCACACTATACATGATAATTTATCGTTCTAGCGGGGAAGAAAAAAAAAATCCCATTTCCTTATCTACGGCTGACGTTTCCATAACTAAATGCTGGTTAAAATAAATAACTGATTTTGGTTTTCTTTGTTTTTTGGTTAGAGAAGCGCACTATGTAAATACACATTATATATATACACATTATGCATATGCATTCAAGTGCACTTACGTATGCACACACATACATATATACATATATGTGCGTTTGTGTGGGATAGTGTCTGAGTATAGAAAGAGTAAGAGCAGATTTAGCTGCAATTGGCTTTGCCTTGTCTTTTCTGGAATTAACAAAGACACTGTAGATTACATTTATGTACTTTGCCCTACATCAAACAAACTGCAAATGTACATATATATAAACTTATTGTTATTTTACATGGTATTCTATTATGTGTATTTTAACAACCGTTGTACAAAATGCACAAAACCCTTTTGGTAGAGATATTTGCAAGAGCGAAAAAAATTGGTTTAAATTATAAAGGCAGAACGGACAAAATTGAACAAAGAGTTGTATATCGCATATATGTATGTATACAATAAGTGCAAACAATAAATAGCTGCTAAGCTCTTATATTACTTACCGGAGTCGCTTAATAAAAGCAGCACCGTGCATATTATAAGTTTTAGTCCAGTCATAGTTAATTGCGTGTTGTCTACCTGTTGCAATTAAAATGGTTTTAGATTTGTAATATTTTGTTTCCAATTTTATTTGTACAGTTACAATGAATAATTTAATATTCTATCAGTTATTAAACATTTATTTGCTGGATTAGTGTGAGTTCACTTTGTTATTGCGCACAACGAAAAATGAAATGACATAAAAAATAGTGCTGGGTGAAACATCAGCTGTGAGTGCTGAGTTAAAATATCGGTGCTCAACTAGTTCGCGATGAATCTGACGCGATAATAAAAGCATATATGTAGTGTTGCTTCGAAACCACATACAGGTCACCCTAGACAAAAGCTGATTGCTATATACAGTTGTTGTAAACATATATGAAGAAATAACCCTAGTTAATGCATTAAGGTCGATTTTTCGACAGTGTAATTGATCTAAGGTTTTGGTTTTTTGTTATGTATCGTGCATTGAAACAATAAATAAGTAAAAAAATTTATTGGTTTGTGTAAATGTCTGTATGAGCCAATATTGTCGATAGACATTAAGAATTGATCCGGATTCCAAACACTTGAAATCGATGACAGAAATAGTTTTAATTTTAACTAAATTTAAATCATTTGACATTTTTAAAGATTAAATAAATTAATTTTCTTTTTCTTGGAATATTGCAAATTGAAGAAACAGGAAACAGCGTCAAAATACAGGTTTATAGCTACTTTAATGTCCTTTTCTTTTGTAGTTTATTAAAGTACATATTTCTCTCTTTTATATTTTCATAATAACCGCCAAGCTTCCGACGCCGGCTGCCGATATGCGAAAAATGTTTAAACGCCAATTTGTTGTATATTATGTATATTTTTTATTAAAAAAGTAGCTTTATTAAATAATTTAATAATAAGCTATAAACTTGAAATATATCAAGAAAAAAAGGGTCACAGTTTATTTGATGTGGTCTTAAACAATTTAAATATTTTGTGTTTAATAACTTAGTAAGGGGTTGTAAATGCTTAGAATGATATCCGTTAGCATTGCTTATTTCCGTAACCTATTATTGCTAAAAGATAAAAGCTTCCGGATGGTCTCTGGCCCAGTTTTGCTTCACTCATACGGTAAAGCCTTCCTTAGATGTTATGCTGTGTTCCAGTAGCGCCCACAAATTTTGAATGATATTTAATTCTGTGGACTGGGTTGGTGGAATTAGCACACTTCCAGATAAGCCCGGCTATGTGCTCTGGGGGATTGACCTTGAAGTTTTAGCTTCCACTTTAGTTTAAATTATTTTTTATTTTATTAAAGCACGTATCCGCACTGGCGCATAGCTTTTGCACAGTTCTTTCTCCTCACTTCGTCCCCCCACCAGTTGAGGTAATGATTGGGGCCATGAGTCTTGGCAGTCCTTGTTTTTTCTTTTGATCCTCCGATACTCTTGTTGGGTAAAAATCTTTTTCGGTGCTATTCTGGTCTTGTTTTCTATCCAATTTTTGTGAAAGAAGCTCTAATTTACGTGTTGCACGTTCGATAGGGTCAGGTTGACTATTTGAGCTATTTGGACCTGTAATTATTCGTTTTAAAAGTGATCCAAACCGATTTTTCGTTGCTCAATGGTTGTCCGTTTTTTATTATTTTAACTTACCTTATGCTTATACTATTCAAAATCATATATATAAAAATGAATCGTAATATGTGTTAGTAAGCGCATATTGGCCAATTTGGTCAATTCTTTTTTTAAAATGTTCTTTAAAGTGCATAGATGGTTTTCGAATACAAAACCCAAAAAGCAGCCCATTTCTTTTTCCCATACAAACTAATACACAAAACAAATTCGTATATAATTTGTTTTCACGTCATCACAGCAACACGAGTTTGCTTTTGTCAACTGATATACGAAACAAATTCGTATATCATTTTCTTATTCAGACGGTGTTTCCAGATGTTTCTCAAAATTACAGAAACCATGATTGGTTGAGCACACGAGCTATGTACATATATTGGCTGCAAAAAACATAGATGTAAGTGCATTAAATTGCAAAATTCATGAACAAATAACGGGAGAATCGAGGATATATAAATTAGTTGATACGGCTATTAACCAAGATGATGGAGTCAACTATCCACCGGAATTTTTGAATTCTCTGGATTTGCCAGGATTGTCTCCTTTCATTTTGTCTCCTCTATTTATGCTATTTCAGGTGTCCTTAACATACCAACATCGAATGAACTGTGACTTAAAATTACGGCACTGTGAGGCACTGTATGTATGTACATATATCAAAACAACCAATGATTGACAATGTGTCGTCGTGAAAATAAAAAGCAACCATAGCAATTCGAAGCGTATTGGCTGTAATAAAAAATTTGTCACAACAACAATACAAATAACATATATAGTTCTTTATCTCTTTTACTTTGTCAAATCAAACCCCCATTTCGATTGTGGTTTACCAGCAGCAGTATTACCAAACGCATACAAGCATTCCATTAAATACACGCGTAAATAGCTCCCGCCGCACTTAGCTTTAATTTTACAAAGCATGGGTGACTGTTGTTCAGATTGGGGCTGCAACAAAAACAGTAATAGAAATGGTATATAAAGAATGTAATATGGTGGTGTAAAGGAGCCTTTATTCAAAACTTAAAGTGTCTGGCTCTTATACTAGCTAAGATCGACACAGAAAGACGGACAATCGGATATTTGCACAAAGGCAACCTTTCGAAATAAGCTACCTGTGAGTGATATCATTTTCTTTGCGTAATGCAAATACAATGTTGAACCCCGGTTTCGAAAAACCATAAAAAATTACAGCTCAATCGTTGCGGTGCCCATATTATATTATTCAAAAAGAAGAAGAAAAGCAGTGTTCGTATTTGCGCTTACATAGATAAAAGGCAGGTGAGAGTAAAAACATGTTTATCTTTTTGCACACCACGTTAAGCCAAAATAATGTGTGTGCCCATCGGGAAAAAGCTAAACTCCATAAGGCAAAGAACAATATGTGCAGCTTTGGTAGAATTATCATAACATAAAGTCGCAAGTATGCGAATTTAATATACAATCAGTCATTAAACCGCTAATTTCCTTAATCGTCTAAAAAGCCTAATGCCACGAATTTTTTAGGTGCCAAGAGGAGCCAGCCTAACACAATGCGTTGGTAATTTTACGAGCCTAGTACCTAGACCCAGATAAAACAAGTAAGAAAAAGGAAGTGTTTCACGCGTACATCTATATGTGTGAAGAACGATCCACATTGTTCTTTTATGAGCACTAGAGTAGACCCAGTTCTTCACCACGTCTATACAATTTTCATTTTACTACTTTCAAATTCTAGAAGCCTTAAGCATCATAGTCCTGGTTGCTGGTCACCGTAGCCGATGTGCAGGCAATGCACATTTTTCTACCGCGGATCCCCGAACAGGAAAATATCTCAAACGGCCCTCTCAGTTAAGCCGAATCCGTCCATTGATACAGCTAGACACTCGATTCTAAAACGGCGCTGTCGGCTGTGTATGAATACTTTTTGGTATCTTAACCTTTTTGTGTTAAAAGAAAACTTGTCAGCAGCTTTTAAAAATGATAAAGGCTTCAGTCAGACAATATCAAGATCAAATCTAATGTGGCGCATTTGAGATATTTTGTTTCAAAACTGTGCGAAACAACTTATTATGTAGGTAAAATTTAAAGCATATTCTCTAGATTTTTTCACAATCAACAATCAAGTAGCTTATCATTCGCAACCTTTTACTATACAAGATCCCAATTACCTTATTCGTACGAGCAATATTTTGAACTGTTTTGGTTTGTAGAATCTTTTAAACTATCAAAGTTTTTTCGGTTTCTTATTGCTTATTGTGCATGACAATGTTGAGATTGTGTGTTCGTAACGGTAGGCTCCGACGAAAGGTCTTAATAGGTTCCGACGATTTCTTGCAATCCGAAACATAATTGGTCGCAAGACTTTTAGCGTAAAAAAACATAAGGTTTTATATGTACACAGAACCAACTAATAGATTCCGCACATATATTCGAAATAACGGCGATGATTAAATGAAGTAATAGGGTCCCAAAAACAAATTGGATAATCAAGAGAGATAGAAACCTACAGATGTATTAACAAAGTTTGATTCGTCATGTTTAGCAGTATTAGTTAGTAAATCTAATTTTTGATTACATCTTTTTAAGCCGGATTTTGTATGGTAATCACTGGCGTATTTTGGAAGAAACTAACAGTAGCAGCATTGACTCTTCCAACCGTAACAAAGAAACGCTAAAAGGGTTTCAGGGAAAAATGCATGCATTATGTTGAGCACACTGATATTATTTAATTTTAAGGTTTAAATTAATTTTTTTTTTTCATTAATCAAGTCATTCTCTTTTGATGAATAAATTAAACATTATTGGGTTTCACACAAAGCTTCTCTTGGCATTCGTGCATTAAGGTCTTAATGCTAAGCGGGGCTTTATATACTATTGGGGATAATAAATGTGTTGGAAGATAATTTTTCTAAATAAACGACTTAAGGCAACTATCGAAAAACTTTAAAATATTTTTATAAGCCTTGGGAGCTTAACATTTGGTTAATGAAATCATTAAACATAATACACTGAGACAAATCATGATCATTAATGACTAATAAATCAATTCTAGTTGACAAGGACCTAGAGACTTTATTTATTTTCTCTTTGTGGGAGTGATAGTGTTAGGTTGCATATGTTTCCAAGATTTTGCTGACTGACGACAATAGATCCATATATCTTTATGCAAAAATTAAACCAGGAATTATCAGAGTTCCCGAGTGATGCGGTATCAAATATTTCTCCTTTATTAAAAATTAAAAAATACATTAAAATATAATTTGTTATAGAGACGGATGAATCTTGCCATTTGTTTTACTTTTGTGTAGCCACAAATAACACTTTCATCTGAAGCCAGGTCGTTACGCCAAGGAGGACCAGATCGTTTTGTAAACTAAGTGCATTCAATACTTACTTAACGGTTAGATAATTTGCTAAAAAGCAAATCTAAAATTGGTGGTTGTTTGGGACCCAGACACCCTGTAAACAGTTTCTTCTTTCTGCTTTGTTATTATTCGCCGTTTGATGCGTTATCTATTATTCTTATCCACTCTCACACGCACATAGACAAAGCGCAGCTTGACTTAATATGTATTTGTAAAAGCTTTGACCAAGCGCATGGTCAGCCAGTAGTTTTCCATTCAGATCTTTACTTATTAGTTTGGCTACTCTTGTCTTTGTGCGTGAGCGTACAGTCAGTCATATTTTTGCTATCAATGCAACCACAGCGCATCGCGATCTAAACTTAATTTAAGTGTTCGGTGAAACCAAATAAACATATAATAAAACAGTAACACTTTGGGCGTTCCATTTTTATACATAATTTTTGGTCCTTCGAGCCGGATCACCAGTTATACGTTTGGTTTCGGGACATTTACATTAACTTATTGTACTAGCCAACGGTGATCTATAGATTGCTACATCACTCGTGCGCATAATAATGCCATTAAATTCGTGGACGAAATTCAGTCTATACCGACACTAGTCGTTCGTCTACACCAACTGCAAGAAAATTACATGCGCTTCGTACGGCTCTCAGAAGAGAGGTACGCATTACAGTCTGAAGAGAGTTGGGAAAACCCAAAAAACGAATTGGAGACTTATGAGGAGAAGCATTATGTAACATATATATTCAGTAACTCTCTAGAGGAATTACATGCTGAAGTCGCTGATAACCGTCCGCTAGTGCTAGATCAGACGACGAGTACTTCTCAGGGAGGGCACGCGAACTTTCAGTTTGAGCAGATCAAGCTTCCAACTTTTTCGGGAAACTATGAGAATTGGAAACACTTTTCGGACAGGTTTACTGGATCGATTGCGTCTAATGCAAGCCTCACTGATTGCCAACGATTTCATTATTTAAAATTTTACCTGTCTGGCGAAGCGATAGCGTTAATCAAACATATTGCTGTTACTAACGAAAACTACAGGGAAGCATGGGACAGGCGCCCAGAATCTGAGGAAGTTGGTGTGTCCATCAACCAATTTCTGAAATTCCTAACCTCACGTTGCGACACATTAGAAGCAAGTCAACTCGTTCGTACACCACAGGCTCGAAGAGTAGCTACAAGACATCACGCGGATGCTCACCAGCGACGGGATGAGCCGTGTGTTCTGTATGCCAGCAGAATCATCAACTTTTCAGATGCAACCAATTCTTAGCAATGGACATCGGAGCTCGCCGAGATCTTGTGAAGATTAAGAAGCTCTGTTTTAATTGCCTCAGCCCCTCACACATGGTTGGCAATTGTACATCGAAAAACACGTGTCGGATCTGCCAGCGCAAACATCATTCTTTGGTTCACGGTTCGCAGCAGCACAGTGACCATGGTATCAACGTTGCGCAAGCAAACATTGCCAACAGCAAACAGCGATCTTCTTTCAAGTTCACGATCTGAATCTTCAATTGTCATCAAACAGCCTCAATAACTAGAAGAGGAGACCAATCCTCCCACTAACAGCGACTTTTCTCATCATACCCAGAAGAATATTCCGAATGCTGGTTCGCAAACACTATTGCCAACTATTCTTGATGACGCCTGGGGAAATACTACAACTTGCAGGATGCTTCTGGACGCAGGATCTACTATAACATTGACATCGGAATCATTTGTCCAGCGGATAGGCGTGCGTCGAACGCACGCACGGATTTCAGTTCTTGGTCTTGCAGCCAACAGTGCTGGCGTTACTCGAGGACGCGCATTCTTTAAGTTGCGCTCTCGCAATTCGAACCAAATCATCGAATTGGCTTCGTTTATCTTGTCTACGCTGACGTCGTCCTTACCAGGGCAAGCTCTAGACACCTCTTCTCCAGCGTGGAAGCAAATTTGCGCGCTTCCGTTAGCTGATCCAACTTTTTGCACACCAGGATCTATTGACGTTATCGTTGGATCAGATCAACTATGGTCTCTTTGCACTGGAGAAAGAAAATCTTTTGGAAACAACCTTCCTATAGATCTCAATACAATTTTTGGTTGGATTATTGCAGGTTCGTACACTGTAATCGATGAACCCATAGGCCCTGCCGTCATACACCACGCAGACCTTGACACTATGGTTCGGTCTCTCTTGGAGATGGATAGTGTTCACCCCAGTCAAGCTCTCTTAGACGCCATTGATCCAACAGAGCGTCATTTTGTGTCCACTCACAAGCGCTCCCATGACGGAGCGTATATTGTCGAGTATCCGTTTAAGGATGAAGCGCCACCTTTTGCTTCAACACTACCACAGGCCATTAATCGCATGGTCTCACTAGAACGAAAATTTCGTCGCAACCCAGAACTTAAGCAGCAATACGTAAGTTTTTTGGATGACTACTTGCAACGTGGTCATATGGCGCAGCTTCCAGTAACTCAAGCTGCGGAATGCTCTGAGACTTGCGTGTCGGGTAGTTTTTGATGGATCTGGAAAGGACAGCTCTGGGATTTCGCTCAACGAGAGACTTCATATTGGTCCACCGATTCAACGTGATCTTATAGGCGTGTGCCTTCGCTTCCGACAGCAACGATATGTCTTATGCGCCGATATTGAAAAGATGTTCCGTGGAATTCAGGTTTCCAAACCCCACACGAATTTTCAAAGAATTGTTTGGCGTACGAATGATAATGAACCACTGCTTCATTTTCGCCTGCTGACGGTTACGTATGGGCTAGCATCCTCTTCATATCTGGCTGTTCGAGTTTTAAAGCAGTTAGCCGAAGATCATCGCCTAGAGTACCCTAATGCAGCACGGGCTTTAACCTTTGATGCTTACGTAGATGACATCTTAAAGGGATGCGACTCGGTTGATGAGCTTTTGTTGCTGAAAACTGAGCTTGTTGGACTTCTAGGCCAGGCAAAGTTCAAACTACGTAAATGGAGCTCCAACTGCGGGCGCCTTCTGCAGTCCGTGCCCTACGAGGATCGATGTTACGACTCTATCCAACTGAACAACAGGTCAATGGTGGAACCCCCTGTCAAGATCCTCGGCCTCCAGTGGAATCCAACTCGAGATGTTCGTGATGTTCATCAAAGTAACAGATTTGGAAACAAGCACTACCATTACAAAACGTGAACTATTATCGCAACTTTACCAAGGCCTTTATCGAAGCGTTTCAACGGTTCATCGCCCGCCCATCAAGGCCAACCGATCTTTACTCAGATAACGGAACCACTTTCCATGGCAGTAATCGTATTTTAGATGAAATGCGGCTTCTGGCCATGAAGCAAGCCAAGGATGAAGAGTTAGCCAATTTTTTCGCCAATGAAGGAATTGCTTGGCACTTCATACCCCCTTCTGCGCCCCATTTCGGAGGTATATGGGAAGCGGGAGTTCGATCAGTAAAACTACACATGGAACGCGTTTTGTGAGACACAGCTTTAACGTTCGAGGAACGTTCTACAGTTTTGACGCAGATTGAAGCCATCCTCAACTCACGCCCTCTTTGCCCATCGTGAGATCCACTCACGGCTGCTCATTTCTTGACTGGATCTCCATGTACTGCGCTACCAGAACCATCACGTCTTGAGCTCCTTATCAACAGATTAGAGCGCTGGAACCAATTGCAAGCGAGGGTTCAAAGTTTTTGGAAGCATTGGCATTTGGAGTATCTGACATCTCTTCAGGAGCGTTCAAAGTGGCAGTTCGAGAAAAACAACTTGAAGGTCGATACTCTGGTCGTACTCAAGGAACCCAATCTGCCACCATCCAAATGGATCCTAGGACGAATCACTGAGGTGCACGCTGGTCCGCCCACGGAATTTACAAACGGCCAATCACTAAAATTGCTGCACTGCCTCTTTGCTGAACGATCGTTCAGGGGGGCCGGTATGTTTGGGACCCAGACACCCTGTAAATAGTTTATTTTTTCTGCTTTGTTATTATTCGCCGTTTGATGCGTTATCTATTATTCTTATCCACTCGCACACGCACATAGACAAAGCGCAGCTTGACTTAATAAGTATTGGTAAAAGCTTTGACCAAGCGCATGGTCAGCCAGTAGTTTTTCATTCAGATCTTTACTTATTAATTTTGGCTACTCTTGTCTTTGTGCGTGAGCGTACAGTCAGTCATATTTTTGCTATCAATGCAACCACAGCGCATCGCGATCTAAAGTTAATTAAAGTGTTCGGTGAAACCAAATAAACATCTAATAAAACAGTAACACTTTGGGCGTTCCATTTTTATACAGTGGTTGTCAATGATATCATCGGGATTGAAGATGTGCGTTGCGGGACACAAGATTATTGATTTTATTGCATGCTGGTTCAATTACTTTATTTTATTTCATTCATCACACAGTTATCATATTCAGCATTTAAACTATTAATAAGCCCAAAAGTCATGAAGGTAAACGTCGGTATCACGTATCCCCTAAGACCTGAGGATTAAGCTAGGATGACTGTATCACTAACTGCCCAATGCGATTTGAAATGGCTGTCATGATAATATTAAAACTTACTGCAGCGTTGATAAATCGCAAAAATTAATATATAGGTGCATAATATAAATTCAACATAAGCAATCAATTGCCTAGAAAAACATCCGATAGCGCTTTAAGACTTTTCGTTGCGGACAGCAATCGCTAGCTGTCACATTTCTGGCCCGATTATGAAATTTTAGAAATAGTTAGTTATTTATAATTATTAGCTATAATATTTTTAAGATAATTATTAAAAAAATAACTCGACGATTGTATTTGTTATATATTCAAAGGACGCTGCAGTCTTTTTAAGTAAAAAATCAAACATAATTTTAATGGGTTATTCTCACCTGTAACATTGATCTTATATATTCATATATATTTTGCTATTGCTGTAAAATATAATTTTATTTTTGCTCTTGTTATTGTTCTGTTGTCGAAAATTTAAAGGTTTTTGATCAAAAAATTAAGACATAGCCATATTTTCCAATAGTCAAAAATCCTTTCAATACGAACTGACATAAATTCAAAAATAGTGGGGTCACACGATGCATCTGTGATTGTAGGGAATGGAGTTACAAAAATAATCCAAATTGGGGACAGAGGCACTTCCTGAAGCATTACATGCAAGGAGAATTCTCCTTAACAGTCAAGCAGCAATTTTTGGCCCTGGGAGAAAACTTATATTCCCATGTACTTTAAGTATATTTTTTATTGAAATTGTTGGTTCCTTTTATTCATCCACTTTTATTTATTCAGTATAATATGCATATAAAAATAGTTTTGTAAGGATATAGTATTTATAAAAAATATATTATTCCACTAAACAACACCTTATCCTAAAACAAATGATTGCATAAAAATATATGAGCATAAACGTATTTATATCCGTGTTTTGTAGGTAACCAATAAACAAGCTTAAAATATATATATGTATATATAATATAAAAAAATATATAATATATATATAAATATATTTGTGTATTTTGCACAGATAACAATCAAACTAACCAAACTAAATTATTCTAAAAAATTTGTTTGACTTCATTCTTGTTTTCTTAAAACTGAAAAAATTCCCGAACATATTATGCAACTGTGTATTTTACAAATTAGGCAACAATTTCCGAAACACCTACTTAAAGTCTAAAAAAGTTTTTAAAAAATTTCAAGGCAACAGCAATTAAGTAATTTTAATGTGCACTTTTGCACTGCTTGCAGGCATTTAAAGTTGATAAAGAGCAGAAAGCATAACAGGGGCGAAGTATGGCAGCTAAGCACGTGTTTAACCTGTTAATAACCTGTTTCGGGTTCCTGTTTAAGCGTCATTCGACATGGCTCTGTAAAAAAAGAGAACATTAAGTTTCATTTGTTAAATGAAGAATAGTGGAATAGATGAAGTAAGAGTTTGGATGCAGCAAAGGTGATTTTCTTAATGTGTTTTTATTTTTGACCTATCATCAAACCATTTGGACGATTAGACAAGTCTACTCCGCTAAAAATATGTCCATTTAATTTGTCTCAACAATCATTAAAAATATTCAGTTTGTTGAGAACATTAACATTAACATTGAGTTTTGTCGTTTAGTTAGACAGAACAAACAATTAAGGTTAATTATTTTAAGAATTTGAATTAGGATGGTTATATTCTTAAAATCTCGTTGGGAGATACAGTCATTGTTAATAAGCTGCACAAAATAGGCAGATGCAAAAAATATAGTTAAATTTTTGATGGTTGGCAAGTTGACTTCACAAAATAAGCTTTGAATAACTAGTTGCGATTCAGTCAAACCAAAACTGAGTAGATATTGTCGGTCGAAGCTCTTTGCAAATCGTATTTTTTTATTTATTTTTTTTTGTCTGCTATTTTAAATTTAGTAGAAACATTGTAAACATAAGAAAATTGCTGCCGAATGCTGCAGTTTACTCTGTACAGATAAGCAGATGAGAATTTTTAGTATGATTTTAGTGGTGCAATAATTCCAGCTTCAATTTTATTTCCTATTTACCATGATCTTGTTAATGTCGAAAAAACGTTGTTTAAAAGTTTAAACTCAGGCAATGTTTTTGTTTGTATTTTATTTAATTTTTTAATTAAGTTCCCTTGATTTTATTTTTTTATTTGTTTTTATTGATACGGTTGCTCAGATTCTAGAGAACTGCACTAGGCGATACTTTTAACCCAATATTTACAGTGTTCCATAATTTCTTGCGAGTTTACACATACGTAAATGAGTTTGAGCATGTAAGTCCGAAGGCAAACTGGCTAAACTTTTTAACCGGTTTCTATGGAAGATTTACAGTTTTTCATTACTTTGACATTAGCTTTAACAGCAACAGATTTTACCAAATCAAAAAATTTCGAATAAATCTGTACATCGATTAGCAGAAGAGTTAATCTCCAGCATTTTTAGTTAGTTACAGGCGAAAGAGACGGATATGGTCATATCGATGCTGTAGATGCTAGTCAAATATTAATATTTTTATAGGGTCGCAGATGCTTCTTCTGAGTGTTACATACTTTTTGGACTTTGCATTATATACCGCATTTTTTTTTTTACCCATTTCAAGTCTTAGAGGTATACAAATTATACGGAAGCAAATACGCCAACCAATTGTTTGGACATTCGATTTGAATCCGTGATCAGTCGCGAAATATTAATGTGGCCAATGTTTGCCTTATTGGTTTGATATTTATCACTTACCCATCACATATGTAGGTGCTAACAGTTCTGGAGCGCGTATTTTTAGGGGAGTTCTTCGCAACATCTCGTCAGCGCTATTTCCCTCGCTGCGATTGTATTCGTTCAGAGTGATATCGGCCGGATTGCGAATATTAAGGCCAGCATCGACCGGCGACGTTGGCACACTTTGGTAGGGATGCATGCGTTGATTTTGCATAATTTGTCTCTTGTGTTGACCGCTGTATTGACGAGTTGCATCCATGTAGGCGCTTTCCTGTGATTTTGGGCTACAGGCGGCGCTGCTTAAAGGCGGCGTAACAGCAGATGTCGGCATAGCTGGAGTTGGTGCACTGTTTACCGCATAGTCACGGAAAGTATCCTCCGCATTGTTGGCTTCAATGAGCGCTTGTATGTGCTGAACATCAAGATCTAGACTGTGGTTGGTGTTGTTAACTGTGGCCAGCGAATCGAGTGCAGCATTCGCTTGGCTGCCGTCGATATTTACTGCGTGCGTGGGACTTTGGTAATCGTCAGACTGGTTTGGCGGCGACAAAGGAAGTGAATTGTCAGCAAGTTCACCTGTTGTACACAGAGCATGTTTCAGCTGTCTTAAATTCATTAGGGGTAGGACTTACCACCCAGTAGCATTTCTTGCAGTAGCGAATCGATGTGAGCTACGCCAAATATTTTAGCAAACTGTATTTGTTCAATCATCTGCCAGGTGATTGACTGCAGCACTGGTAGAATGAGCAGAATCTCGCCAAAACGACCGCGTGATTCATACTGTCGATCCGAAATATAGTCCTCAAGATTATTGAGTATTTGGTGTCTCAGAGATTTGATGCGATGCGGCTCATTAAGACCTTTGGCATCTGAAGATAGACAGAATGCGAATTGTTAAATAACCGTACTTGTATTAAAACTCAATAACATGTTACTTTAAAAAACCTTAGCCCCAGGCAAATAATGTTACATACTTGGATCAAAAAAGACCAGTGCTTTAATGCAGGCAAATTCAGTATCATCGATGCTGACATCCTTCATAACGACAACTAGTTCATCAATGATGCGTGCACCAATGCGCGATATGTCCAAATTTGGAGACACATGTGGATCTAGAAATAAAAGCAATCGTTGATCAAAAAAAAAAAAAACACTTTGGAATATTAAAGTATCACCTGGGCAATGCCTAGTTATGACGCAATTGTTGCTTAGGAGCAACACATCCTTCAGATGCATGGATCGACGCGAAAGGCCAAGAAGCAAATGTTCACCTGCATGGGCGCGCAACAATGCAACCTGATCATCCAGCTGAAGTTCATTAAAGGCTGGTATTTGTTTAGCCCATTCGACTAATGTAAGCAGCTGTTGTTTCATCGACTCACAGACATCGTTGATACTGGCAAATTGTTTTGTTGAGAGATCCTCATTTATGTTAGGCTCCATAGCGGCACCAGCTTTTGATTGTCTTGATTCGTTTTCTGCTTTAACAAGGGACACCACAGAGAGACCATTTCCGGGATCCGGATCATCGTTTGAGGTGCGACGACAACTTATTCGATCACGTTCATTTTGTACTGCCTCTTTTTTCATGCCAGCCTTGAAGCATTTTCGCAGCCGACAGTAACGACATTGATTGCGCTTGTCTTTGTCAACCACGCAATTTCGAGAGAATCTTAAAAAGAAAGAAAGTAATTAGAAATACTATCTAAAAAATAGATTTTTTTAAATAAATTAAACTTAACATATTTTAACAATTGCTAGGTTTAATTGCTTATGTCCTTACATATTTATCAGATTAAAGCTGACGAGCTAGACAAATACAATACGCCTATATTCGCACCACCTGGAAGGTTGTGTAATTTGTGTCAAAATTTCAAGACCTCAAAAAGGTTCTTAGATGAACAAAAAACTCTAAAGACGCTTCTTTTATATACAAAATTTCATAAAATGTTTCATGGGTTGATCTTTTTTTTTTTTTTTATTAGAAATCAACAATTTGGACCTCAATCTTATTTTTTTTTCAAAAGAAATGCTATCGATTTCTGTCAACATTTTCATTTAAAACCTCTAAATTGATTAAAATTATTAGAATATGTATCAATATGGTTTTGGGTTTTTGGCGCTTCATATTTCTCATTATCTAACACACCTGCAGGTATATTGATGATTTTTCCGCACGCTACGCCTAAAAAATCCTTTGCAGCCGTCACAACTGGATGCTCCGTAATGCTTGCCCGTTGCTCGATCTCCACAAATTGCACAAACCGTTGGCGATTGTTGCTGTTGTTGTTGACTGTTGTTGCCACTGCAAGTGCCATTGTTGCTGTTTGGTGAGTACATGTTGTTGTTGTTATTGTTGGTGCTGGTATTGCTATTGCCATTGCAGATTGTAAAATTCTCACTGCTTTGGTTGCTGCTGTTGTTTAGGCCGAGTGTAACGCCATTAGGGCTTTGTGCATTTTCAATGGGCGACCCGGAAAGATGACCTGATAGCGCATCTGTCTGCATTATTTGACTTTCAGCCGATTCTGTTATAATAAAAGAGCACATAAAAACACAAAGTTATATATACGCTGGAGATACAAATATAAAAATAGTTGTTCATGTTCTTCAGTTTTGTTTGTGATGAACCTTAAACATAATGTGGGTAGTGTAAAGCTTTTGCTTTATTTTAAGTAACGTTAACATTCTTCATATTCGTCAATCTTTACAAAACCTGTTGGCGTTTTTCAGATATATATTTACTTAGCAACGATAAACTACATTGTGTTTCTAGATACTACAAATTTAAATAATACATTTTTTTTAAATTTAAAACACAAATAAGATTAAAACAATACAAACACGCAAACAAAAAAAAAAAAAATAAAAACACACCATTACTTGAGACGGAATTGCTTGCGCTTCTGTCCAATCGACGTCGTTCCCGTCGCTTAGTGTCATCGTTAAAACGCTTATCGCCAGCAGAAGCAGGAACGCCCTTGCTGCCACGCAACAGAATGCTGCCAACGTTGCGACAAGTAGAAATTTTAACTCTACCGGACTTGCGCACCATTTTAGTGCTACTGATTAACGAAACATTTTACTGAGAGCGCTGGTTGTCTGCCTTTGCATACGGCAAGCTTTTACTAATGCTGCTGGCGTCATTCTGTCCCATATTCATATCGAACGATGTCGCGGCATTCGCTCTTTTTTTTATTTTGTTTATGTGTATGTGCGTTTATCAACGCTTAAGTGAACTGCTTGAATATATGCATTTCTGCGTTGCTGTATTGCGCTGTCGGCAAGCTTAAAACCAGACTTGGAGCGATTGCATACATATTTACATGGGTAGAGAGAGAGAGAGAGACACTTGCTTGCTTAGAAACAAAAAAAAAAGCATGAGCAAGCAAGCAAAAAGCCGGCATTACTTTGAGCGCGCTGATGTGCTTGCTAGACTTCGACGAACAGAATAAAATCAGACAATAAAAAAATAATATAAATACTGTTTTCGAGATCATAATGTAAATAATAAGCTTGTTACCAATTAATTAACGCACTTATCGTACGAAAGGGCATTGTCTTCTTGTCACGTTTTAAAACGAATGCGATAGATAACAGTTTTGCTACTCTGATATTATGTGATTTTTTGACTCGCAGCACTATGAACAGCTAAGTGGCTAAGCTCGTTGGTTACCCAAATTGATAAACTGTTTCACTAAAACTTACCCTACAAATTACATCATGCCCTGAACCCTAAGCATTTTGCGAACAGTCATTGTCTTTTTGTATGCATGTGAGCACGAAAATAGAGCAAATGTATTGTGATCAAGGTTACAAAAAAACATCTTATTTGTTTTATACGTTTTTATAAAAAAAAATCAGGAGAAGATGCAGTTAAATTACTTCACTTTGCCCAAGAACTGCATTTGACTCGTACTACAAATTTGTATACACTGCTGTTAATATTAGCTATGAAAGCAGTGGAGCGCGTAAATATCTGCCTCGTCATCGTTAGATTTCATATTTTTTGTTGATATGCCGCGTCAGCGTTAGTTTTGCAAAGTGAGAGCGTGTTGTTAACTTTTTTCTCAGCTTGTTGTTGCTTTATCGATTTAGAATCTAAGATTAAAAGCATTCACCACGCTTTTTTTGTGTGCTTTATTTTAAATTTAATTTTTTGTTTTGGAATATTTTTGTTTGTTTTGTTGTACTGATAACCATATCATGTGATAATGATGTTTTCGTTAAAAAGGGGTGGGAACATATCAACTCAGTTAACCGCTAGTGGGCTTTCAAGACTGCGGCCACATCGAGCTGATCGCAACCGAGCTCATAAAAATAACATAAATGCTTGTTGCCGCCAACTAGACGCACAATGGCAATTGCAAAAATATGGTTCACATACCGACTGAAGAATCGACCAAGCTTCATTTAAATAAAAAAAAAACCTTCACTACGCGAAGGAAAAGTTTTTAATTTGCTCATCTTTAGAGAGTCGAGATAATCTATGAGGCAGGTGCAAAAATGTATAACGCATAAAACAGGGACACCATTAGTTACAGCTGTACAGTACTTAAAATGGCACCATCTTGAAATACCAAAATAGCTGCGCCGCACTTTTTCCTATGCACCCTTTTTATATTATTATGCACTAGTAAAATCTCATCCTTTTATTTCGCAATCGATTGAGCCTGACAGCAACGTAACGTTTTTAATAATTTTTAGGTGAAAGATTGAAAACAAATTTATTGGTAAGAATCAACAGAAAAACATTATTTTTGGGAGATTCAAACTCGTTAGCTTAGTTTGTAAATAAAATTTACTAGATGGAAAATAAAACTTTAAACTATTTCTTTGATCGATTTGGTTTTAAGGGCATAACTGCATGAAATATATGATGAAAATTCTTTTCTGTCAAGCTACTGCACCAACATAAGAATAACATGTAGTCGTTGAAAAACCTGTTTTTACCTTCATCGTTGTTAGAGCACAATATTATTTAGAGTCTAAAGTTTTAGAAGTCTGAAAAAAAGTCCTAAATAGTAACACATAGTAAAAGTTCAGGCAATATTTGTGCATAAGGGAAAACATAAATAATTTTACTTGTTTTGCAATAAAGTTATTATTATTATTCTAACATCAAATAAAACTTGTATATTGTTCATTATTTCTTGTAATTGCATTATTAAATACCTTGACTTGCGATACGTATCAGAGTTGTGCTTCTTAATCTGTATATGTATTAGTAGTAAAACCTGAGTAAATACTGGTCAAGTTTAATTTCCACTAACGATATTCATTAATGGCTTAGTGTCGGGCCATTTAAGTTAGCAGATAACTTGTTTTACAGCGCAAAAAACTTAATTGTAAATATCTCAAGTTTGGTATGGGCTGTACTGTAACATTTAAAACGAGCTATAGCTATCCAGCTGAACTAGCTGAGCGAAATCTCAACTTTACATATCATCGTAAGGTGCGTTGTCTTGTTTGAATCAACGTTTATTGTTATGCCCTAACTCCAAACAAAACTCAATTTGAAATTTAGTGTTATTTACGTAAGTTAAAATGAATAATACAAAATAAGCTAATTGCCATTAAGTGTCCTTATACAAGTGTCCTTTAGACACTTAAATAACAAATTATTTAAAATGTGTAATACAAAAATGTTATAAACAACAAAATTATTTATTTTAAATCTGTTCTTTAAGCTCTGTGTATTACACCTCTTTTAAAAACTTCAGACTTTTCAGCTGTCAATTAACGACTGCAACGTTGTAAGTTGTTCTCTTTTATAACAAATGTTATTTCTTTACAAACATTTTATTTCAGGAGTTTGATCATTTTTTTCATTCCCAATCATTACCTTAAAAGCAGTGCTAATTATGATTCCT
This sequence comes from Scaptomyza caliginosa, assembly GCA_035044725.1. Classification (NCBI taxonomy): domain Eukaryota; kingdom Metazoa; phylum Arthropoda; class Insecta; order Diptera; family Drosophilidae; genus Scaptomyza; species Scaptomyza caliginosa. The sequence continues at coordinate 304,069 of JAWNNR010000284.1, forward strand.
ATTTAATTGGCTGGCGTTACAACTGCTTTTTTGCAGTTATTGGGAAAAGGTAAATATGAAATTGTTTTCAATAAGTAGAAGTAACATTGTTGCTTTAATCCGATTGGATTATTTTTAGCCGACAGCTTACTTATAATTGTATTGGCAATCTGAGCTATTAAAATGTTTTAACAACATTGACACGTGTGATTAAGAAGCAGTTGCACGATATTCTTTAGCAATTTGTTTACGAGTGGCGGTACGTATTGAATGTGAAAAAAATTTTTTATTAATTAAGATGACAATGAAAACAAATTAATTAAAGCCTAAATGATAGCCTAATGTTAATATGCTTTACGTTCATTCGAGTTGAAAGAGGCTTTTATTTTTATTTTATCAGTGCGTCAAAAATATGTTAGAGATTATTTGTGTTTATCACACTCAGATCAAATTTATTAAAAATAAAAGTAACTTTTAAGGTTTATTATTGTTAATTGATTTAAAAAGAACAGCCGATTTTTTTGCACAAAAGTATGGCAATAGTGGATTATGAAAGTAAGTTTAAAAGTTAAGTAATTCTACTTAACTGTTTGTTATTTTTGCTTGGTGGCTGCAAATCTAATCACTATTCCAAATTTTTTATGTCAAAGCTAAAAATAATCATTAATAAGTACTGCAACAAAAGTTAATTCCATGTGGGTCTTAAGTCAAAAACAAAATCAGATAAAGTTGTTTGGCGATTAGAACGAATGGTCTTTATATTATTGCGCGTTAGCTTGGCTTAGCAAATTGTATCCAGTAAAAATTGATCAAGTTTCAGCATTCATTACACTATTGCGCCAATAAATGGTGATTTAATTTTAACCTTTAATGTCCAAAGTTGCTTTTCACATTTGCGAAATTCAAAAATTAATTTTGATCGATTACTTGTGTGTATCGAAATCCAAAATAGTTATCAATATTTTCAAAAAAAAAACTTGTTTTACCCGGATATGGGAGAAAGCTTGCAACCCAAATCTGAAGTTAAGCTTTTGTATTCTCCAAGAACGACACGTTATAGACGGACATCAGTCGATTTACTCAGTTGCTAATGCTGATCTAGAATATACACAATTTATACGGCCGGAAATGCTCAGATTTGTGCTTTTGAGTTTTGTGTTTATCATGTTAGTGCTTAAATTTCTAAATTTGTTTTTCAATATTTCAATTTAACATTTAAAAAATTACTTAAATATGTTACCGTATCTTGTGACACTCTCTGTCGCTGTATCGATTGGTTCTTGATTTTTGAACACCACTGCGCAAATTGCGTATACCTGATCTCTACTTTAAGTAGAACATCTGAATATGACCTTAACCTACTGTTGTTTTATATTCCTAGGGGTAAAATTCGACAAAACAACCGATCTCAATACGGAAACTTAAGTGCCACGATGGCAATTTTGTGTTAAGCTCTCTAACAATTGCGAAAGTTTATGGAGTGAAAAAAATATTTACGCCAATCGAAAGCTAAAATACTAATTTTAAAAGTTGTCTTTAAAAAACGCACAAGCTGAAAAACACTAGTTTTAAATAAAAATAGACGCACCGCTAACTTAACACATTTAACAAACATATCGACAGCTCTAGTAGAAAATAACTCATATTTTTTTAATTAAATGACCCTAGGTACAATCATTCCAAAAAATATTAAATGAGCTTAGAGACCTATAAAACCGTGGGTTCAAATCTAGTTGAAGGTTGACTTTTATTGCATTCTTTGATAAGGTTGAAAAGGTTTTTTTTGAAGGGCAATATAAGTAGATAATAATTCTAAGGTTAACATTAACATAGTATATATGTATGTATTTATGTGTAACTGATGATTAGTGAAGATAATATTAAAATAATGGCAGCTATAGGTTTGAATGACTGAGTCAACATAGTTTCATAATACACCATTGTCAAAGAACACTGTTTTATGAAAATTAGTTGACAGTATTTACTTTCGAATAAACTCACCCATCATTTGTAATAGGTTCTCCTCTAAGAGGAACGCGTCATCGTATCCCAAATTTGTTAAATTTTCAGTTTTCATATTTAACAAACTGGGTAATATTGATGCGTACATTTAATTTTTATATATTATTTTAAATGTTCCTCAAAATTATTGACAGAGTAAAAGTTCCTTATGAATATTAAATGTTAACAATCCCTTTACACGCGATTCTCAGTTATTGTTTACCATAATGTGGTTGTGCTGAACTTTTTTTCACATTAAAACATAGTTTAAATATTTGCAAAAATTTCAATAAAAAATAGCTATGACAATACTAAAAACGCGACGACCAAAGCTTTTAGCAATATATTTATTTACGAAAAGTCAACACGGGAGGTGTAGTGATAGTTAAAGAGTGCACTAAAAAAATTTTTTAAATCAGTCTTAGTCACAGCGCTTTTAAGTAATTTAAGAACACATTTGCCGAATTTGTTGACCCATAGATTTGAACATTAGTATTTCACTGGCTATTTTAATATAGTCTTATATTTATTTTGATCTTTAACTAACAGAGCACGAGTCTTTCTCTCTGAGTGACCACCGGGAACCTCTCCGTTCTCTAAGTATTACAGCCGTGCAGTGCAACACATTGACTAAACCTGAAATAATGTTCTCATCACGTACTAACTGTCTTAATATTATTTGTTGTAGATATAGAGTCAACGTCGGGTGGCGACTTAACAACAACTACAAGGTAATCGCTGTCGACGCTGACATCGCTGTCAGTGTCAGCTTCGGTCGGCTTCGCCGATGCCGGTCCCGATCGAAGCTCGGCTGTTTGTCAGCGCCACAGCAAACACATAAAGTTTATTAAATATTATTACTCTGTTGTTATTTTACTGCCCTTTATTGTTGTTGTTGTTTTATTATTGCGGTGCCCACTTGCCTAGTAGAATTGTTAACAATATACTCAGATTACAACTCGGTTTTGCAAGGATCGGATCGTCACACCGTATTTTAAATGATTCTCAATAATTATGCGCAGAACTGCTCAGCCCTATGAATCGCTTATAACAAACATTTATAAATCTGTGCATTTTTGCATATGAAGTGAACTGATTAGAACTTTTATTTTTATATAGTGGTTATAGTTATAAGAAGTATTTGCATTAGCTTTGTTTTAGCCGTGCAAAAATGATTCTGTGAATATGCTTGTACCCGGCACAAGGAAAACCTTCGACCACATAAGGCACATACGTATCAGTATCAACAGCAATGATGAATACCTATATATCCACCCGTCTGTATGTTTGGGCAGTTGTATCAGCGCGCCGATTTTAGAGACTATAGATTTAAACCTTAATGTGACCTCGGCCATTAACACAAAGGGTTAACTTAATATCAAAAGACAGATGTTAGTTTATTTTTAATTCTTAAAACTTCTGAAAAACTACTGATCAACTGCGAATAATTATTTAAAGCCGCTAGAAACAACATTGATTTTTTGAATACGCTTTCAAGCAACGCGAAAGTCTACTTTCCTGTGTATTTTTTAGTCAAGCTAACAATAGCTTTTATTCTTAAAATATAGACATGTGAAAATATTCACCGATCGTCAGCCAAACAACCTGGACGACTTATGCAATTCACACAATAGGAACTTCATATTCCTAAATATGTTGACACACATAGAAGCAAACTTACAAACAAACGGCCTTTAGCCGCAACTTTTTGTTTTTGGTTTATTATATTATTATATATATTAAACTTTTATTCTGAAGGTAACCAACAACTGCTATTAAAAATGCGAATTTCTTTATCTTCTACAATTTACGCCTACACCCAAACAAATCTTAAAATCCACAGATTTTAAGCTAGAGAATACAAGTTTTGTTACAAGCTAGGTGGTAAAAATGTCATAATCAAATTATAAATCTGCTTTCTACTTCTTTGTAATTCCATACACCATAATTGAAATAGCTTTTAGAAAATTTAAAATAATTTGTTTGTTTTATTTCCTAACCTCTTCTGTAACCAGAACCTAATAAATGGTACAAAAAAGGTCTATGGGTACTGTGCAAAAATATTCAAAAGGAAGTGTAAAACATCTTCGTCTGCATATAGGACTTAAACTTTACGCAAGTCCGTCCAAACGCATCAATTTTATGCACTTGAAGCTACAGTTTCTGGTTTTTTATTTATTGACAATCAAATCATGAATTAAAAAATTTAGAAAAGTGTTTAAAAAGCTGCAAATCAGTTAAACTTTCATAGGAAGCGGTTGGGAAGCATCGGAGATCTTAGAGGTTGACGGTGAGTCCATTTGCCTTATTACTGTAGTAGAGTCAGTGAAGTCATAGACTCGTACATTCACATTTAATATTAATATTAATGACTATTGCAGCTTTCTTGGTAAGAGCTTTCTCATTGCTCGTCACTGGCTTTTATTTATTTTTGTGAAATTTTTCATGTACATACAATCCATAGGAGTTCTCGTATAGTCTAGGGTGCAGAAATTTTAAATAACTCGAATAGGTATATATAATGAATTCTAGACAATATTTGAACACTCGTGGTTCGTATGTATATTTTTGTATACAATTTTTTTAATTTTGTATTTATTTTGAGCTTACTTTCATACACCTTATATTTGGTGATCAGTTTGAATAAACTGTTTATACTGCGCTACTCAACAAAAATAACGACAGCTTTAAGTGCCAATCTTATCAGTTTCTGAACCACAGAGATTAGAAGAAAAAAGCGATTGTAGCTGCAAGCATGCAAATATATGTATAATAAAAAGCATTTGTATACATAACACATCGCATTGCTTGTTGATATGATAGTTAGCCAAGCCAAGCAGTTAAAAGCATTCGGTTATCAGGCATAAGCTATTATTATATATGTTTATTTATGTAAATATATATTAAAACAAGAAACAGATTAGTTAGTTAGTTAAGACAGTTCGACTAAATTCTAAACAATACATGCATATTTTTCCTTCTGCCTGCTACAAACACTTGAACTTGCTCGTCAAATCTTATTTCTCCAATTAAAGCACTATAATAGTAATACACCATCCACAAATAAAAATTGTGTGTGGGTTTGTATTCGTATCTTTGGTTTTCGAGGACAAATTTAAGTTGATATATAAATATAAAATAAATATAAATATTAATCTCTGCTGTTAAGGTATACAATTTCAAATTTCAACAAATTTGATATTTTCAACTATATTTTTTAAAATGGACCAATAAACTGTTTTGTTTTATTAATTTATTTTAAAAATAGGCGTAATATAACGATAAGCTCGACTAAAAATTGCCCTGTGCATGCGAAAACAGAACAGCTGGTTAAATACAAGATAAGATTTTTAGCATGCCGTGCATTAAAAAAGAGATAAGTCTCTTTTGTATCTATATCCTGCCAATATCCTAGATATGTTATTTCCATAACATTGAATATGGTCTTTTAGTCGTTGAAAAAGTATTCGCAGTATATTTTTAATGCTTATGCTTTGTGAAAACACAATATGTACAGTGGCTACGACGACATGTTCGGCTCAGATGAAAATTTATTATAAAATGCAAAGCTGGATCGCTAGAACATAAAAGTTACAGACAAGCACTAAGCGTTTGTTTAACTGGATAACAATTTGTAGCTCAACATACTAAGTAAAGGACCACCTTACCACCAAAAAAATGGAAATACATCAAATGATCTAGTTATAAGTTCGGAGTAGTTTAATATTGTTGAAAGAATAAGGACTTTGCTTGATTCTAAGCAATATTTTAAGCAATATTTTTATGGATTTTTTTTTAAATTTATAGAATATAAACATAGTTGGCGTTAAAATTGTTTTTTTGATTTTTTTCAGGTCTACAATTTACATCAAGTTTAAATGCTTTATTGACACCGCATCAAATAAGCTAAAGGCAAATATATTTAGAAACAGGTTAGATTTATTATTGCAATTCTTATTTTAACTTTTGTATAAAATTAGAGAAGTACATATGTTAAAAGTATTAAAATAAATAAATGAAAAAATACTATTTTACAAAATTAAAATATATTTATGTTAATATTAGACGGCAAATGTGACGCTGGAACCAAGCAATTTATCAATGATTTATGTTATATAATCGTTTATATGAAAATTATTTTGTTAGTACTTGAACTAAACTTGAATCCTCAGACTTTTAAAATCAGTTGCAATTTATGACCATCAAAATTAATACTTTGAATTATTTAATTTAATTTTTGGAATAAATTTATATAAGATTATTTAACACTAGTGCACTTATTTGAAAGAAGTCCCACTCGGTGTGTACATTTTCATGTGTATATTGGATACCACAAAGGATAGCTATAATATAGGGTATAGGAGACCTTATTTACCAAATATCTGACATCAACGCGTTTGTACACACGGACAAACGAACATATCCAAATCGGCTCAGCTGATGCTGATCAATTAATGCAGATGCTTTCATTTGTCTGTAACATACTGTTAAAATAAACTATTATGCTTTTTTACCCATTTCATAAGTGGCTGAATTTAAAGGTATTTTTATTCACATTAAACACACATTTTATATGAATTTTCAAAGGTTATTTTTGTTCGTTAGTTTTTGTTTATTTAAGCTGTTTCTTAATTGTTGCCTAAATTTTATCAATAACAAGCTCTCAAAATGTTAGGTTACATCATCAACATCATAAAATAATATACCTGACGTCTTTTAATTTCTTTTTTAGAAATGGTAAACCGATTTTTAATTATTTTGTCATCAATATTACTATTTAATTCATAGAACCTTGGAACAATAAACAAATTAAATAAAATTTATTCACTTAAGGACGCTTGCCTTATGCGATGACAGTGAACCGATTCGGATTAACCAAGTTAGGTTTGACTATAGCCATCTTTTACGAGGTACCTCAACACTTACACGTTTTTAATCGTTTAATTTATATAATACATAATCGCATTCAAAACAGATAACTAGATAACAACACACGTACATATTCGCCGTTTCGTTTTTGTGATCTACGCTGCACAATTTGAGCTTTTAGGTAGCGTTCTAAAGCGGTTAACATGACCTATCGCAGGGGTTGTCAGTCCCATTGATCTAACTCCTCCTTTGTTTTTGCAGCATAGAATTTCTGAAGTATAGAATTTCTTATATGTGTATAGCGACATATTAAAAGCCATAAGTGATTAACAACGTTAGTAACAACAAATTTGTTGCATTCATTGTTATTTTTTGCTCTGTTGATTATTCTTGAATATTTGCTTTATAATTCGATGTTGGTTTTTCTTTGAAAAAGCATTGAATAAAAGTTAAAATGTTTGCTTAGTCATAAGCTAACCTTGGCAACCCTGCACTACACTTTCCAATTTATTGAAAAACAAAAGTAAGTAGGCTCTAGTCGAGGGAACTTGTTAGGGATATCCTTTACCCTATATGTACACGCACTACTGCATATAGTCATGTAATTAACCTAAAATAACTACGATGTTTTTAAAGGAGTTTTTTAACTTTAATTAATTTGGCTTCGATTTTTCAAATACCTTTTACATTTGCTATCAGTTTTATGGGTTTACCAAAAACCCAAAGAGCTATTTATAATTTAAATAAATTTTGAAGTCTCCAATATACACTTGTCTAAAATCGACTTGGCTGTTAATACTGATCAATAAAATATGTATACACTTTTAAAAGTCGAAGGTGTTTATTTCTCTCTGTTACATACTCATGCACAAAATTATTATACCTTTTCATGGCCTGAGGGTTTTAAAATAGTCCTAAGACCTAAACCCTAGATTTACCACGTTTAAGCATTGCGCTAAGGCACTCCAGTTTAATTTCCCATATATTCGGTATGTCTCAACCATTTTTTATTGAATATTTAAAAAACAAATGTTCAACACTTTTGACCCTTCCCTAGGGCGAGAATTTATCAGTATTGTTTGCATGAGTTTCAGACATAAAGTGTGTAAGTCTGCTTCTCAGCAATGCAGTGCTAGGAACTTTAAACTTCAATTATCTGCGCAGCCGTTTAATAAAAACGTTTCTTAAAATGTATTTGCTTCATTTAAAGTTTCTAAAATATTCACCGAGGAAAATGTTTTTAAACCACACAAAAAAAGTTAATTTGCAATTAATTGAATTTAAATTCTATAATCATACAAATTTAAATTAATTTATTAAAAATAAAATAATTTTCTATATCTAACTATATTTATCTAAGTTAAATAATTAATTTAATTTCGTTGTGGATTTGATTCGTAACTGTTATGGATATGTCGTTCTCAAAACCTTAAGCGTTTTCAAAATATGTATATTACGTTAGTTTTAAAAACAATGAGCTTTAAAATATTTAATAAATGTATATGAAAAAACATGTTATTTAAAAAAAAAACTGTGAGCTCTCAAAATAACGTTCTATAGAGTTGGTAAAATAAGTGGGAGACACACGCTAATTATTTCAGATCTTACATTTTTATTCTTTTATACACCATTTACATAACTTATATATTGTTTAAAAAACAAAAAAAAAAAAACACTACGAAATTTACTCATCGAAATACGCAAGTCGCCCAGTATGTATGTATTTGGACATACATTGTAAATATATTAGGCATTGGGTCAGACATTTGCCTTAACAACTTGACATGGGCATGTTTTTTTTTTGTGCATAATAGTGATTTAATTGTTGGCAAAGAGCTTGGAAATTAAATTAAGTGCGAGTTCGAGTGCGTTTCAACGGAAAATGCTTTTCGTCAGCGCGAACTAAGCTGACACTAGGGAAACAACTCAGGGCTCCGATCCGTCAACATCTAGCCAACCCAGCCAGCTATAAATATTTAACAAATAAAAGCTGGGTAACGTCTAGGGGCTTCAGCTCAAGCTTTAGCAGTAATTTTCTCTGTATTTTTTGTAGCTATTTCTGTTTACTTAAATCACTTGTGTATGCATATTTAACCCAATGGGGTTAAGTTAAACAATACGCTTTCGTTTTATTTCGTTACGTTTTATTTGTTTCTGTCGAATACATAAAGGTAGTCGCCCAGCTTAAGCAACTAAAAGGCTTAATGTGTTACGTAGCTGCTTCCTGCCTCATTACAATAGTTACTGGCTACGTATCTCAATGTATGTCGTTGTATAACACGAGTTGCTGAAAATAACTCCAGCACTCACAGAACTCATCCTTAAATAAGAAAGTGCTTTATTTAGCCAAGGGGCAGGCTACCTTAACTGATTTTAACTATTTCTCCTTTTATCCCTTTGTCAAGAATAAGTTTGGAGCACGCCTCAATGACATGCGCCTTGGTCTTAAAGACTGTTGTCCACCTACCCGTTGCAATTAAAAACTTTTATGTTTTAAGCAATTTAAAAACAAAAAATCAACACATTTTGTAATTTCGAAGAACTAAAATTTGTAATCTGAAATTTTCTTTGAAATATGTAGCTAATGTTTTACATTTAAATCAAATATACCATTGCCTTGGTGTATCCTGTTCAAAATAGAATTTTAATTTTTATCAAATGGTTTATTATTTTTAAAAGTATGCAAATTAGAATAAAGCAAAAAATAATATATTTTTGCTTTGGCTTGAATTTTGTGGTGTTAATTGAACTACAAAATGTGTTTAGTCTGGATAAAATTCATACATGCTGTATTGCTTTGTGCAAATACTAGAAATGGTCAATTTGTTGCTCGTGAAGGTATAAACTATAATTGTACTTCATATACTTATACTTGCTTACAACTTTTCTGTAGTAAAACAGTTGCCAATCAGTTTTTTTTATCTGCTAGCCAACAACTAGTTCTGGCTAATCAATAATCAAATTATAAATATTTACAATGATTGCTTGGTGGTATAGCTTATCGACCCCTCACTTTCCTAATTGCTTCAATTTATAACACACATTAACATAGCAATAAAATATTTTACTTGCTACACAAAAATGGATTTTAGTGATTAAAATTCAATTCAAATCTAGTCTTTATTACAGTGACGAAAAATAAACAAGATTTAATAATTGAAACAATATTTCTTGAAAAGTATTCTTTTTAAATCAACTGATTCTTATTGCTGCATAAAGTAACTTGCCCAAATACTTAGTTGTGAATATTTCTACGCTACTCTAAATAGACTTTGTCAGTATAATCTATGGTTATTTTGAAAGAGGCTATTGGACTGCGGCTTTTGGTTTTAAAATGTATTACTTAATTTAATTTTAGTTATCTTAATACGGTTATAACTTTTAAGCTTCAAAACTGGAAGTCGTACGCATCCAGCGTTTTAAAAGGCGTGAGGTTGGTAACGTTCAAATATGAAACGGAAGTACAGTGCAGGGAAAACATGAAATGGTCGACATTTTGTTAATATTACTGCTGTTATTATTATTAATTACCTGGCTCATATAACTCTTGCTCGACTTTTCTGATCTCCAGTAGCTGTTGTCCAGGTGTTATTGTTAGATCTTGTGGATGCTTCATTGTAATTGAAAGATGAAGTCCTTATTCAATTTTATTTTTCTAGCTTGTGCGAGTCATGCATTTCTGAAACAAATTGTATAAACCTTTAATAGTTTTTTGTTTGTATATATATTATGTTGATAATAATATAAAGAGTACTAGTCTCAGCGTATTCTTTTATCAAGAAAACTAAGGCATATTTAAACTCAATTTGAATAAAATATTCAAAACAGGCAATATGTAACGTTATCTTTTTTTTTGTCTTCTCAACTATTGTCTGTCGCACACTATGAGGAAGTACTTCGGTCTACGGCGCCAAACAGTCTCAATCAGATTACGCCGGAAATGTGACTATAACAAAAAAGCTTTCTTAATATCTTTAATAGCGGCAACTCTTAAAGGGAAAACAAAATTCTCGCTCTCAGATAAGGTGGGTCTAATTGGTATTAAATGTTTATCATTTCTCAGCCTACTCTAGAGCTCGGCCTCATTAATTCCAATTCACAATTTGTATAAAATATTGTGTTGTGAAATGTTGTTTTGCTTTATTAAGAAACTAAGAGAAACTTTACAAGAATTATGTCGAAATTTTTCTGGACCCAAATGGAGTTTTAAAGGTTAGTTTGCACTCAGCAATCGGATAAGTTTTTTTCTCGGAATTCCCCTTTGCAAATTTTAATACACTCAGATGTTATTAATTAATTTCTCTAGCCCAATTTGTTTGCTTCCCACCGTCTTAAAAAAATTCTTAATATTCCGTTAATTTTTTATTTACCTATAGACGCATAAAATCAGGAACATTCAATATGCATTGCATAGTGTTTTAAGAGCCGAACGTAGACTCAAACCACGTGACACCAATTTCTCGAATTTTGTATTACTCATTACAATACTTTTCAAACAACATCTTAGAATGCTGCTTATAATATTAATAGCAACTCCAGGGGCTAAATGAAATTAATTTTAAATATGAAATTATTATCATGTTATTTAAGTTATTTTTATTAAGTTTTCCTTAGTTTGGGTCGATACAATTTCTCTTTATCTCGGCAGTACATTTTGTTGTTGAAGATAATAAGCAAACTACCATAACTACCAACCTGACTGTAGTTTATTAGTTACGAGGCAAAGAGAAATGTGGGTGTCATTATTTAACTCGATGAACCCATGTATGGAACGAAGCGGAAGCTCAAAACTAGGTTTTTCAACCTCTAAGTTTTTCAAGGATTCGAAATCCAAAACGAAACTTGAGAAGGAAAAAGCTTTCTTGCTTATTTACATAAAGACTTTTCAGTGTGGCCAAGGAGAAAGGTAACTGCATGTCAGATGCGAATAGATTTTTAAAATTTAGCAACAGTGAAAACGTTGCAGTTGGGCGCAACTGATTCGGAAATACCCAAAAAGGTTGAGGTTTTTGTTTTGCAACTGAGGAGTTGATAAGGGGTGATACGGACTTGCTCATAGGGTGCACCAAATGTTTGCTAATGCTGCTTTCATGATGTTTAAAAAAACGCTGAATTCAGAATTCCTTACAAGACCGACGGCCAACGGCGCAGATTTTGCAAAGAGCATGACCTACTAGCAGCCTCTAAGATGTTAACATCAGCAAGGAGGGTGAAAATTGGGCGTGATTCTGATGATGACCGTGCGACTAATTTCAGCATTGTCAGACGGCAGAAGTCGACTTAGGATTTATTATGTAGCCTTGGGATAAGACATAACACATCAACAATTTTTGTTTGCTTCCAAATTGTAGTGTAGGGTATAAACCGCTGGAGCTAACCCAAAGAGTTCGATTTAACTCCACATATTCCATATATCGAGACTAATAGCTCCTTTAATAATTTATTTAGACGCAAAAGCGACAGAAAAAAATACGCCATATCCCCAAATATAACAACGGACCAGTGAAGGTTTGTGAGTGTGGGGTTTCCAAAGTGTTCATTAAAATTACATATACACATTATGAGGTCGGTAAGATATAATTCTGCCTTTTAGTTACATTGAAATAAAACCATAACAACCATTTTTCCAATAGGGTTTGAACACGGCCTTCTATACAATTGCATACAAAACAATGGGTTTTAACTGCGGTGCCAAAGTGTAAGCTATGATCTATTTAAACATATTTGTTTTCGTATATTATTTAAAATGTTGCCTTTGATTTAACATCAAGCTTTATGTATTAAAAACAAACGAATACTAAAAACCGATTTCTTTAAAATGTAACTCATTTACTGAATGATCTAAAACAAATGTTACCATGCACTTTATGTACCATATATTGACTAGAATTTTGATATTTCAGCAGTATTTAAAGCTTCTGTCATAAGACGACCGAAGTCAGCATGAACCATTGTAAAGAGCTTGACGGCACGCTCTTGCAAAAATTTACTAGCATTTGATAAATGCTCCGATATGTTGCGCACAAGACGCTTTCGCCCACAATTGTCTAGGGTGTAGGTCCAGAAGTTGGTGACCTGATTAAAGTTATCCTCAGTATCGCCGCTCATAAAGCGATAAACATCACCCGAAATGGGACAACAAGTCTGCAGAGCGAGAGCTCTAGAGCTTTCCTTGGGACCGCAGAACGAGTTCGGAAAGTAGTTGGGTGAACCGTTTTGATTATCGTTTACCGTCATCGCACCATCACGTTGAAAGTTCCTGACATTTACACGATAAGGACAATTTACAGGAATTTGCATGTAGTTGGTGCCGAGTCGATAACGCTGGGAGTCGCCATAGGCAAAAAGCCGACCTTGAAGTATTTTATCGGGGGAAGGTTCAATGCCAGGTACCATATTGGCAGGACTAAAGGCCAGCTGCTCGACTTCCGTAAAGTAATTTGTGGGATTGCGATCTAAAACCAGTTTACCAACAGGTATGAGTGGAAATTCTTTTTGAGGCCACACTTTTGTAACATCAAACGGATTAAACTTGCACTTTTTGGATTCTTCATTAAGCATAACCTGAATAAAAAGACTCCAACTTGGATAGTTTCCCTTCTTGATGGCGTTATAAAGATCGCGTATTGCATAGTCTGGGTCGTGTGAGGCTAGCTCTGTGCAGCGACGTGCATCCAAATTCTTAATACCCTGATCCGTTTTCATATGAAACTTGACATAAAACGTTTCCCCGCTAGGATTTACCATGCGATATGTATGTCCGCCATAGCCATGCATATGACGATGACCGTCGGGAGTGCCTCGGTCACTGAAATACATAAGCAGCGCGTGCAGTGTCTCTGGGCGTAGAGACATAAAGTCCCAAAACATGTCTGGGTCACGAAGATGCGTTTGGGGATTGCGCTTCTGGGCATGTATTAAACTGGGAAAAAGCGAAGGATCGCGCACATAAAACACTGGCATGTTAGAGCCCACTAAATCCCAGATGCCCTCCTCCGTATAGAATTTAACAGCAAAGCCACGTTGCTCCCGTACCGTATCCGCTGAGCCATTCTCACCGCAGGCCACAGAAAAGCGCATGGCTATCGCTGTTCTTTTTTTTAGCCGCTCGAACACGGAAGCAGCACAGAATTTGGTAATGTCGTGAGTACATTCAAAATAACCAAAAGCACCAGCACCTTTTGCATAGACGACACGCTCAGGTATGCGCTCCGAATCGAAATGCGCAATTTCGTCTAGGTATATAAAATCCTGCAGAAGTGCCGGCCCTCGCGGTCCTACTGTTTGTATGGCATCTTTAACACCAATTGGTATTCCGCTCGAGCTAGTGCAATCCTTTTTAGACTCAGAATCATTATTTTTAAAATCGATAAGCTGATTTGAGGCTGGATCGCGTGAGCACATTTTTAAATTTTGTTTTTTTAAATAGCGTATTATTTATGAAAAAAACAAAGTTGTGAGCCTAGGAATTTTTGAATATGTCTGAATGATACTTTCGGTCTAACTGAGTTATAAGAGTTAAAATTTGATTAAAAACACAATGTTGCTTTTAAGTTGGAAAATATTTGATACATATACAAATGTTATTGGGAACAATTTTTTTGGTCCAAATGCGCTATTTATCCTACCTTAATATCTGTACCTCTCTAAGATCGGCGCGACTAGACAGACGGACTGTCATAGCTGTTTGATAGCTATGATTCAGTTCTTCAACAATTATATATCTTATGTAGCTCCTAAAAACAAATTTTCGACAAACTCTTTTAATAGCTATAGGAAATAAAAAACACATCAAATTCAGCAAAGTGCATGTAATCTTTATTTGATTCGAAAGTAAGGTCAATATAATTTAATGTTCAAAGATTATTTCATGCAAATGTTGGCCGCGGCTGAGGCTGAAAAGATCCATCCGCTGAGTCCAACTTTGGCATACTCTTTCTAACATTTTGGCCGGTATCTCACGAAAACATGTTTAATGTTGGCTTCCAGTGCTTCAATCAAAGCGGGCTTGTCGGTATATACATGAGCCTTGACATAGCCTCACAAAAAATAGTCTAGAGGCGTTAAATCGCACAATCTAGGCGGCCAATTGACTGGCCCCGAACGTGAAATAAACCGTTCACCGAACTCGTCCCTCAATTCGTCCATTGTTTGGCGTGCTGTGTGGCATATGGCACCGTCTTGTTAAAACCACATGTCATGCAGGTCAAGCTCTTGCCTTTGGGGCAAAAAAAAAGTTTTTTATTATCGCACGGTAGCGCTCATAGTAGCGTTGCGATTCGCATCATCTTTAAAGAAATACGGCCCAATGGCTCCGCCAGCCCATAATCAACACCAAACAGTGACTTTTTCCGGATGCATTGAAAGCTCTTGCAATGCTTCTGGCTGCTCTTCACTCCAAATACGGCAATTTTACTTGTTCACGTATCCATTAAACTAGAAATGAGCCTCGTCGGTTAACACAATTTTTCGATGAAAAATTGGATCTTCGGCCAACTTGTCAAGAGCCCATTCACCAAAAATTCGGCGTTGTGGTAGGTCGATCGGCTTTAAAACTTTCACCAGCTGAATTTTTAAAGGCTTCACACCCAAATCGTTCCGAAAAAAGTTTCTACGTAGTGGAGAAACGGAGTCCCAATTGCTGAGCACGGCGCCTAATAGATAATTCACGGTCATCAGTAAGACTGGCCGATACAGCTACGATATTTTTCTCAGTTCGCACTCTACGTAAGCGTGTTGGTGGTTTAATGTCCAACAATGTAAATTGGGTGTGAAATTTAGTAACAAGAGCCCGAATAGTACCCTTAGTAGGGCGATTAAACTGACCATAAATGGAAAGAAGCACGCGATAAACTCTTTTAACAGAGCAGGAATTTTGATAACAAAAATCCAATAATTTGCAAGCGCTTTTCGTTTGTAAGACGATTCTTGGTTAAATTATAGACCAAACTGAAGATGTTTGATAGTAAAACAAAACACGAAACATGCGTGAGATATAAAAAACAGTGTTGCCAAAAAGATAATAGCAAAAAAATCAAATAGAGATTTATTTATACGAGATCTTATTTTAAGCATATTAAGTTATTTTAAAAAGTGCCAAATTTACATTATACAATTTTCATACCTAGTAGAGAGTTGGAAAGTATACGATAAAGAGATGCCTGAGATATTTACAGCGTACACTGGGTATGCATGTGCATTAGTTGAGCACATGCACTTGAGCACTACTGCGGTTAAACAAGGGGGTAATCTAAATTATCAATATCTTCGGTGTTTTCAATCCGATTTCTATGAAAACAAGAGTTGAAAGTGAAAAATACAGCTTTTCATTATTTTGTTCAATTTTTTTTCAACTATTCTGAATTTTTTTTATTAATTTAACAATATATTGTACAATTCCATGTGACATATGTTGAAAACCAGAATTATTATCGATAACTTTACACAAACTTTATCTGCCTATGGTATGGGAACATCAAGCTCAGATAAATTTCCTTCTTTTTCCATTTTAAAATTCACGAATTTTTAATGTTTTACAAGTGTCGTGCTTGATGTACGATTGCAAAAACTTTATTATAATGCATTACAATCGGTTGAATTGCAATTTTAAATTTACACAATCATATAGAAAGTCCTGTATTTTTTCCTTGCACACTCACAAAAATAAAATACGCTTTGTTAAAACCCAAAGGCACGAGCAGATTGTTGGAAAAACAAAACACACGCTGTATGCGGCCTACATAACGCTTCAAGGTTAGTCACAGGATGATCAAAAAGGTTGTCCCTGTATGCTTTTAATAACATCAAGTGAATTATCCTTAAAAACGATGATCGTTTTATGACACGGGCTCGCACCCTGGTTATACATTTTCTAAAACTATGTTTAGACACTTTTGCCTTTTAAAAATTAGATATGTTTAAATCTTCTACATCTCCCTTACTGGAGTCCGAAAAATTTGTGCTAAGCTGCACAACTTTCAACGAAATAAGAGTTACCGACCAATTAGCTCGTTGCAGGTTTTTTCTAAAATATTTTAAAAATCGATTTTTTTTTAAATGAACAGAATTAAAATAGTCCAATACGAAAATCAAATTTATAATAAAATTACAACACATTTTCGATCATAATTGATTGTCAAATGCCCATGCGAAACATTTTCTATCGATATGTCGCCAAAATTCAAGCATTATGCATGAGAACATAAGACGCTTACGATCTATGCGCTCACGATCGCTTCTGCATCAGTCGCGACCCACTGGAATGGATTTAACAGTTGCGGCTCTCTGGTGACAAATAAATATGCAATCGGATGATTTGAAACATCGATTGTCTTATGCTGTGTCCAAAATGACATTGCGTTTTATACAAACCTAAATATCAAGAATGAAGAACAATTTAAAATATATCTCTGACATCGACTCTCCCCATATTTATATCATTTTTTATTTTACCTTTATTTAATTTATACATTTTGTTTGTAAAAAACTGACTTAGTCATGCAGCTGCATAATTCTGAATCATAATATTGTTGGATAAATAAGCATGCCCCAGCAAAAAAAAAACATTTAAGTTTTGCACCCCAGCACGCATGGAATAAGTAAGTAAATAAATAGATGACCAAGGAAATCAAAAAATTTACTTAATGGTAAATTAGCCTTATAAAATTATATATGCGATGATTTTCACTCTAAGGCTGAATGTGCTAAACGATCTTATTGCACGGGGCACACGTGTCCACGCCTCAATGGCTGTCAGCACACTAAGTAAATCATAATAGCTTAAGCAACTTAAATGTTAAGAGATAGAAAGGTTTTGTACATAAATAAATTAATATATTATAACTCGTATGCATCCATATGTATGTATGTCCCCAATATGGAAACTTACTTAAAAGCTCTGAAATGGAAGTTGTTGCTTGGGATGCACTTACTTTTGTTCATTTGTGCTTTTGTTTCTTATCAGGCGCAGTTTTGCTTTTATGGCTGCTGACACTTGTTGACCGCATGAATAAAAGCGAAGAGCACCAAACGAATTATGAAAACGCGAAAAACGCACACACTTATACATTTTCAAAATAAATGTATTTTACATTGGCTGTTTATGGTTAAAATTCGGTGTAATTACATAGTCACATAATTATTCTGTTTGTTAAGTGCAGCACTGTGTTAAATAAAAATACGATCACACAAGTTTTGTTGATTCGTTTTTAATTTTTTTTTATGTTTTTGTATTTTATCGCTGCGCACCAATTAAATTCGTAACGGCAAACACTTGCACAATAAAGTGATTTTTTTTTAGATTCGGCTGCCGCTGCACATTCATTTATATCAATTAAACAACACATATGTTTTGTTATTATTAAAGCTTGTGTGTTCTCACTAGTAGAACTCAACTACGGCTTCTGTCTGTAAGCGACAAAATAGCAAAAAGTTTACGAAAAAGAAAGATAATAAGAGAGCGGCGTATGGTTATCACTCGCATGGTCGCTCACTTTGCTTTATGCTCACAAACACAGCTGCAGCAGCAACGCCATGTCGTTGTTACGTATTTGTTTTTGCAAAATCTGAACTTTTTTTTATATGTATTATTGGTTTTAGGTATTGGCTGGAATTTCAAAATTGATCGAGTATTGTTAGGATCTGGTTAAGGCCTCTGTGTTTAAATCAATGTATTTGTATATGTATACGTTATGTATACTTGAGGCTTAGTCCGCCGGTGACAAGTTGATTGAACTTAATGCGCACACTTACACAAGTAAACTAGCATTTGCTTATGATGGGGAAACTACAGTACGAACCACATACGATTACGGGCCATAGCGACTAAAGCCCAAGCAGCAGCGTTCAGCTACAATACGCGTCGGCCAGAGAACGACATATTGCTACGAATGAAGCAACTAGGCAGGCAATAAATCGGTTTATCTAACTAACTGATAACAAAAAGAAGATCTGCAAAGTAGAAGTAAGCAATTTAACAATATTTGATTAGAGCGCATAAGATTGGCGCTTCTTCTCTTATATTTTAGTGGTACGTTATTTGATACGTCACATACAACACGACGTTATAAGAGGCTGATCGCTAATATAATTATCAGCTGTTCAATAAAAAGCAGTCGGTTGCATATAAAAATAATCGATTTCAATAGATTGCTTATTGCTTTTTTCTTTGGTAGTTTTCAAAGTATCGATGGTCGAAACAAAGTAAAACATAATAATGGAATTCGTATTTTTTTTCATATACTTAAGACGTAAATATTTCGTATGCTCCATAGCTTTTAGATATTGATAGACAAATTGTGTAACTACATATAAAAAAACAAAGCTCAAAGCATATAAAAGATTTAAACAATGTACAAAGTTGGTCGCCTTGTCATCGTTGTTTGCGATTTCAAGGTACTTAATGTTTTGCAGCCCTAATAAATAACTATCGATATTTTAAAATTTTTTCGATGCATCTTGGTAATACAAATTTTCTAGCGCGGAAACTTAAATTCAAATTTTAAATTTTATTACGCAACAATTATTTACTTAAAAACAAAACTAATTAAAAATCTTTAACTTGAACTTTGCTAATATTATAGTACGTTGTATTTATAGAACTGAACATGGTGGAAGACAAAGTAAACTAGTTTTAACTAGCACTGAGCAAAAAATTAAATAGAGGGTAAGACCAACTAGGAACATTATACTACTCAAACCAATATATAGAATTTTTGCAGGCAAAAGTCGACAAGAGCGGTTTAGTTATTTAATTGTAACTTATAACTTAATACATCAAATATTTTGAGGACCGAGAATTTGGCGTAGAAATGCAAATTATTCATTGTACGCAGAAAAACAAGTTTAAGTAATATCATCTTAAATCAATAGTGTCTCTTAAGTAAACAAAAGTATGCACTAACTTTATTCAAGAGCTACGAAACTTAAAAAAGTAACAATAACTTAACCTAAGCACAGTTTAGTAAGATTGTTCTAAGATTTACTAATTATTGTTTGTTAAATGTTTCTTATAAAACTTTAATAACATAATATTTATTTAACATTTTAAACTTTAAATAACTCATCAAATAATAATCATAAATTATTACAACTAGCAATGTTGTCTAAATTGCTGTACTACAAACTCGTTGTTGCAAAAGAGAAGTTGGTTGTTTCTTGAGAAATCAGTTAATACGCTTCTTTACGTTCAATAACCTGTCTTTTTTTACTCGTAGACATGATTTTCTATAATCGTTCAAAATTAATATTTGTCCAATTGTACTTGAGCATTATTTCTTATGTCGAATTTTGGCTGTGCCAGTAAAAGAAGTTATACCGATGGCATATCTGCCTCTATCTAAGAATCTAAGAATTTGTACTTTTCTAACTCCATCTGTACATTCTTATGATACACAGTAACCTTGTTAGCAGAGGGCTCTGAATTTGTGATCCACTTGGTTTTCCAACGTTTTTGACAAACACGATATTCGACTTTGATTTGGGCACATCTGTCTTCCCTGTGAAACAAAGAACACATTATTATAGGGAAATAATAATTAACAATTAATAGTAATACAAACCCAAATTTCTTTGCCCAAGAAGAGCTGGTGTTACGCTTTCTGTGGCATGAATCCGCATTACCCTAAAAGGGTATATAAAAAAGGCGCTAGCAATCTGCCTGAGCATACTACCTGAGCATACCACCCACCCCGCAATTAGTGCTGTCAACCCGATAGGAATAAAGTAAGTCGACTTAATGGTTGTATGAATGAACGTCGTTTTGATGAAGTTGGCCTTAATTATCTCAAAGAATACATTTACGGAAAATGCCAATGACCTATGTTCGGGATCCTGATGCAACAGTTATGTACACCGCGTGACGCAATTCCTTTTACATTGCTTTTTTTGTTCAGATTCACGCAGTTTCAGATTCCTTTTTTTTCCACGTCAACTGTTTGTTGACTGTATTATTGCACCAATATTTATGAATCCTTGAAAGATTCATATACTTGTTTTATACATCGACAGGAAGATACACAGATACAATCATTACTTGCGTTTTTGTATGTGCATGAGTCTGAAAAAAAAACTGCAATACTTCACTAAGGCATGAAACTGTTTTTAAACCTTTGATAACAACGGTGTTTCCTAACCGATTTCTATTGAACCTGTACACATGTAAGCGACGAGCCGCAAGACCGCTGGTGCTGTACCTGGCAAGTATACCCTTAAATCCGGCTCGCTCAACCAAAAGATGAAGAATATTGTGTTGTCGGTACTGTTGACCAATTACACTCGAAATATTTTCCGAATGCGGTTTAAATTATAATTCTTTACTTTACATAAAATCGATTTTGTCCAATCAAAATCTCCGCACGTACCGATCGTCGCTTCTTAAAAGGTGTTACCAAATGTTTTTACAAAAGAGCTTTAAAAATACCTTATTCAAGCCTTGACAATCTGCTTACATAAATTTGTTATGTTTATTATAGGTGTTATATTGGGCACTAAAATAAGTTTAGTTCTTTTTGACCAAAATAATAGGTCTAAGCTGGATGCTCTCGCTGTCCTGGCATATGACTTGTACAAAAAATAACTTATTTAACGACAAATTAAAGAAATGTTTTGTAGTTCAGTTCCAGCTCTTTGCCAATATGACGAAACTTTAAGTGGTTGAGAAAAATTTGTACACTTCATCGCCAAATAAACATAAATCAGGGAGGACTCATTAATAAATCATTTTACATTCGGCTTTCAAAATATGAGATTTGTGAAAACTGCTAACGCTCCCTCGTTTTCATACAGTTAAATAAATTTATTTTATACAAAAATGTATTCATTTATACATCAAACCGACTGTATGATTATTCAGTGCAAAATAAAACCATAAAGACCCACTCTTTGTTGTTGTGGTAACTAGTTGCGTTTTTTTTTTATGTTGCAACCGTTATGCCGAATAAGAATTGCATTTTTAAACAGTTAAAAAATTATTTAAAAATACCAAAAACCCATCCAATAGTTCGCAATTATTTTATGGAAGGGATTAGCTTAATGGAATGCTGTCCGACTTTACCAAACACAGAATCCGAGAAATGCGAATTGTGTACACTTTCTGAATATTCAGATGCATTTAAATATGTATTGTGTTTTATGAGTAAGCAACACGCTGCAAGTAAGTCAAGATAATTAAAATTTATAATAAAACTAGCAACTTAACAATTGTTTACAGCTGTTCCTTAAATTTCAAAAGCTATGGCTGTTAAGTGAGGTCTATGGCTACAACATGATAGTGGTACTATCGATGTGTTTAAACTATGCGATGACTTGATGATTTTTGCTCAGATAGATGAATCGATCTTATTAGTTTTGTAAAAACCCAAGGTCAATAAACCAGGTGCGATCATTAATTTGCACAAAACTTGTTGAGTTTTAACGAGTGGAATGAAAATCAGGACTTTTAACAGTCGACATTAAAATTAAATCTAATTAAAAAAGAGTATAAGTATTAAAGTATTAAGTAAAACACATAAACTGTTGACTTGTATGTATTTTGGAGAGTTCCGAAGAAAGTTCAGTGATTCATCATCCGGTGTGAGTGAAGTAGTGTAATGATAAGGATTGAATGATTAGTACTGGAGCTAAGCACTCAAAGCAGAAAATGGAATGGAAGCTTGTTATGGTGTTAATATATAACACGGAATAGTTGTATAGTTTTATAAAAAATTTCTTATCATTATCTTTAACTCACTCTTAAAAAGCTAATCTAATCTTCTTGCACAGTGCGCAATAAAATAAATGTGCCCTTAGGTACACAATATGAGCGAATGTTTATCAAAGCTGGAGAATCCGCATACGAAAATTGTAAATATATTGTTTTCTTTGAAATGATATCCATGTGCAAAGACAAATATCCTTGTCATTAAGGAAGTGAGTTTAATCGGGCGATAGAATATGGTAAGAGCTCTAGTGCTTTAAATTATTTTAATATTTATTTCATTTGACCATTTATTATGTTCAAAATAACTAAAGTCGGTTTGTTTTTAATAAACAAGGAAAATCACATGGGGTTTTGGAAAAATTAATAAAAATATTATAATGTTTTATAATCACAATATGTACTTGTAATTTTTATATCGATATTTAAAACATCGATGATTTGAAGCATTGGTGCGGAAAAACCGATTTAGCATCGATACATCGGTTACTTATTGAGTAGTTTCGTTATGGTGCTTTGATGGTTTTGCAGTTCTAGAGTGCGCTATTCGAGTGTAAACGTGACGCACAATCTTGACAAGAAGCTGAGTGCTACCAAAGACGTAAAGCAAATGTGCAAAACAAAGCGTTCGGCTAACCAAATAAATAAAACATATTCGCAGCAATGTAGTTAAATTTAATTTAATTTTGAAATAGGCGTGAGAAGTGACATTGGCAGCAGCTGTTTAAGTTATGCCTAACAAAACGGTTAAAATATTTTTCAGGTAAATTTAACTGGCATAAAAAACAACGATTAACGCACGAACAACACAAACAAACGCGTCAGCGGCGCTGCTCATTGCTCTGCCTTTTTATTTTTATGAATGACGTAAGCGTGCACAGCGCTAACAAAATAGCAACTTTACTTTGTGTAGTTGGTCCTCTTGCTTGTAAAGAAACAAATGGCTTAGCTACATACAAAAGTTAATACATGCATATGTGGGTGTTTTGTGTTTGACGGAATATTTTATTTGGTTGTTTAAATTGAATGCCCATTAGTGCAAAAGTCACTTGTGTGAAGCTTCCACGTTCACTGACACAAATTACAGTTATGGTGGCGTGTTAAATATATCGAACATAATATGAAGCAAAAGTCGTTGCGAAGTATTAAATGTTGTAAAAAACGCAAGATTTTTATTAAAGATCCTAGCATTGTTCTCTTCCTGAGATTGTTTAGTTTGTCAACTTCCAGCTGAGTGTTTTTCTTGTGTTAAATCTACTTTGCTGTTAAAAACTAATTTCATATGGAGCATGTCAGTAGATGCTCTATTTAATTGCTGCGCACTTTTTTACTTTCACAACAAAGAAACAAGAGTTTATTGGTTTGTCAATATGTCTATCTGCAATATGGAGTTAAAGCATTAAAAAAGTTTAAGGCGAGTATGTGTCCACGACCACTGTGGGCTGAGAACCCATAAACAAATACACAATTCAAGTCGTACGTATTAATAGTAGTCGCAACAAGTAAAAAAAAACATAACAAGTCTTAATGCAAATGAAATAAATATGTATAAATTAAAATCTATTTAAAATAAAAAGCACGTTGCCATTGTTTTTTAAACATGTAATAATATTTACAAAAAAAAGGGTTCGTCGAAGAGTTAGCTTGCAAATAACGAGTACAAAGGCGGCAGAAGTAGGCGCTGCGGGCTAGTATTTAAATAATATGGATGACATAAACCTTTCGATCCAACCACCAGTTGGTGTTCACTCAAACCGTGAGGCCTAACTGGACTATTTTGAAAACAAAGATACAAAGTAAAAGAAGGTGAAGTTGTGAAAATTTGCAGACGTTACCAGTTCTAATCGTAAAAGGGTTTAAAGTGGACAAGAATACAATTTTTGAATGGAGCTCTAAGACGGACTTGACCAATTATTTATTTGTAAGGGCGGCTGGGTTTGGCAAAAATATTATTGATCTTTTAATATTAAAGCAGATCTCAGTGGAAAGTCAACAGCTTTACTTTTAAATAGCGAAATGAACTGTGTTTTGTGTAAATCGCTATTAACCCCATAATGTTTTGACTTGTTATTGGTATCTAGCTTAGCGTTTGTCTGCCTTACGTTAGCTTTTTGCTCTTTACGGTAAAACTGTAACAAAAGAATTTGCAAAAGAAAACTGATGTTAAATAATAATGTTTGACTGCTCCTATCCGATATCAAACAACTAATCTAACGTTTGATATATTTAAGGATCAGTAATTGGCTAATGTATACTTTTCCAGCAATGGCGACATCCACTTTTATTTCTTATCATTGAAAGCAATCTTTCGATTATTTCCGACAAATGCGCGAAACCATACATTGTGATTGTGATTAATCACAATGTTTGTAACTGTTTATATTTAAACGCATTAGTCAATGACGGTAGACTTAAAGTTGTTTTGACACCTAAAGAAAAAGAGTATATTGGTTTTGAGAGCAAGTCTGACAAATGCTATTCAAAGATAGCTTTAAAGGATAAAATAATAAAATCGATAGCAGAAAATAATTTAAATCGCAAATCATAATATTTATAATTGTTTACTTAAATTGATTGACAAACCACTGACATATCAAAGATTCAAGTAAGTAGCGCTATAGTGGAGACAGGAGACTGTATAAATGCTCACATACACCAACAAGCAATAGAGCTAGTGCAATCCTTTAAAAATGTCTATCATCAACTATGTTTAATCCCGAACCCGCTTATCAATGGAACTGTTTACGAAATTGATTTTGGTATAAGAGTATTTCACAGTCGGCTTCTTTCAACTGTCAATTTTTTACTTGTTTCTTTTTATATTCCATATTAGAGTTATTAAGGTGAGCCAAAAAAGCTGATTTTTTACTCTCGGGTTCACTTTTTGTGTGCGATTTCGATAGAAAACTGACATGACTTTCTATCCGATATTTTAGTTCCCCCATTGTACTCAAATTGGCTCATGTTTTATTTTGCAGAGGCGTAACATAATAAGTTAAATTCACGCGGTTGTGTTAACATTATTTGTAATACTTTAAATTATCTAATAGGCTGTCACTACTTAAATCAAAAAAAAAAAAAAATATATAGCCCACCATTTCATGTAAACTTTAATGTAAAAGACACTTTTGAATGAAAGATAAAATCTATTTAAATATTTCTACAGACATTCAAATAAAATCAAAGATATAACAATCAAAACGTAAAAACCAATTTGGCATCTGGCGTAATGTACTCTCTCGTCAGGTTATTGAGATAGTTTTAAAATCGAGCTAACAATATTATCTCCAAATATTAAAAAAACAACAAAATAAATAGAAAATCCTTAACCAATGAAAAAGGGGTATTATGGTGTTGTGCAAAAGTGCAATATTATATGACAGGCATCAGAAAGCTTTTTTCAACATTATAAAGTATATATGTAGATTCTTGAACAGCTTCATCAGCAGTGTCGATATGAGAAGGACCGTCTGTAATAGCCTTGATCACAAAGACTATTAAAAATACTGGAGACGTCATATTTTGAATAAATACTCTCCTATAACCTTGGCAGATATAATTTGCTTTAAATTAGCCATAATTTCTAAATCGATAAAAATAAATTCTTAAGTTTGAAAAAAATGTGAAAAGTGTATTGGAAATTTAAGCCATAAAAAGCTGTATAATTTTCATAGAAATCGGTTCAGTTTAAACACTGTTAATTTTTGGGTTTCCTCGATTAGAGTCTGCTTACTTGTTTTTCGTTTTTGTTGTTTTGTATTTAGCTTTTACGTCAAATACATTTTTTATGACCTAATATATATTTTTTGGAAGCATTAAGGAAGTAAAATAGTTTTTAAACATGACATTGAGCGCAAGATTTCATTACATATATCCATATTCAAAACAAAGGCATTATGTTTAGAGACAAACTGCACAGCCGCAAGATACACAACATTTTAGTTTGTTAAAAATGAATCCATGTTACACCTTGTTGCTTAGATATTTTAAGAGCGACTGAGCGCAGCGAAATAAGAAAGAGAGCGACATGTGCATACGCTCTCAGATCGCTGAGTGAGCGAAGTACTTTTGGCTAAGCAAATCATTTGCCAACGTT
>JAWNNR010000289.1:0-18789 GCA_035044725.1 Scaptomyza caliginosa
ACCGCATTTCCTGTCATTGCCAATGAGGACATCTCAAATTACATCCTGTTGACCTTTAAAAATTAAACAACCTCTTGCTTTTTGTACGATTAGCCATGAAATTGATATCATATATATTAATTGCTCGTCTTAGCCAATGTTGAACTATTTCTTGCTTTTTTTAGCATTCTTATCATCCACTAATATGTACAAAATTATAAATTAATATCATTAAATGGATAATTAAATTTGATGCTTCTTTTCTTGCAAATCATAATTCTACAGCGCTAACATTAGGTAAAGAATGCCAAGGCCTACAACCGCATGAGCGCCTACTAACATTTTGTTTACCCCGGTTTTTTTGACTTCTCTTTTCTCACAATTGTCGCCTGGAAGTAAATTTCCCATTGTTTACTAAATCATAATACAGTGTGCAAGACACG
Source organism: Scaptomyza caliginosa (assembly GCA_035044725.1). Lineage (NCBI taxonomy): Eukaryota > Metazoa > Arthropoda > Insecta > Diptera > Drosophilidae > Scaptomyza > Scaptomyza caliginosa. Next base: position 423 of record JAWNNR010000289.1, read on the forward strand.
ACAAATTTTCAACGCCTCCAGATCGACAAAGTGAATGAATAATTTTGCATAAGATACTATGTGGATTACCTTTGCTTACTCAAAAAAGCATCAAATTTTAAAACAACTGAAAGCGCTGAATATTTGAAGCGTCTTGATTGTTACACTTACACGCAGATCCGTCGACATCGCCTTGTAATGCCTTTATTAGCCCTGGTGGATTCTCATATCTCTGATTGATAACCAGAAACTACAAATAAACATATATAATATTATAGAATTACATATTGATTAAAATATGGTTGTTTACCTTGCGTATTGGCACTTGATTGCTTGGTCGTGTCTCTATATAATCGCAGTTCGCCGAGTTTTTAGTCCACCAGACATCATCACGGGTTACCGCCAAACGCAGTATAGCAACAACTTCTGCAGCAAAACCAACTGCACAAATAATTAAGACTGGAAGGGCCTGTTCGAAACAAGAGAAAATCATTAGAAATAGATTACAGTAAAGTATGATTTGATACTATTAAATAATGAATTTTAAATCTGATACATATTTATTATTTATTGGCTACCTTTGAAAAGTTTTAAGTTGCTATTTGTATTGTTCTGTTTATAAATCACTTGATTTATGCACGAGCTGCTACTTACTACTTTTAACAAGTGTTGCGCACTCAAATATTCCACTCAAATCGGTTTTAAGTGCTGGCCACTTATAAAAACACTTAACAGCAGTTAATAAAATAAACACATGCGTTTAACAACACTGCGACACCTGTGCAACACTGCGCCATCGTTGCGAACATTATCCTGCCGGGCTACCTGACAACCCTCTACGCTCTAAGAGTAGGGCAACCCCTGTCATGTATGTCTATGTATGTATGTGCATATGTGACAGCTGTCTTTGCTCAGTTTGCTCATTCGTGTTCGTTCGTTCGCTCGCTTGCTCTTTCTTTGTGTCTCTTGCTGCGCACGCTCATTCGTTCGACATTCAACCGTTTTTCTTTCGATATTTTGTCAGCTCTTGCACACATCCTGCGACGCATTTAGAAATCAACAGTCGCGCCGCGCAGACGTAAAAGAAGCAAATGAGCTTATACAAATCATATATATTTAACGTGAATATTATACTGCACATAAAGGAATATCATTTTTGCAGTCGTTAAATTGTTTGTCATATTTCGTGCTGTGCAGACATTTGCATTAATTTATGTGCTTGTTAAATACAAATAAAAAGAAACCTAAGTCCTATTGCCATTGGCAACAAAAACAAAACGCGCAACGAGGACCAAGTTAGAAAAACCTAACAAATAACACACAAAACGTCATAAACTCAAACGAAACACAAACGAATAAAGAAACAAACCAATCAAATTGATAAATTCTAGAAAAATCCCAAAACCTTAAACGGCCTTCAAAATTCAGCTTAAACACGAAATGCACGCGCTTAAGGAGGGCGCTACAATGTTGCAGTCTCAAACGCAGCCACCGCATGAAGATTTAGTACTTAGTGCAGCTGATAAATATTTCTTTAATGCCCACAGCAATCCGATTGATAATGCTGCCGCCGCAGCAGCCGCTGCCGCTGCCGGCCTCATCGATCCGCATCACAATCGTGAGCTGCACAATGCGCTGGTCGCTTCCATAGCCAACAGCAATGTGGCTGCCATTAACGGTACATTGACTACAGCGGCGGTGCTAAAAAGTGCCGCAGCAGCCCAGGCTCAGGCTCAGGCTCAGGCTCAGGTGCAGCAACAGACACAACAGCAGAGCGCTGCCGGGCAAACGCCCCCAACAGCTGGAGGACAGGAGCAAGACCAACAGCAGCAGCAGGCAGCCCAACAGCAGCAGCAGCAGCAACAACAACAGCAAGCAGCAGCACAACAACAACAGGCAGCCGCACAACAGGCAGCTCTGGCGCTGCTCAAGGTAGAGAACGTGAATGCTGTCACTCAGAATGGCAACACTGCCAATTTAAGCATTAAAAGCAGCTCATCGGGACGCTCAACGCCCAGTAACAGTGGTGGCAGCATGTCAGATCCTGCACCAGGCAAACTCTTTGTTGGCGGCCTAAGCTGGCAGACATCGTCGGAGAAGCTTAAGGAATATTTCAATATGTTTGGCACCGTTACCGATGTGCTCATTATGAAGGATCCCGTCACTCAGGTAAGACAAATGTAGTCTATGCCTAATATTTTTGCCATATTCTATTTTATTATTTCTATTGCCATTTCAAATTTCTTAACCTTTCCCATCGGCCGACTGCCCTTTTCTCTCTCTTTCTACCTCTCATTCTCTGTGTGTGCGTGGGCTTACTCTTTTGTGTTGTTTGTTTGCGTTTCTCTGTTTCGCTTGCAGATTTTATTTTTATTTTCAGAAATTTACAGCTACTTGCACTCACATCGATTGTTTGTGCGCTCACGCTCTCCCTCTCTCATCTGCGCTTATCTCATTTTCTCACCTTTATATTTCGGCGCAGCTGCAGCTGCTCAGCCGAATGCAGCTCTACCACAACGACAACAATGATAATAATGTGTGATTTACTACAGTCGTAGCCCCTGTTGTTTGTTCCCGTCTTTTGCCACTTCCTTCATTTTTGCATCTTTCACATTATTTATTGGTTTCTGTCTGGTTTAGAATTACAGTTTTTCGCTACGTGCCAAACAAAAGACTCAAAGACGACCACCAGGCAACCAAATACTTAAAAGATGCACAAAAGACAACAAGACAACAGGGCATATTAAATTATTATATTGAAAAATCAGGTTTAAGACAAGAGCAGACAGAAAACAACTTCTTAAACATAATTACTATATATTGTGTTGTTCAAAACGTGAATTTATAAAATCAGTTCTAATATAAAAGCAAATGTAAAGTACTAGGTGCCTTCAGTGTAAATGACTGCCAGCTGAGCAAAGCTTTGTGGTCAGCTTAAGGCAGTTTAAAACAAATGTTTTGATTTACAGGCGCGTCGCGCCATATGAGTTCCTCCATGCAGCACATGCGCAGCGGATGTTGCACTTTATGCAAGTGTATTAAGCAATTTGTCCGCTTGATAAGCGCACAATCAACTTAAATATATACACACAAATTTATTGTTGCTGTTCTTGTTGTTGTTGTCGAACTGCTGCAGCGGACAGAGTGTGCGCGCTCGCGCTTTGTTAGGCCATTAAAAATAGCAGCTGCCGTTTATGAGTCCTGTGCGCGCAGCTGTTAGTTGGTTGGCTCCCCTCGACCGTTTGGCACAGGACAAAGGCAACCTGGCACTCTGGCAGTAGTCCTTAGGGTTGTTTTTCGCTCGCTCTGCTGTGCGCAATTGCGCAATTACAAGCAAAAACAACTACAGCCAAGGAAAGTTTGAAACTGGAAATGGAACTGTTTTTATTCGCAAGCAACCGATCCTAACGGGGGTTGGGTACAGCAACCAAAGCAGATAGTCAGACAAACGCAAGCAAACACATTGTGCCCTTTTATGTCAAGTATTCTATACTACACACACTTACACACACACACAATCACATTGTACACCTTTTGTTGTGCTCCAAGAAACAATCAAGCGAACACACACACACACACAAAAAAAAATCGACAAAAACTGGTTTAGCAACTGCTCGCACACATTGAAAAGTGTATCTGTGTGTGTGTGATAATGTTGTGTCCTGCTTTATAGGTGAACAGCAACAACAACAACATCCCAGTACAACTAGTTTTTAAGCATAGGATCCAAAAGACTTAGCTAGCTATGTAGTTAAACAAAAAACAAATGGCAATATATACAAGCATATATATGCAATACCTTTAATATATATATATAAAGAAAAAAAAAACCAATATATATATATACGTATACTTAAAAAGTGACGAAATATGAAGAACAACTGAACAACTGGCGCCCCAAACATTTGGAACTGGCATTGGCAAGTGGAACATTGACGCGTGCGCATTTGCAGCTGTTGTCGCAGGAGCCACAAGGAAGTGAAGATGTAATCTCGTTAACGATGTCTTAGGTACATTATTAATAAAAGAACGCCAAAAAACAAAAACGTATTTAACTGTATACAATGAAAAACAACACGTTTAGCGTAATTATTCAGCTGGCGCATCGTAGTCCTCTATCTTGTAACTCTTGTATAACTATTCTGAGCAGAACTTAAAACTAAAAAAAAACATAATTCTCGTATTATCGTATTCTAATTAAATGTACTTGTACTCGTATTGTGTACTTGGTTACCTTAGCGTTTCTCTCACCCAACAGCAAACAAATCCTTAAAGCATACTTACAAAATCTACTACTTACTATATATAAGCAAGCGAAAAAAAAGTGCCGCCTTAAAACTAACTACGAGTAACTTTTATATATACACTAGAATAAATATATATATTTATATATTTAGAACATATTTAGAGCATATCTCTTTTAATAAAACCCTAACTTGTACCAAAATGATATCAAATACCAAATATAAAACTTACTTTCCCCTTAGCAGTAAGCTGTGATCATATAGGTACTACTTACAAACATGCATATCACATGATATAAATATTAAATAAATATCTAGCTTTAGCTTAGCTATATCCAAGTATTCTGTACTACTATCCCTAAGTTCTTTTGTTCTTATATATATATTTATATACGTATGTGTTTAGTTATTGCTTTATTATTTTCTTTGCATATAACTCCTGCGTTAATTATGTAGTTTATTATAACCTTAATATCAATCCAAGTCTTTTTCAAAAACATGTACCGATTGCTGTTACCTAGTTGTACCTAACTTATGTTTATATGTTTTTGTTTATAAGATTAGTTATTATTTTAGTGCAGCCTTATGAGTTAAATTTAAATTTTAAAACCCTAAGTACTTTTCGAATATCCTAAATAGCTCAATGTATACCCAGATCCTCGTAGGACAGTATATATACTATAAACATGCCTAGAGCATTACTTTGAGCTACATGAATAATTTTCTGGAAAAAGGTACACTTTACTATATCAACTATATCATTATAATTAGCTATCATCTCTAAAATGTTGTATACTACTGATCCTCGGTTAATCGAGGCAATTGTATCCTTGCAGATGCCTATTCTAGATTTTTATCTTCAGTTATCCGAGACGTAGTTAAAACCATTTTTAGCCCAGTATTATTGTAATCGATTATCCTCTGCAAGGTTATAAATCCAATACCATAGGCTTAAGTGATATGTTGTATTCCAAATTGTTAAAAAAAAAAGAAAAAACTGTAAAACTTAACTTTTAAGCAACTTTTTACACATCCAATTCATGTTTTGTAAAGAAAATATTGTAAAGTATTTATAATAATGATAAGTACATATGTTTCTTTGTAAACTAACAAGCAATTGTATGGGATAAGTCCAAATGCTATTTGTTAATATCCGTACTTAGGCGTATTATAATGATTCATCACATAAGTATATACTGGCCTCTAGTAACTGCGTTTGCTCCGTTTTCTTACACTCTTTCTCTCTCTCTTATCTTACTATTTCTATATTGCTGCATATACGAATTTACTATCGCATACTATCTATAAAAATGAAAAAAAAAAAAAAACAAAAACAAAAACCCTTATATGTATTTTTGTATTATCGTTAAATATTATTTAAAAGTGAAAAAAGGTTTGAAATCTATATTTGTGTATATAATTAGAGCGGGATTATTGTTAATGGACCAAATTGAATAATTCTATTGATCGATCGCAAACGTATTTAGTTCACAAGTTTTAGTTATTAGTTGAGCATAATTTAACCAATACTATATACATAAGTATATGTGTGTGTTTACTTCTTAAAACATGTTAATACACACTTCAAGAATCATCAAAAGTGTAACAAGTGACCACAATAAGGTTTTGTAGTCAGATAACTGCAATGATTCTTTATATGATTCATTGCTAATTTCTGATTTATGTACAATTTGAAAAAAAAAAAAATATATATATATATATGTACACCAATCGATCGATTAAACGTTATAAATAACTTTTTAATTTAAAATTTACATTTGTTTTTAAATAAAAATGTTGGTGACATCAATTTGTTTGAGCTGTTGATGGATTGATTCTTACTTTGTTAAACTTTTGCTAACGTTCCGTAGGAAATTTACAAATTATATTAACTTGCAATTAGCTGATCACTATGCAAATTTAGATCTATATCTCTATATATATACCATTATTATAAAAGTATTTGTAAACGATGCCTTTTGACTATTATCTTCTACGGTCTACTAACTTAACTAATCTTTATATCACTCTTTGTTTTTCTCCCCAATTTCTCTCTCAATCTCTCTCGTGTCGCACCTTACAGCGCAGCCGCGGCTTTGGCTTCATCACATTCCAGGAACCCTGCACCGTGGACAAGGTCCTTAAAGTGCCCATTCACACACTCGATGGCAAGAAGATTGATCCAAAACATGCCACACCCAAGAATCGCCCACGTCAGGCCAATAAGACCAAAAAGATATTCGTTGGTGGCGTCTCTCAGGACACCTCCGCCGACGAGGTGAAAGCGTACTTCAGTCAATTCGGCGGTGTCGAGGAAACAGTTATGCTGATGGATCAGCAAACAAAACGCCATCGCGGCTTTGGCTTTGTCACCTTCGAGAACGAGGATGTTGTGGATCGCGTCTGCGAAATACACTTCCACACCATCAAGAACAAGAAGGTCGAGTGCAAGAAGGCACAACCCAAAGAGGCCGTCACACCTGCTGCCCAACTGCTACAGAAGCGCATCATGCTGGGCACACTGGGTGTTCAGCTGCCTACAGCACCGGGTCAATTGATTGGAACACGTGGCGGTGGAGTCACAACCATGAATCCTTTGGCCATGCTGCAGACACCTACACAACTCTTGCAGTCGCCGGCTGCAGCAGCTGCCGCACAACAGGCAGCACTCATATCACAGAACCCATTTCAAGTACAAAACGCTGCTGCCGCTGCCACAATGGCCGCCAATCAGAGCAACTTTGGCAAGCTGCTTGCCTCATATCCGCAGACAGCGCTACACAGCGTCAGGTGAGCTAAGCAATGCTTTAAACAATTAATAAGTGAACTTAAATGCAATATTTGAACTTATATTCTAATAATTTGTATTACTTTTTAGATATGCACCGTATAGTATACCCGCCAGCGCTGCCACTGCCAATGCCGCATTGATGCAGGCGCATCAGACGGCACAGAATGCAGCCGCGGTGGCCGCCCATCAACAACAGCAGTCGCATAATGCGGCACATGCTCATGCCGCTGCCGCTGCCGGACTGCAGCATCAACACCATCAGCATCAACAACAGCAACATCAACAGCATCACAATGCCGCTGCCGCTGTTGCAGCGGCTGCCTCAAATTCCGCTGCTGCCTCACAGGCGCACTCAGCTGCTGCTGCTGCGCTGGCTGCCAATGCAGCGAACGGTGCGGGCGCCAATGCACATTCCCTGGCGGCCGCCCAACAAGCAGCTCTTGTTGCCGGCAATCCATTGAATGCGGCCGCTGCCGCTGCAGCAGCTGCTGGCAATCCGGCTGCTGCTGCGTATCAGAATTATGCGCTGGCTAATGTGGATATGTCCAGTTTCCAGGGCGTTGACTGGAGCAGCATGTATGGCATGGGCATGTATGTCTAAGGAGTGCCATCTATATACTCCCCATCCACCCCTAAAAATCTCTCTTTCTCTTTCTGTATATCCATATATTTTTATGTAATTTGCATCCACACACATTCAAAACTCATACACAAATCTCATAACTTAACGAAATTTGTTTTACCTTCTGGGTTAGCTTAGTTCATAGTGCCACTCAATCACACATACACATGATATGAAAGCATATTAAGTATTATATTTAAGGCTCTCCCCGCCACCCGCTAGACCCACGCGCGTTCAATAATAATTATAATAACAAACAAAATGATAAGCAATATAAGGAACATCAGCAACAGCAAAAAGAAATGGAACAGCTGGCGAGGCAACGCAAGCATCATTAAAAAATATTAAACCAAAAAGCAAAAATTACTGAAAACAATGAAAAAAAGTCGAGAAACGAAAAAAAAAAATTTAAAAAACCACCGATTGTGATTGCGTTTAATTGTAGCAGTTTATATAATTTTTAGTGCATAATAATAACACCTAAAACATAAAAACCTATTATATATATATAACAAAAAAAAAAACAAAACATATTTATAATTGGATAACAAAACTTAAAAGCTCATTGAACAAAGAACAAAGTAAAAGCAAATGAGAGAAAAAAAAGAAACTAACATTTTGCTCAAGTCTCTCGTATTATACAATTTAAATATAAATATATAAATATGTATAAACAAAAAAATTAATTAATTATTAATAACATAATAAACATGAAAGCAAATAAGCAAGGAAAAGATGAAGTTACGAAGGAAAAACAACAAACACATCATTTAGTATTTAATTTTTGAGCTCGAATTTAATTCACCCAGCATAGCAGGTAAACAGAGACAGAGACAAGAGATCCCAAAAAAAAAAAAACAAATAATAATAAAAATAAATCACACACATCACACATACTAATACTCTTCTTCTATAACACTCACACACATACATACATACACATACAATTGTGCTAACTCAGCTCTATTTTTGTGCTTTAAATTACAACTGGCATATAATAAAAGTGCTGCAATATATTTTTCCTTATTTTTGTTATACTGTGTGAACTAGTTTCTACATCATTTATCTCTAATCATACATTTCGAACCCTATACATAGTTAAATTTTCTTGTATTTTCTTAAACAAACGTACATATGTATTAAAAACTTTGTATATTTTTTTTGAGACCTTTAATGTGTACTTGACCTTGATTCAATATCATACAGTGCTGCTCTACAGCTAAACAATTACAAATAATAACTAGAACTAAGAGAGAGAGGGCAGAAGGAATTGTGTGTGTTTTTTGTGGTGTGAATAATGCAATAACTACAAGTTAAAGTTTAACTCAATGTTAGGCTATGCGAATGAGTAAATAAAATATATAAAAAAAATAGTTTAAGCATGTTACAAAAAAATATAATAAAGTTATAGCAACTAATGGTAGAGAGCAGCACTTTATGATATACAAATCAAAGTTAAGTGCACATTTCAAGGTCTCCAAAAAAAAAAAAAAACAAAGTTTTTAATACATATGTACGTTTGTTTAAGAAAATACAAGAAAATTTAACTATTATAGGGTTCGAAATGTATGATTAGAGATAAATTATGTAGAAAGTAGTTCACAAAGTATAACAAAAATAAGGAAAAATATATTGCAGCACTTTTATTATATGCCAGTTGTAATTTAAAGCACAAAAATAGAGCTGAGTTAGCACAATTGTATGTGTATGTATGTATGTGTGTGAGTGTTATAGAAGAAGAGTATTAGTATGTGTGATGTGTGTGATTTATTTTTATTATTATTTGTTTTTTTTTTTTTGGGATCTCTTGTCTCTGTCTCTGTTTACCTGCTATGCTGGGTGAATTAAATTCGAGCTCAAAAATTAAATACTAAATGATGTGTTTGTTGTTTTTCCTTCGTAACTTCATCTTTTCCTTGCTTATTTGCTTTCATGTTTATTATGTTATTAATAATTAATTAATTTTTTTGTTTATACATATTTATATATTTATATTTAAATTGTATAATACGAGAGACTTGAGCAAAATGTTAGTTTCTTTTTTTTCTCTCATTTGCTTTTACTTTGTTCTTTGTTCAATGAGCTTTTAAGTTTTGTTATCCAATTATAAATATGTTTTGTTTTTTTTTTTGTTATATATATATAATAGGTTTTTATGTTTTAGGTGTTATTATTATGCACTAAAAATTATATAAACTGCTACAATTAAACGCAATCACAATCGGTGGTTTTTTAAATTTTTTTTTTTCGTTTCTCGACTTTTTTTCATTGTTTTCAGTAATTTTTGCTTTTTGGTTTAATATTTTTTAATGATGCTTGCGTTGCCTCGCCAGCTGTTCCATTTCTTTTTGCTGTTGCTGATGTTCCTTATATTGCTTATCATTTTGTTTGTTATTATAATTATTATTGAACGCGCGTGGGTCTAGCGGGTGGCGGGGAGAGCCTTAAATATAATACTTAATATGCTTTCATATCATGTGTATGTGTGATTGAGTGGCACTATGAACTAAGCTAACCCAGAAGGTAAAACAAATTTCGTTAAGTTATGAGATTTGTGTATGAGTTTTGAATGTGTGTGGATGCAAATTACATAAAAATATATGGATATACAGAAAGAGAAAGAGAGATTTTTAGGGGTGGATGGGGAGTATATAGATGGCACTCCTTAGACATACATGCCCATGCCATACATGCTGCTCCAGTCAACGCCCTGGAAACTGGACATATCCACATTAGCCAGCGCATAATTCTGATACGCAGCAGCAGCCGGATTGCCAGCAGCTGCTGCAGCGGCAGCGGCCGCATTCAATGGATTGCCGGCAACAAGAGCTGCTTGTTGGGCGGCCGCCAGGGAATGTGCATTGGCGCCCGCACCGTTCGCTGCATTGGCAGCCAGCGCAGCAGCAGCAGCTGAGTGCGCCTGTGAGGCAGCAGCGGAATTTGAGGCAGCCGCTGCAACAGCGGCAGCGGCATTGTGATGCTGTTGATGTTGCTGTTGTTGATGCTGATGGTGTTGATGCTGCAGTCCGGCAGCGGCAGCGGCATGAGCATGTGCCGCATTATGCGACTGCTGTTGTTGATGGGCGGCCACCGCGGCTGCATTCTGTGCCGTCTGATGCGCCTGCATCAATGCGGCATTGGCAGTGGCAGCGCTGGCGGGTATACTATACGGTGCATATCTAAAAAGTAATACAAATTATTAGAATATAAGTTCAAATATTGCATTTAAGTTCACTTATTAATTGTTTAAAGCATTGCTTAGCTCACCTGACGCTGTGTAGCGCTGTCTGCGGATATGAGGCAAGCAGCTTGCCAAAGTTGCTCTGATTGGCGGCCATTGTGGCAGCGGCAGCAGCGTTTTGTACTTGAAATGGGTTCTGTGATATGAGTGCTGCCTGTTGTGCGGCAGCTGCTGCAGCCGGCGACTGCAAGAGTTGTGTAGGTGTCTGCAGCATGGCCAAAGGATTCATGGTTGTGACTCCACCGCCACGTGTTCCAATCAATTGACCCGGTGCTGTAGGCAGCTGAACACCCAGTGTGCCCAGCATGATGCGCTTCTGTAGCAGTTGGGCAGCAGGTGTGACGGCCTCTTTGGGTTGTGCCTTCTTGCACTCGACCTTCTTGTTCTTGATGGTGTGGAAGTGTATTTCGCAGACGCGATCCACAACATCCTCGTTCTCGAAGGTGACAAAGCCAAAGCCGCGATGGCGTTTTGTTTGCTGATCCATCAGCATAACTGTTTCCTCGACACCGCCGAATTGACTGAAGTACGCTTTCACCTCGTCGGCGGAGGTGTCCTGAGAGACGCCACCAACGAATATCTTTTTGGTCTTATTGGCCTGACGTGGGCGATTCTTGGGTGTGGCATGTTTTGGATCAATCTTCTTGCCATCGAGTGTGTGAATGGGCACTTTAAGGACCTTGTCCACGGTGCAGGGTTCCTGGAATGTGATGAAGCCAAAGCCGCGGCTGCGCTGTAAGGTGCGACACGAGAGAGATTGAGAGAGAAATTGGGGAGAAAAACAAAGAGTGATATAAAGATTAGTTAAGTTAGTAGACCGTAGAAGATAATAGTCAAAAGGCATCGTTTACAAATACTTTTATAATAATGGTATATATATAGAGATATAGATCTAAATTTGCATAGTGATCAGCTAATTGCAAGTTAATATAATTTGTAAATTTCCTACGGAATGTTAGCAAAAGTTTAACAAAGTAAGAATCAATCCATCAACAGCTCAAACAAATTGATGTCACCAACATGTTTATTTAAAAACAAATGTAAATTTCAAATTAAAAAGTTATTTATAACGTTTAATCGATCGATTGGTGTACATATATATATATATATTTTTTTTTTTTTCAAATTGTACATAAATCAGAAATTAGCAATGAATCATATAAAGAATCATTGCAGTTATCTGACTACAAAACCTTATTGTGGTCACTTGTTACACTTTTGATGATTCTTGAAGTGTGTATTAACATGTTTTAAGAAGTAAACACACACATATACTTATGTATATAGTATTGGTTAAATTATGCTCAACTAATAACTAAAACTTGTGAACTAAATACGTTTGCGATCGATCAATAGAATTATTCAATTTGGTCCATTAACAATAATCCCGCTCTAATTATATACACAAATATAGATTTCAAACCTTTTTTCACTTTTAAATAATATTTAACGATAATACAAAAATACATATAAGGGTTTTTGTTTTTGTTTTTTTTTTTTTTTCATTTTTATAGATAGTATGCGATAGTAAATTCGTATATGCAGCAATATAGAAATAGTAAGATAAGAGAGAGAGAAAGAGTGTAAGAAAACGGAGCAAACGCAGTTACTAGAGGCCAGTATATACTTATGTGATGAATCATTATAATACGCCTAAGTACGGATATTAACAAATAGCATTTGGACTTATCCCATACAATTGCTTGTTAGTTTACAAAGAAACATATGTACTTATCATTATTATAAATACTTTACAATATTTTCTTTACAAAACATGAATTGGATGTGTAAAAAGTTGCTTAAAAGTTAAGTTTTACAGTTTTTTCTTTTTTTTTTTAACAATTTGGAATACAACATATCACTTAAGCCTATGGTATTGGATTTATAACCTTGCAGAGGATAATCGATTACAATAATACTGGGCTAAAAATGGTTTTAACTACGTCTCGGATAACTAAAGATAAAAATCTAGACATATTTAGTAATAAATAGTCATCTGCAAGGATACAATTGCCTCGATTAACCGAGGATCAGTAGTATACAACATTTTAGAGATGATAGCTAATTATAATGATATAGTAGATATAGTAGAGTGTACCTTTTTCCAGAAAATTATTCATGTAGCTCAAAGTAATGCTCTAGGCATGTTTATAGTATATATATATCCTACGAGGATCTTGGGTATACATTGAGCTATTTAGGATATTCGAAAAGTACTTAAGGGTTTTAAAATTTAAATTTAACTCATAAGGCTGCACTTAAAATAATAACTAATCTTATAAACAAAAACATATAAACATAAGTTAGGTACAACTAAATAAAAGATACAATCGGTACATGTTTTTGAAAAGTACTTGGATTGATATTAAGGTTATAATAAACTACATAATTAACGCAGGAGTTATATGCAAAGAAAATAATAAAGCAATAACTAAACACATACGTATATAAATATATATATAAGAACAAAAGAACTTAGGGATAGTAGTACAGAATACTTGGATATAGCTAAGCTAAAGCTAGATATTTATTTAATATTTATATCATGTGATATGCATGTTTGTAAGTAGTACCTATATGATCACAGCTTACTGCTAAGGGGAAAGTAAGTTTTATATTTGGTATTTGATATCATTTTGGTACAAGTTAGGGTTTTATTAAAAGAGATATGCTCTAAATATGTTCTAAATATATAAATATATATATTTATTCTAGTGTATATATAAAAGTTACTCGTAGTTAGTTTTAAGGCGGCACTTTTTTTTCGCTTGCTTATATATAGTAAGTAGTAGATTTTGTAAGTATGCTTTAAGGATTTGTTTGCTGTTGGGTGAGAGAAACGCTAAGGTAACCAAGTACACAATACGAGTACAAGTACATTTAATTAGAATACGATAATACGAGAATTATGTTTGTTTTTTTTTTAGTTTTAAGTTCTGCTCAGAATAGTTATACAAGAGTTACAAGATAGAGAATACGATGCGCCAGCTGAATAATTACGCTAAACGTGTTGTTTTTCATTGTATACAGTTAAATACGTTTTTGTTTTTTGGCGTTCTTTTATTAATAATGTACCTAAGACATCGTTAACGAGATTACATCTTCACTTCCTTGTGGCTCCTGCGACAACAGCTGCAAATGCGCACGCGTCAATGTTCCACTTGCCAATGCCAGTTCCAAATGTTTGGGGCGCCAGTTGTTCAGTTGTTCTTCATATTTCGTCACTTTTTAAGTATACGTATATATATATATTGGTTTTTTTGTTTATATATATATATATATTAAAGGTATTGCATATATATGCTTGTATATATTGCCATTTGTTTTTTGTTTAACTACATAGCTAGCTAAGTCTTTTGGATCCTATGCTTAAAAACTAGTTGTACTGGGATGTTGTTGTTGTTGCTGTTCACCTATAAAGCAGGACACAACATTATCACACACACACAGATACACTTTTCAATGTGTGCGAGCAGTTGCTAAACCAGTTTTTGTCGATTTTTTTTTGTGTGTGTGTGTGTGTTCGCTTGATTGTTTCTTGGAGCACAACAAAAGGTGTACAATGTGATTGTGTGTGTGTGTAAGTGTGTGTAGTATAGAATACTTGACATAAAAGGGCACAATGTGTTTGCTTGCGTTTGTCTGACTATCTGCTTTGGTTGCTGTACCCAACCCCCGTTAGGATCGGTTGCTTGCGAATAAAAACAGTTCCATTTCCAGTTTCAAACTTTCCTTGGCTGTAGTTGTTTTTGCTTGTAATTGCGCAATTGCGCACAGCAGAGCGAGCGAAAAACAACCCTAAGGACTACTGCCAGAGTGCCAGGTTGCCTTTGTCCTGTGCCAAACGGTCGAGGGGAGCCAACCAACTAACAGCTGCGCGCACAGGACTCATAAACGGCAGCTGCTATTTTTAATGGCCTAACAAAGCGCGAGCGCGCACACTCTGTCCGCTGCAGCAGTTCGACAACAACAACAAGAACAGCAACAATAAATTTGTGTGTATATATTTAAGTTGATTGTGCGCTTATCAAGCGGACAAATTGCTTAATACACTTGCATAAAGTGCAACATCCGCTGCGCATGTGCTGCATGGAGGAACTCATATGGCGCGACGCGCCTGTAAATCAAAACATTTGTTTTAAACTGCCTTAAGCTGACCACAAAGCTTTGCTCAGCTGGCAGTCATTTACACTGAAGGCACCTAGTACTTTACATTTGCTTTTAGATTTTTTAGAACTGATTTTATAAATTCACGTTTTGAACAACACGATATATAGTAATTATGTTTAAGAAGCTGTTTTCTGTCTGCTCTTGTCTTAAACCTGATTTTTCAATATAATAATTTAATATGCCCTGTTGTCTTGTTGTCTTTTGTGCATCTTTTAAGTATTTGGTTGCCTGGTGGTCGTCTTTGAGTCTTTTGTTTGGCACGTAGCGAAAAACTGTAATTCTAAACCAGACAGAAACCAATAAATAATGTGAAAGATGCAAAAATGAAGGAAGTGGCAAAAGACGGGAACAAACAACAGGGGCTACGACTGTAGTAAATCATACATTATTATCATTGTTGTCGTTGTGGTAGAGCTGCATTCGGCTGAGCAGCTGCAGCTGCGCCGAAATATAAAGGTGAGAAAATGAGATAAGCGCAGATGAGAGAGGGAGAGCGTGAGCGCACAGACAATCGATGTGAGTGCAAGTAGCTGTAAATTTCTGAAAATAAAAATAAAATCTGCAAGCGAAACAGAGAAACGCAAACAAACAACACAAAAGAGTAAGCCCACGCACACACAGAGAATGAGAGGTAGAAAGAGAGAGAAAAGGGCAGTCGGCCGATGGGAAAGGTTAAGAAATTTGAAATGGCAATAGAAATAATAAAATAGAATATGGCAAAAATATTAGGCATAGACTACATTTGTCTTACCTGAGTGACGGGATCCTTCATAATGAGCACATCGGTAACGGTGCCAAACATATTGAAATATTCCTTAAGCTTCTCCGACGATGTCTGCCAGCTTAGGCCGCCAACAAAGAGTTTGCCTGGTGCAGGATCTGACATGCTGCCACCACTGTTACTGGGCGTTGAGCGTCCCGATGAGCTGCTTTTAATGCTTAAATTGGCAGTGTTGCCATTCTGAGTGACAGCATTCACGTTCTCTACCTTGAGCAGCGCCAGAGCTGCCTGTTGTGCGGCTGCCTGTTGTTGTTGTGCTGCTGCTTGCTGTTGTTGTTGCTGCTGCTGCTGCTGTTGGGCTGCCTGCTGCTGCTGTTGGTCTTGCTCCTGTCCTCCAGCTGTTGGGGGCGTTTGCCCGGCAGCGCTCTGCTGTTGTGTCTGTTGCTGCACCTGAGCCTGAGCCTGAGCCTGAGCCTGGGCTGCTGCGGCACTTTTTAGCACCGCCGCTGTAGTCAATGTACCGTTAATGGCAGCCACATTGCTGTTGGCTATGGAAGCGACCAGCGCATTGTGCAGCTCACGATTGTGATGCGGATCGATGAGGCCGGCAGCGGCAGCGGCTGCTGCGGCGGCAGCATTATCAATCGGATTGCTGTGGGCATTAAAGAAATATTTATCAGCTGCACTAAGTACTAAATCTTCATGCGGTGGCTGCGTTTGAGACTGCAACATTGTAGCGCCCTCCTTAAGCGCGTGCATTTCGTGTTTAAGCTGAATTTTGAAGGCCGTTTAAGGTTTTGGGATTTTTCTAGAATTTATCAATTTGATTGGTTTGTTTCTTTATTCGTTTGTTTTTCGTTTGAGTTTATGACGTTTTGTGTGTTATTTGTTAGGTTTTTCTAACTTGGTCCTCGTTGCGCGTTTTGTTTTTGTTGCCAATGGCAATAGGACTTAGGTTTCTTTTTATTTGTATTTAACAAGCACATAAATTAATGCAAATGTCTGCACAGCACGAAATATGACAAACAATTTAACGACTGCAAAAATGATATTCCTTTATGTGCAGTATAATATTCACGTTAAATATATATGATTTGTATAAGCTCATTTGCTTCTTTTACGTCTGCGCGGCGCGACTGTTGATTTCTAAATGCGTCGCAGGATGTGTGCAAGAGCTGACAAAATATCGAAAGAAAAACGGTTGAATGTCGAACGAATGAGCGTGCGCAGCAAGAGACACAAAGAAAGAGCAAGCGAGCAAACGAACGAACACGAATGAGCAAACTGAGCAAAGACAGCTGTCACATATGCACATACATACATAGATATACATGACAGGGGTTGCCCTACTCTTAGAGCGTAGAGGGTTGTCAGGTAGCCCGGCAGGATAATGTTCGCAACGATGGCGCAGTGTTGCACAGGTGTCGCAGTGTTGTTAAACGCATGTGTTTATTTTATTAACTGCTGTTAAGTGTTTTTATAAGTGGCCAGCACTTAAAACCGATTTGAGTGGAATATTTGAGTGCGCAACACTTGTTAAAAGTAGTAAGTAGCAGCTCGTGCATAAATCAAGTGATTTATAAACAGAACAATACAAATAGCAACTTGAAACTTTTCAAAGGTAGCCAATAAATAATAAATATGTATCAGATTTAAAATTCATTATTTAATAGTATCAAATCATACTTTACTGTAATCTATTTCTAATGATTTTCTCTTGTTTCGAACAGGCCCTTCCAGTCTTAATTATTTGTGCAGTTGGTTTTGCTGCAGAAGTTGTTGCTATACTGCGTTTGGCGGTAACCCGTGATGATGTCTGGTGGACTAAAAACTCGGCGAACTGCGATTATATAGAGACACGACCAAGCAATCAAGTGCCAATACGCAAGGTAAACAACCATATATTAATCATTATGTAATTCTATAATATTATATATGTTTATTTGTAGTTTCTGGTTATCAATCAGAGATATGAGAATCCACCAGGGCTAATAAAGGCATTACAAGGCGATGTCGACGGATCTGCGTGTAAGTGTAACAATCAAGACGCTTCAAATATTCAGCGCTTTCAGTTGTTTTAAAATTTGATGCTTTTTTGAGTAAGCAAAGGTAATCCACATAGTATCTTATGCAAAATTATTCGTTCACTTTGTCGATCTGGAGGCGTTGAAAATTTGTCGTGTCTTGCACACTGTATTATGATTTAGTAAACAATGGGAAATTTACTTCCAGGCGACAATTGTGAGAAAAGAGAAGTCAAAAAAACCGGGGTAAACAAAATGTTAGTAGGCGCTCATGCGGTTGTAGGCCTTGGCATTCTTTACCTAATGTTAGCGCTGTAGAATTATGATTTGCAAGAAAAGAAGCATCAAATTTAATTATCCATTTAATGATATTAATTTATAATTTTGTACATATTAGTGGATGATAAGAATGCTAAAAAAAGCAAGAAATAGTTCAACATTGGCTAAGACGAGCAATTAATATATATGATATCAATTTCATGGCAAATCGTACAAAAAGCAAGAGGTTGTTTAATTTTTAAAGGTCAACAGGATGTAATTTAAGAAGTCCTCATTGGCAATGACAGGAAATGCGG
>JAWNNR010000291.1:0-12953 GCA_035044725.1 Scaptomyza caliginosa
TCGCTGGCGGTGGGGATTATGGTAGAGCTCTCACCATTCTTCTCAACTGCAGCGGTTTCGGTTTCCGATATGGTTTCAACTTTAGCATCATTCGGTTGCATTGCTGGAGATTCCTTTATTGGTTCGTGATCCATATTGGCGGGTGCGGCGTTAACAGCAATGCCCAATATGAGCAAAGCGGCTGGGTAAATTAGAGAAAATAAGTAAGACGTTGACATTTCATTTAAGTAAAATTTACCAATTGCTAGTAAAATGTTTTTAACCATATTTAAGCTTTGTTTTGGGGCTAATCCTTGTAATATTGTTACGTATACGGGAACTGAGCACAGCTAACTTTTTGAGTTTGTGGTCTTTATGAGCGAATCCAGTGCTTTGCTTTCGCTTTTTATAGCCATACAGCGGCTGCAGCTTTTGTTGTTGTTTAAAATGAAAGTAAAAATGAGGCCCGGTCATGCATTTACTCATTTTAGTATAATGGGTCTTAGGTCTCGAATCTCTTAGGGAGAGCAGAGCATCGCTTTTACTGCTCTTTATTTTTACTTTTTCGTTGACCATTTTTGTTTACATTGCTTATTTCTACACAACAAAAGAAACCGAAATTACTTATTCAAAATTCGAAGTGACTACACAATTTTTCAAATTTTTTTCTTATGTCCAAGCTTTCTATACGTCTCCCGTTCATTTGTCTAACGCATTAACATGCTTATTCAAGTTACGAGCGCTATAAGGCAAACTTTATTCGCTTGTTGTTATAGTTGAATCCAAAGATAAGAGAATTCTGGTTCAGCAACATGACCGATCGAATTTTAATTGGCTATCAGTCTTTGATCTGCACGCATAATAAAGTAACAACTAAAAAGCTATTATTGTTTTAATTAATCTCTTATTACCCATATAATCGTTATTTATCTTATTTATTTTTTTTGTCAATGTACGATAATACGTCTGCAACTCGAACTTTCCAAAGTATTTTGAAAATGTTTTTACAATGCCTAATTTTAAAACCAAACGCATTTTATATTATTAAAGAAATAAGTGGTCATACTTATAATACTTTTAAAAAGGTTTGGAGAAAACAATTGGTCACCATTATCCTCTTTACTTCCTTCTAACACTAAACCTATGGCTTTGTAATTTTACCCTTTAAAGGTATAATGGTTTCATGGAAAAATGTGTAGCAGCCAACTCGATAAAGACTTTTTCGTTCGGAATATAAGATATATAATCAATGAAGAGTTGAAGTTTGATTCAAAATATACATATATAAAATTAACATCGACAGTAAAAATTGTAAAATATCGAAAACTATGAACTTCTTTTGGTTGTCGGTAATTAAAATATTAAAAAAAATTAAGACGAATAAAATATGTATATATAATCACCAAACAATCTTTCTTTGTTTAGATGAATACAATTTTCACACTAGGTGGAGTAGAATCATTACTAACATTTTAAAAACATGAGCATCAAGAAAACAACAAGAATAATTATGATTTAATACGAGCAGCTTAACCTTCTTAACCAGCTAATGATTATGTGGTATAAAAAGGCACTAGAAGTAGTTGTCGACAAGAGTTTTGTACTTCACATTGATCACCCTCGCACAACAAGAAACAAGATCACTAAACCTTTCATACTGACCTATTTTAAAAGCCGGTTAGATTGGGTGGGTGCAACGGCAGGCGGTGCGTAGGGTAAGCGCTTAGCATATAACCAGTTTGACACCAGAGGGAACGTCGCTTTGTGTACAAACAGAATCAGAAGTAAATACTGCTTGAAGATTACCAAGAAAACAGGTTAAGGAAAGGAGAAAGCTGAGAGAGATACTTAAGACACCGCAAACAACAAGATGCGATCTAGTTATATTTGAATCGAGCAGCAGTTAAGATCGTGTTGGCCAAGCAAAACTATTAATATACAAGATGAGACTACACCAAGCAATCAGCATCTTGGGTAAGTTCCTGCAAGAGTTCTTGTCAAAAAATTTAAGTTCTAACCACTCTATTCTAGTGGTCGCCCTTTTGGTGTTAGCACCTGCTAGCATTAATGCAAAACGTCGCAAGCACAAGGGTGACAACTCGCACAGGGCCAAGACCAAGACAAAGTGGTCAACCTCAACGGAATTAGGCAGTTTGAATAGCCAAGTGGCCACTGAAGAGCATGGCTACTATGTAAAGCGTACATATACGCCAGTAGCGGACAACGATGGCAAGCGCCAGAGTCCGTATCTGGCAATACCAATCGCCTGGTTTGCTTGTGAATTGGGAAAACCAGGCTGTCAACAGGTCACCCATTCAGGTGCCATTAACAGCGTTGCGCATGCGCTGAGCGAAGGTTACTTGTGCGAAGATGATTGTGTCGACCCCTATAAACCCATCTGTGGGGAGACACCTAGTGAGGTGGCTGTTTTCTTCAACAAATGTAAGCTGAATGTGGCTAAATGTCGCTCGCACGGGCTGTGGGTTGATGTACCTTATGAGCAGTGCATTCAAAGATATCCCAAAGAGACCTCCAACGCAGACAAGAAGTTTAGGTCCTCTCCGTTTTTTACTGCTGCTGTCGCAGTTGAGCCAGCAATGAACAGCGACAGTAATGAAAGCAGCGAGGAGAAAAAGGACCAAGACAAGCCGAAAAATAAAAACAATAGCAAAGAAAAACATCCAACGATGTTTCTGATAAATCCAGAGGTGCCTGTTGTACCATTAGCAGTACATGCGCCTGTGATTAATGCCGTTGAAATTTCCAAACTTCAACCAACTGAGAAGGCAACACAGACTCAGCAACAAACTTTGTTGGCCTCTCAAGAATTGAAACCTAACGGAGAGAAAAACAAAGATGCACTTTTGGTCAAATTGAATGAGCAAAATACATCTGTAGCAGATAAGACTATACTTAAATATTTAGTGTCATAGATAATAATCAACAAACACCTGGAGTCATAAATAATTTTTAAAATTTTAATTAAATTGGAATCAAATAATATAAAAACGACGGTAAATAGCCTATTGGTTCTGTGCTTTGCCCGTCGATGTGTCTCCATGTTTTTCGACGCTCTCTAAGCAAACGATTTTATTATTTGTATTATCAAAGAAGTTTTTTACATTGGGCTGACGATAAAACCAATATCTAAATTGCAATATCCTAACGGATACACGGATCAAAGTAGGTCAAAAACAGTGCTAACAAGTTTTAGATATAACCCATGTTATATTTGAAGTCGAAGTGGATGGACTGGGGGATTACACTGAATAACAGAAATACATACAGTCATTATTTCTGATCCTGGATTCGTAAACTACTGTGCTCCTGCACAAAAGCTAATTTTTAATCGGAAAGAGAAAGAGATATCGCTGGCTTAAAATAATTTTATTCTGTCTGTAACATATATTTATGTAAACATGGCCAAATCGAATCGTTTCATAATACTTATACTTTAAAGGTGTCAAGGATGCAGCCATTAAAATAATGTGCTTTCACTTTAAAGACTTTAAATTGGAATTTGTTTAAACGGACTGTCAAACATACAGATTTAAGATCATTGCTAAAACCCATGCGTCTGTGTGTTATTTTTAAACATATTTTACTTGACTCATTTTTTATTTGGCATGGATTATATGTCATATTTATATAAAAGAAAAAAGGGAATAAATACATTGTTTATCAACATTAGTTGCTGACATGGATGCAATATTCAATAGAAAGTATTTTCATTTTTAATCGATATTCTTCGCAAATTTTATTGGACGTTTTATGCGACTCAATAAGTGTATTTTTATTACTACATATTCTGCCAAACGTTTCTTGTAAACTTAAAAAAAACCTTCGAATAACTAACTATCAAGTGTTTTTTTGACTTCTGCCAACATGGCCATATAACCAAACTTGTACGAATTGAATATCAGCGCTACAATAAATATATAATTTGTTTGTTGCAGTACAAACTGTTACTTGATTTGAGCTTGTAAGGGACACACAACTTTTTATTTAATTAGTACACCAGTTGCACTAACGTCATTTTGACAATATTTTTAATAAATATGTGCAACCTTAGACAATAAAATGAAATAACGTCGGTCCGGTAAAGAGGATTTACAGGCAGTACCAAAAATATACGCGAGGAAATAAATTACAAGAAACCAAACCTATGCATACAAAACAGCTAAGCACCACAGATTTCTTTGAGTGATGCTCCAGGTTCATTTTGTTCCGAACTATTGTATTAAATACGATTGCTGAAATAACTATTAATGTGAGCAAATCATAAATGCAGGCTTCGAAACATTGCTTTAATTTTTTAACACAATTTATTTAATATTTAATATTATAATCAGGTTTTTAATAACTTCTTAGGCAACTCTTAGACTCTATTTTTCGCTATAATTATTTTAACTGTTGAAGAAACTGGCTGTTTCCACAAATGAGTAAAGCTTTCGGATCTTTCCGAATATAGGACATCCCCTGAAAATAAAAATAATTTTAATAAGCCGTAGTTAAAATAATGTGAAAAAACGAATTCATAGGCAAAGGAGCACAAAAGACGGTTCCTTACTAGGCTTCTTCATCAATTTACGTTCCTTCTACCGACTGCAACAGTGCACGTGTTGCCTGTATTTTGACGATTCGTCTATATGGCAAGAAAGTATCGCCATTTTTAATCACTAAAGGTATCGCGTTTCAGGAATTTATGTCATTGAAAGTGAAAAAGCTAGGTGCACCCAAACTGTTATAAGAAAATGGGTTGATTTTATGCTGCCACCGCTGTTGAGGGGTCAAAATAGAGGTTTATTACTTTGGGATTCAGCCAGTACTCATAGTACTAAAGAAGTTACATAAAGACGTTGCATGAATCGTTTTAAAAACCACTAAAACATACCATTATATCAATTTCTAAACTAAGCCACTTTATTTTCTAAACAAGCTGTTTTTGTTTGTATCCGGTTTTTTTAAAACTCCAGAGTATCTTTTTCAAAGCGTACAGGGAGACGAAAAGGGCAGGGGTCTATATCTTTCACATTTTATCAATTACATTTTCCAGAATTAGTAGTACTAAAACAGACAGCAGTCCGTGAAAACATCATAGGTAAACTGCTTTAACACCAACAAAAAAAAACCTTACGTGCTTTCTTTTAATCACAAGATTTAATACTGATGTCAAAGTATGCCACAATCGGTGACAGACGTCTGTAACGTTTTCACTTGTTTTGTATTGAAACGTGGGCGGCTTAGAGTAGAAGAGAGTAAAAGTCTGGCCCATTTTAATTCCGAATACGATGTAAAGGTTACTTTATCAAACCAGTTCTATACAAGTTCGATGGTTGACATCAAGATATCTGATGTATCCACCAGCAGATCACAAAGGGTGTGTGATACAAATGCAACATGATGTCTCCCTGACGTCTTAAGTATAAAAGATGCGTCAAAGGCAAATGTTGCACTCAGAAGCCAAACGATTGCTATGGTGAACACAAATCTCAGAGCTGGGCCAGGAAGTTGTTCTTCTTTTTGGAAGGTGCTTATAGGCGGTGAGTAAAACTTTAAACCCAGCAGAAGAATCAGGTAACCTTAATCCAGATACACTGACTTACAGCATTTCTTTGCAACACTGTGATGCCTGCTGTATTGAGGACAAATGCAACAGCAAATGAGCAGCTGTCCGCTAAGGCACTTGCTCAAGAACGGGATGTCTTAGATGTTGATGACGAGTTAGATGGTCGCAGCGCGTACGTCAATAACCATTTCATGCCTGGGGAATCCATTGTACTTGCAGATGCGCAACTTTTTGAAGTTCTTCAAAAACAAATGGAACAGGTGCTAGCGGGTACGAGCCCAGATGTACCAATCTATGAAGAATACAAACAATCAAAGGGTAATCGCGTGCAACAGCTGCTCAATAAGCCAGTTTTAACAAACAACAATAGCGCAGATGCGGATATGGACTATGCGGATGAGAGTGTGTCAGACTTGGGTCAGGGCTATGCAAATACAGATAAGCTAGATGCAGAAGTTGGAACGGAACTGTCTGATACAATCTATCCAAAGCAAAAGCTAAGTAGTAGCATCAACACAATTCCAACAAGTAGCCCTCGGATCACCTCGACAACGACCGCAGTGCCAATGCCCACTCGAGCGTTAAGCAGCTCAAAACCCAAACTACACAATCCAGAACCTAGCCCAGTTAACCACACTGAGATATCCAGTACCATACTTCCATACAAGCCTCAAGCAGCCACAAATACACTGGCACATGATCAGAAAATTTATCAACATAGGCGTCGCATCGTTTTTAAGACTATCTCAACAGGATCACAGTTCATAAACTCTCCTATCGGAAACCTGATGGTAAAGTTTTCTATTGGGTTTGCCAAACCAGCTCAGATCGGTGGTGTGTCTTCCAATCAAGCCACGCAGGCTTAACTAAAAAACATTTTGCGCAACAGTCTTAAATAAATACCTTTTCTACCCGATAATTATTCTAAATACAATTTTATTAGTTCCACCTCTATTTAGTTGCATATACTTGCGTATGACTTTATCTATGTAGGTAGATAAACTTAATTTCTACCAACTTCAAAGCATTTGAGTTTATTAATTATATTTATTATTACGTGGTTCTTATGCTCTGCCAGAACTGCCATGATAAAATTAAATATATAACTACAACTATTTGTTATGCTTTGCAACAGTAAACTGCTTGATTAATAATACTCAACAGCTCGATTGATATTAATAGACATGATAAACATAATGAACTGCTTGCGTAAGATTTTTTATACATTTACTTTATGCCTGAACAAATATAATCAGATTATCATCTCATGGTATGTGCAGCAGAACAATCATAAAACATAAATTTCGTGCACATTCTCAGCGTGCAGCTCCTGATTGTACGTTTTTTTGGGAGTAAGAACTTAAAAAATAAATACTTTTAACCGGTCCTTATCTGTATATACAGGTTCCAATGTATAACGCGGTACAATGCGATTTGAAATAAAAAAAAAAAAACAGTTTCATTACAACGCGAAGTTTCGACTTGTATAACGCAAAATTGAAAATATATATTGGCAACACTAATTGGTGAATTCATGATGAATTAAAAAATATTATGACAGATAGAACTGTCGTGAAGATTTCTTGTTTAAATGGTGAAATAATTTGTCTTGGTATAATTAAAAATCCAAAAGTTGAATATATCAGTTTTTACGAAGGTAAATATGTACATATATTATATTATTGTATAATATCCAGCAAAAAAGCTCTGTAAGAGAATTATCTTTCGTTAAAAACTTACGAAATTGTATTTTACAATTAATTTTTCCTATTTATAATTTTAGCCATGAATAGCAAAACTTTAACTCACAAATAAACTACGTTAAGGCGAAAATTTATTGCCTTACATAATTGAGCAGTGGTGAAAAAGCAGGATTAATAGAAAAAAACTGTCCGTTTAATCCACAATACGCACCATTAAGAAAATAAGAAATTCTGTAACTGCTGGGTCATCAATAAGCGCAAAACGAGTTGCACAGGAACGGAACGTTTTAATAGAACAAATGGAGAATAAAATGGAGAATTGTGGATAGAAGACTTTGCTAGCAAAAATATGCCGATCGATTCAAATGCCATTAAGGCAAAAGCTCTTATAATGTATACCTACTTAAAAGAAACTGATCAATCTGCAGAAACATGTGATGAAGAATTCTTGACTGGTTAGAAAAATTTAAAACACGATTTTATTTACACAACAAGGCAAATACAGATCAGTCTAGCGCCTTATTAGGAATTCGAAAAAGAGTTACAAAACAAAGCAAACAAAGGCCGATAACTAATTTTACAATCGCTCAATCACTGGATAACAACATGTTTTTTATCAGATGACGAAAACTTTGCCGAGGAAATTGCTTTTGATGAAGTTATTCGCCCAATGCGCTCACTTTTTCGACGTAATATGATGTTCAAAAACAGTGACACAGACTAGAGAAAGCACATAAATTAAATTAGTTAATGAATAATAATTATTGTTGTTTTTTTTTAATTTTGTTTTTAATTTTTTAAATAAATTATGAATTTTGATTTTGAGTACATTGTACATCTTTAATTTAGTACCTACTTTATTTTGGAAAAAGCTTATTGGATTGTAACGCTTAAATGTATATGAAAGCGAAGTCAGCAGATATTTGATATCTACGGTATAGGCTCACCGATTTTAATGTACTTTTAATTTATATTCAAATTTTCCAATTTTTTAATGTTTATTATGTATTAGTTTAGAAATTTATTGTAAGTCGATGGATCGTTTGTGTTTTAGGAAACGAAATAAGTTAGTGTAAAATAAGTCAAACTTGATTTGCTCAAGGCTTAGGATTTGAATCTTGAGTCCCTAGGTTTTAAATCGGCACTCTTACATAGTCAGAAGGACATAGCAACATCGCATTAATGCGGTCAGAGAGGCTTTGTACTTCCTATTATATACCTTTACAAAAATAAAAAAAAACCCTTTTGGTCTTTTATCCATTTGGGCCCATGGTATATCAAACGAGATTATTAAACCTATTTATTATATATCCGATGCATTTTCTCCAATCGTTCGGTTGCAGTCCATTTCTTGCATTTCGAAAATAACAGTCAAATCAATAACTTTAAGCTTTTAGGCACTAAAAAATTGTAAATAATTAATCAAGAGAGCACTATGTGATACAAGCTAGACACGCTTTTAGCGCACTGGCCAATACTTAAGAGCCAGTAAGGGCATTGTCACGCCAATAGCAATGCTTGATATGAGATTAACGCTGTTATTGTCTAGAATTCGCAGTCCGCTTACGTGTAGAACACCTTTACCAGGTGCGTCGACCACTTTGCCTTGCGCATTTACTCCAGAGTATTGCAG
Source organism: Scaptomyza caliginosa (assembly GCA_035044725.1). NCBI lineage: Eukaryota > Metazoa > Arthropoda > Insecta > Diptera > Drosophilidae > Scaptomyza > Scaptomyza caliginosa. The sequence continues at coordinate 8,885 of JAWNNR010000291.1, forward strand.
CATTCCTCCTAGCACCGAGTCCAGAAGCGAGCCAAACAGCCCAGCTAAGCCACCAAACAATATAATGGGCCACTGTGGCGGACTAACGAGCAGCATTTGAGATTCTACCGTATAACGCACAGTCACAAAATATCCAATGCCAACAAGCAAGCCACCTAACAGGCTGACCACAATGCCAATAAGCGAAACGCCGCCATTTGTGCCACGTGGGACACGCCGCCAGGTAATAATTGATATGGGATCGTTTGTGGAGAGCACACTGCCCATTTCACTGCTCCACGTGTCACCGTTACAGCAGGCAAACGAACTCATTACAGCAACACCTAGCCAGCTAGAGCGGTACTCCTTACCGAAATCGATTGCACGCTCTCCACTGCCACAGTCAAGCAGATAGAGCAGCGCCAGCTGTGTGGCCATGCCGCCATTGCACAGCACCTGAACCCAGTTGCGTTGTCCCTCTCCATCCTTGAAGTCTGTTTCAAACTTTCGTTTCAAATGCGCACGATATTTGGTAGCACGCGAAGAACTAAAGAAAAAAACAACCAGACTGCCAAAGAACGGATGACTTGCTATTGACAGCGTAAATGCAACTATTATTCCTAGGACGGCACCAGATTTGCTCACAGAGCGACGACGCAGTGCAATTGTCATCAAGCACAGCGGCGCCAACGTGGAAAATAGCCAACGAGTAGGTGGAATCACTGGGGGTTCTGGATTAAAGTGACATAAGGTTATCACGTTATTTGATCAGAGTTTTGGTTTACCTTCATAGTCGTAGCTCCACAAATTCGAAAATGCAACGTTTCCAACCCACATAAATAGTGAGATAGGTACCGATAAAAAACAAACTAAGAAAGGCATTAATCCATTGTTGGCCATGGTATATGTCAACAATTTTTTTTTTTCAAAATTAAAATGCTTTAAAATCCAAAAAAGTAAACAAAAATGAGACCAGTTTTTGAAGAGTAAGACCGTCAAATCAGTATTTCACACATGCCAACAGTTTGGTATTAATCGAGCTCAACACAGGGTAACTCGAGTAAAGCGCAAAATTTAAAAATGATTAAGTCTTTATTTAGTATATAAACATATTTTTAGATTCACCTAAATAAATGGGTGCCAATCATTTTTACGGGTTATTGTAAAATACTACACTGAGTCAAGCAATATTGTATATAGATTTTACTAAGCAAGCATAGCTTTTAATGTTATAATGCCTTTTTCAAATTATAATAAGATGGCAACTTTTCAAATTCTTAAGTGAAAAATGTTAATTTGTAGATGCTCCAAATTGATTCTTTGGGATACATGCATATTTGCTTAATAGGCAAACACTCATTAATAAAAAGTTTGTTTCTTGTTGATCTAATCAAACTAGGCTGATGCTACTCTCTGAGCGCGTTTCAATTAAAAATATGTCTGTCCTTGAAACTGGCCCAGCAATGAATGAAGCTTTTAAATGTTTAAATGTATTTAGTGCGCTACATATGTATGTATGTATGTTTGGTCGCGGTGACGAACAGCTCAACATTGAAATATAAATTAAACTCATATACATATACATATGTTAAATTATATTTGGAGATAGATAAGACAAATTCCAAGTTTAACATTGGACATTGCTTAAAGAGGCTAGGGTGTAGTCTATTAGTAGATATGACGCGTCTGTCCGAGTGGCTCAAGGGTTATCAAGAGCCAATTGCTTCCGCTAAATAAATTGATTGGAGGCATCTTAAACAAAACAAAGACAGGGATTAAGCTAGGGGATATTTACTTTATAACCATTGCAACAGAAAGGCATTTAACCATTTGTATATTGAATGTTGACCCGTCTGCGGGCACACACTTGAAAATGCAAGAGCATGATAAAAAAGAGAAATAAAAATAGCAGTACAAACAACTGAGTATCTTTATATTGTAATAAATAGCAGCACATTTCCCTAAAATGGGTCAAAAGTCTCCCCATCTGCGACGATTTTGTAACGTAGACGCATTCAATGGGGCGCCTCAAGCCAAAGTGATCGATTGACACGATCAAAGTGTTGATATGTAATGGAATAGACATACATTCATACATAGTTTCAAACGAATCGTACTGACAACTTAGAGCTCTAAGTGGTTCGTCTCTGTGCTCAGTGTTCGCGTTTGTTTGTGTGGGTCAATGTACACATGTATGTATACGTGCGATAAGGCAGAGGCAGCGGCGTTTCTGTGTGTGAATGTGAATCCTCCATAAATATTTATGCTGCCACATGCAAATGAATTGAAATTGCTTGCTTTTAATGAATTGAACTACAGATCGAGAACTTTACGTTTCTATGCTTTGCCAACGTTACGTTATTCGCAATCCAACAGTTGTCGCATTCGGCAGCAGATCGGAACTTTAATTTGGATCCTATACGCAAGGCAAAAAAAGTATGTGCAAACATATACATAGTGAAAACCCCATACTGAAACTAATTAAGGATATATTTAAACAAGTCACACAAATACGAGTGAATTTAAAAATTTATCAGTTAATAAACTGTGTAAATAGTATTGGCACCTAATACAGATCAATTATGTACATATATTCAAAACATAAATAATTATTTTCGATGGGAAAAGTTCCTTTTTTAAACTTATTAAACTAACCAAATTTGTATCTTATTTAAGCAATACAAATCAATTAACATAATAAATTTTTGAGCAGAAATTAATATTGCGAATTGTGTGAGAAAATTGAGTATTAAAAAAAAATTATTCAAAGTATTAAATTATAAGCAACATTTATGTGAAGTGTTTCGAAAATGAGCTCAAAATATCCGAGGGACCATACATTCAAGTATAATATAATAATTTATTATAATACCGAACAAAAGTTGTAAGTGCTTTCTTGCTAAACGACTTAAAAGGATTATAAAAAATGAAAAGCCCAGTGAATTGCGTCATGTTTGAAAACATAATTAGGTTTAGAAACAATCATAGATTCGTAGCCTTCGGTTTGTTTGCTTTTTTTTTGGTATTGGCGTGCTCATTCTGACAAAGTGTCTTTGGTGATAACCCCTTAAAAAGATAATGCGAAACTAGACGATCCGTGCTTATAGAATAAACAAAAAATAAAAGTGATAGAAAAAAAAATAACCAAGAAAATTTGATAATAATACAGCTTCATTTTATTTTACAGCTTATTGATACTTGTCCTACTCGAGCACGTGTTTCCATTGGATTCAAATTAGATTTATTGAGATGTTGCCCTTGCAATGGAGCATGCTGCTTGGCATAGTATTGCTTATATCAAAATCAAATGGTGCGGCTATAGTAAGTATCAATTTCATTAATCAAACAAATTATATTATGTGGGCTAATATCTGTGAGGGTGCAAAAAACACACAAAAAGAGATGGGTTCTTTTTTCGTCATGAAAGTTGAGTTGTTGTATACACATGAGCATAATCTTGTGGCCAAGGTCAGTTTTAAAAGCAAAACGAGCTTAGGTTGGTGATGTAAGAAATTTAATAAAACCATTAATATATGACTATTTTATTTATTATTTTATATATAAAAGCAGGAATCGTCTATAAATAATGATGCAAAGCTTACTTCCCTGACTGAATTAGAGCGAACTAAAAGAAGTAGCAGAGGGTAGTAAGTTACTGAATAACCATTTACCATTTGAAAACATTTTTATATTAAAATAAAATTGCAGTGTCCGAGGACAAACACAGTCGCAATACTTAAACTTTGGCAAGCCTGAAGAGGATGGTAAAGCTGAAGCAGAAGCCAACGAAGGCGGATCTCGGTCAACAGTGTGTAAGTCTTCACACCGCAAGAAACATAACATTTAAAATTATTTAATTGATTAATGCATAATTAAGCTGGTCGTCACGGCATGGGGCAAGCGCAGAGTCAATTTTCCGCTGGAGATTGTAGCGACTGCTCTGGGTTAGAGCATATTGGTGGTCACCCAGGTACTGATAGCATGCAGCCTGGTAGAAGTTCTGTTGGGCAACCTGATATTGGTGGTAAACAGCCGGGATATGCAAGTCAAAAAATAATTGACAGACAATCCAGACCTACAGACCACCAAC
>JAWNNR010000293.1:0-17847 GCA_035044725.1 Scaptomyza caliginosa
TGGGAGTTGCTATATGCCAGCACATCGAGTGAACCCATAAAAAACTGTGGGTAAAATTAATTTGATGAAAAAAAGATTTTGAATTATAAGGCATATATATGTATAGGCAGACTTAAAACCAATTTTAATGCATGGTAACTTTAGCTTAAAACCCACGGGAGATATGATTATTTTCTTAAATTATGGATGTTAGATGATCCTAGCCGAAAATAGCGAAGTATATGGGTATTTCCGATTTTAAAAGGCGAGTATAGTTGTAGGTAGGTGCACATTAAAGTGTATCGACTTGCTAACGGGTTTTCAACCCCTAATGGGTGTAGCGTCCCAATTTTTAAACATTTTGTCTGACTATTACATGTACCAAGATACTTTCAAAATTCCTTGGCACTAGCTTAGACGGTGTCGAAGAGATCCGTTCATACAAACGGATACCATGGTGGACATTGCATAAAACCAATTAAACCGATTAAACAATATTTGGTTTGCCTTTTATTTCTACTTTTCTCAAGAACAAAGAACAAAAACTTTGCATCTTGTGAACTTTGCTTTCTTGTATAATTTTCGTGGGAATCGGGCGAAAGTAGCTAAGTGATGGCATTGATATCGAGAACGGCTCCTATCCTTCAGAAAAGCGTGCCAATACTTTGAGCAGCAGAGTTCAGTCGAAAGGTATAGGTTGATAGGTTTGGTGCTTACCGAAAGAACAAAGACACATTATAAGGTCTTTACACTTTGGTGACCTGTCGTTGATCTATTTAGCTTGCAAGTTTGTTAGACAAGAACGATTTAATAGCTTAACTTTTCTTTACTAAAAATGTCCTACACTAAGATACACTAGGATACACCTACGTACCGTACCACTTTTCGCATCGGCTTTTGCACCACAGGGCTAATGACATAAAACAGGTTTTTCATTTCTTTTTAATAGGGTCTTGTACAAAACAACATTTGGCAGAGTTTGTAGTTTTAGTTAAGGTTGTTCATTTTCCTTCCCAGAAAGATCCTATATTCGACTAAATCATCAACCAACTCTTTAGCTTCGGTTTTGACTAAAAGTTGCGGTTTTGCTTCAATGGTCGACTGCTTGGCAAAAACTGCAAAAAAGAGTTTTGTGAAGAGTTTGTTACTTATAGAAACGCGGCTTCCATGTCGTTTGGTATGTTATTCTCCAGTACAGACAACGGCTTGATGGACATAGCACAACATCAATGTACTCCTCTACTACAGTATCAGAGTAAAAACAACTAGAAACCAAACACATACTCGAATAGCAAATACGAAATAGAAATATGAACACAACTAGTGTTTCTTCCACTAAAGTACTAATATTTAAATAAACGTGTATTTCTATTTAGAGCGCGGAAGTTGGGATGCGAAGCATTGTTATGTTGGACGAACAAGGAGGTAAGACATTAATAGTAAAGGAAAAACAAAGTTTGACGATAAAGTAACAATGTAGTAATTGATATTAAAGTTAAAACAGAAGGTCAACTCGGGAGACATAAGGCTCCACGTTCTTTTAAGCCTATCCCGGACAGACGTTTACATGCAAGGCCTACAACTACTTCTCGTACCTTTTGTCGCTAGATAAATGGATGCCCCAAAAATAAATACTTTTTTTTACTTTTTATTTATTTAAGGATTGGGTCCAAATGGCAGTTTAGAAGTTTGGTGATTTCCCCCCCTAAGTCTGCGATAAAATGTGCGTGCACTCCATCTGCCAGTTATTCAAATATTTTCTTGAATATGTTATGGCTAAGCGGAATATATACTGATGCAAGCCTTAGTTCTTCTTGTAGGCTCTGAATTAGGGCTGCTGCAACATGAACCCATGGGCGCTGAAAAGGCATAAGTTCGGTGTACATACTTTATAAGTATGACAGAGCCCAATCTTGCGTGGTAACTGGAACACTTTTGCTAGATTAACTAGTAAGCTGAATTGATTTTATGTTAGTTTCCGCAATCTTTGGCCCATGTCTGCATAGACTGTTTGCAAATAGGTTGTGATTTTTAGGTTCACAAACATTGGTTTAGCGATAAGCATCCGCGTTTACCCAGAGCGAAGCTGTAAGAATTTTTGTGAAGCAAGGACTTTAACCCTCTTGATGATGAACCCATCGCCGATGACAGCTAATCGCTTTAGCTAAGGTGGATTAAATGGAGAATGAGGATAACGCTGCTAAGCTTTCTCCAGGCAAATCTTTTTTCAGGCTTGTGTGTTTTTAAAGGATTTGTAAAACCGTTTTGGCATGACTTAATACTTACTTTGAGATGTTTATAAAATTATTTACTGCAGTGGGCACACCAAGCCAGTTTGATCTTTGCTTCTCGCGTTTTTAAGCCTTGTTACAGATGCGTTGGGAATAGCAAAACGGCCAACAGCTATGGCACCGTACAAAATCGTTGAACTCTTTTGAAGTTAAAATAAAATAACATTGTTTTGGTTTAGTAAGTTAAGTTTGTGCCATGCAGTTGCACGAAAATTTACTTCAAGGTAATTTATTCTCCAAAAATAAGTCGATTTGGTTATACGTCTCGTGACTGCAAAACCCAAAAAAATTAATTTGATTTTAAATGCGTTTACAAATAAGCTTATATTAATGTATACATATAAGTAAAATGCTTAGCAGGGATTGCTAATTTCTTAAAATACGTTCGTTGTATTATTTTAGAGCAACTTGACCGCATTGAGGAAGGAATGGATCAAATTAATGCCGATATGAGAGAAGCTGAAAAAAACTTAAGTGGAATGGAAAAATGTTGCGGCATTTGCGTTCTACCCTGCAATAAGTAAATAAAAGAATTTCATTTACAAATTTACCATAAATTTACATCTAACATGAAATAAACCATTTGATACAGTATTGCGAAAGAAAATAATTTCAATAATTGTATATTTCATAAAACATTTAAGTTTCGAATTTAATTATATATAAGCAACTTAGGAATCAATAAAAATTTGGTTCCCAAATATTATTTTATATTCAAAATATAATTAACTAATTTTTTGTAGTCCTCAATAAGAAAGAAAGAAAACCGATGAACAAATGGTCAATTTCATAAGTGATTGGTTTTTTATATTTTGACAGTTTTTTCTCTGCATATTCGCGACAGCAATGAAAAAAAAATATTATTAAAAATAAATATTAAATATTATCCAAAATAAGTAAAATCGGTACAAACAAAGCATTCGATAGTTAAAAAACCGTACTTTGGTTTAGTCGAGTTATTTTGGGTTTATTGTTCCGCGAATTTTAATCAAAAACAAAGTAGGGAGAAGAAGAGAAAACCGAACGTTCAATGATTTCAGTAGTATTATGAAAATAGTAATGCTTTTTTAATAGATTCTTCCCAAACGTTAAAATATAAAATTAGGGCATTAATGATCCTATACACCGAGAAAAATTGTATTTGTAGGGGTGCGATTTTTTTTAAGTGTTCAAAAACTATTTCTAGATTTTTCCAAATACTATGCGAAGCTTAAAAAATACACACAAAATAATATTTTGGTAATAACTACTCATAATAATTTTTAGGAGCCAATCGTTTAAAGAGGACGATGGTACTTGGAAAGGCAATGATGATGGAAAAGTTGTTAACAATCAACCACAAAGAGTTATGGATGATAGGAATGGAATGATGGCTCAAGCTGGCTATATCGGCAGGTAAGCTTTTAGTCTTTGAGATATTTTATTAGTACGTTACAGTTTAATTCGACAAACACCATTTTGGCATTCAACAATTTGGTGCCTAAAAGCAATCTTATTAAAAGATTGCCTTTTGGGCCTATTAAGTAATTAATAGAAATGCTGTAATTACAATTGGCAATGCCTAACAGCTTAAGATACTTATTTAATGCTCTTTTTGTTTAGGATAACAAATGATGCTAGAGAGGATGAAATGGAAGAAAACATGGGCCAAGTAAATACAATGATCGGTAATCTACGAAATATGGCATTGGATATGGGATCCGAGCTGGAAAATCAAAATCGTCAGATTGACCGAATCAACCGCAAGGTATTTATCGATTAAATCAATAAGTGTCTTTTAATAAAGAGCTAGTGCTTATCGATATCTAATGCTTTTTTAAAATATCCTTTGAAGAGAAACTTATACTTAGTTTAAACTACAAATTTTGCCAAGAAGGTTTAGATTACATTATTAAACCTAAGTATGTTTGAATACTAATTTTTTTGTTTATTTCTTATTTCAGGGCGAATCAAATGAAGCAAGAATAGCAGTAGCAAATCAAAGAGCCCACCAGCTTTTAAAATAAAGCGATCTCAAGATGACAACATGTACATACAACAATTGAAGGATATTTTGGGTTGTTCATAAATTTAATAGTTTTGTGTAATCGCTTAGTGCTCCAAAATAATGTAAATACGAATAATTTTGTTTTGTACATACATAAGCATGTTTTATAATATTAAGATCCTGAGACGTTTGACAAGCTTTAAGTTACATACATTCATATGTACGATTGTATGTCTGTGTGTATGTATGTACATTAATGTACCCTCTAGAAATCGATCTTCAACGCAGCTTCAAAAAATCGTTGATACCTTGCTTAATAAACACGACTCCATTCGCTTACATTCTACACAATCAACATCGGCATGTTCTAGAAGCTCGTGCATCGTTTTTATACCCACAATGCGGACAAAATGTCCTCAACGATACATAAATTCAAAGGTACTTGACAAAGAAAGATATAATAGGCGTTTTTGCATCAAAATTTCGTCGGCGAATCGAACGAAACAAAAATGACGATATTAAGTAAATGAAACGTAAAGGCGTAAACTTAATTTTTATTTCGAAAATAAATATTTATAGCAAATTTGTTTTGATTTTTTTGTTTTATATAATTTAATAAAAAAAAGAAATGGAAAACAGAAGCTTCAGAACAAAAAAAAAAACAGCATTCAATTAAATGTACGAACTCTACTTACCTTATACATTTCTTTGCGTATTATATTACCTTTTGTAAAGTAACAATAATAAGTTGTATAACTTAAATCTGAATCGCACAAAAAAAGAATCGCCAACAATAAAAAACAAATAAGAAATGAGAGTGCAAGACAATATTGCTCACATTGCTTCTGCTCTCGCGATAGTGCACCGTTGATAAGATTTTTGGTACTAGAGGGTACACACCCAAGTGCTCACACCTTAAAATTCAACCAAAATGTACATACATACATCATTACATACATTAATAAACAAATTTTTAAAGACATAAAATCAGCGTTACTTTCAGCTGTTTTTTATAACTAATGTGCTATTTGAACAGCTGTTAGATTTAAAAAACAAAACAAACTTTACTTTTAAGTATCATACATCGACACAATTAAACAAGACACATTTATTTGTTGGTTTCCACATTCAACTTTAAGAAAAACCACATTTTTTATATTATTGTCACGATCCAAACATATGTATAACTATTGTAGTTTTTCTATATAATATCGCTTTCTGCAAATGATCAAGTTAACGACTAATCGTTTATTTTTACCATTAGCATAATTAATCGAGTCAAAATGTTTTGCACTTGTTTATAGAATTTGTTGATAACGTTAAAAAATATATACACATTTTTAACAAGCTTAAGCAATATCAAAATTAAAATGTATTTTAAAATTTAAAACAGTGTACTCCAAGCATTAAATAGTATTTTTGCATTTCTGGTCAATATACGAAAGCTTGAAATATATATAGCGCGACATACTCACACCACTTGATGATAAAGTTTTTACCAACCCTGAGTTTGAACGCGAAACGGTCTAGTAAAAAATGTTTACTAGATGATACGTGTAACTCTTCTCTTTGCATTTTCAATACACTTTAATAAAATTTTATAACCCGAAAGCGTTTGTCAGTTTTTTCAATTTCATTGTAGCGTTAACGGTAAAAACATAAAGAAAATTTTTAGTTAGATAGCGCAAGCCGATTTAACTTTTCAGTTACAATATAATGTTTAATTTTTATTTTAGCTGCAAATAAAGCAACATCAGTTTTAAAACTTGTTCTTTTTTGAACAGATGGCACATACTCATTTATTAAATAACACAACAATTAGTGAGGGAAAATTAATTTGGAATGCCAACATTAAAACTTGTTGTTGACCTTTTTTTCTTAATCTTCCAGATTATATTGAATTTTTATTCGTGTTCAAAAAAACTTAATTTCTGATAGTAGCAAATTCACATATTATAAAGTTTTTATTATATGTTCAGAATAAATATTTTTTTGCATTAAAAATTTCAAAAAATTGTAAATTGTTTAAGATCTTTCTATTGAATAAATCAAGACCATTTATTCAATATTCAAACAGGAACATTTCTAAATTTGTCAAATAATCTATTTGTAGAGCATAATCCCTATCAAATCCCTATTTTCAAGGAATATTTTGAAGTTTCCCAACATAAAAGAGACTCTCATTAAAAAGAAACTTAAAAAGTGAAGAGATCAAACAAATTGGGCAAAATGCGAATGAAATACACAATTCTCTACTGCTATCAACTCTGGCATAATTAAGGGATGTGTCCGTTCATATCATTTCAAAAACTTACAGGACAAAACTGGAACGTTTGAAAAAGTATAAAAGCCGCTATAAATATTAAATGCTTACATAAATTGCAATACGCATATACACATTTATATGTATATGTATATGTATATGAAGTGCTCAAATCTAGAGTATAGATTGAATATTAATATTATAACGATAAATCATTTTTTAGTCAAATTTATTAATATTGTGCGTAACAACTACACAAAAAAAATTATATTTTGCATGTTTAATAACATTAATACGTATTAAATTAATATTTATAAACATACATACATATGTTAATGTATTTAACTAACGATGAAATGAGGCTGTTAAGGATTATAAGGGGATTGTTAATTTTCTTAGTAACAAATAAATTTTATCCAAGTTAATATTTATATATCTAATTTTAAAATTATTAAATTGATAAACCAAGTCTTAAAGTAGATTTATTAATGCAAGCCAGATGATATTCGTAACATTTTTTGCTCACTCAAAAATGTTACCTATATCTTCGTATCGTATAAATGGATCGCATGTCTTCTATAAGAATATGTTTATATTTATAAAATAAAATAAATTATCGTTCAAAAACTGTGCTTAAATATAAATTATTTTATATACATCGTATAAGGTTAAACCGTTTAGAGAAACAACTTGCAATATCTCAAATGTTCAAAAATTTAAAAAGTAACACGGATTATTAACACTCTCCTCAACATAAATAAAGTATATAAATAAATATATTTATATTTGAAACTTTTTGTGCTGATTGGGCTATCAGCACACACTTTAAATGGTAAGTCGTAGCTTTCTAATTTTCTATCTTGACCTGGTACGCAGTGTACTTAATGTTCAAAATGTCTTCAGCAAAAAATAATTCTTTTGAAGAAAAAACTTTTTTCTAAATTTGTTGGATCTTTAGCGTTTTGGGTCTCTGATTGGGAAAATAAAAAAACACACGGACATTTTGGTTATTAAAGGTTCAGCGTTTATTTAATGTGCATCCGCGACTTAGAACAAACACAGCGAGAGAGTGAGTGAAGGTTAAGTGTGACCAGGTTTAAGTTTTAATAATTTTTCGAAATGTTAATTTAAATGTTTGACACTCCTCAATAATTACATATTTACATACTAAGTTCTGATAAAAATGCAATGTCAATATGCTTACTACGAATATGTAAGGTTGGTTTTTTGGCTAACCATTGAGCGCTGATATAACAAACGCAATATAACAAAACCTACTTAACTTTACCAAAACCCATTTATTGTAGTAGCTCTTCAAAAAAACAGTTTTTCTTGCTGCAATCGGTAATGTAGCTTCTGCTACCGGATTCTGTTTCTTCGATTCCCACGGTATTGGGTCACATTCAGCTGTACGACTTCCGATCGGACGTAGCCTTCGCCCAGAGTGATAATGGAGACTTTTATGTACTGTGCCTCGCTGATAGGACTATATGTTACTTGTGTGGATTAGCGTTCCTTTGCGAAAATGTTGCCACCGAATGTAATACATCTGGCTTGGTAGCTTAAGCCAAATATACCCCACGTATATAGCATATGTTCTATGTAAACTGCTTGTGCCCGAGGTTTATGCTGCCAGTCTCGCCCTCAGGTTTTACTTTCATGCATAGAAAGTATTTATTAGCTTTTCCGTTGCACACATAAGCGCACGGCTCGCTGACATATGGAAGAAAGTCCATTCTTCTTTGAAGCATTTCAGTTAAGCGTTCCCCACTCTGCTCCATCCCATATAGAGATTTCTTCAGTCTCATTACTTTCTCTGGATGCTCGGCGCTTATAAAGCCTTCAGAGTGCTCCTTGTGTACTCCGACGACTCTAATGGAGAAACATTTTATGCTCGCTGCCAGTGCTTTAATCATCCTCACTGATGAGTATCTCACAAGTTTCAAAGTGGAGATGCGAAATTGCTGCGTAAATCCGTCTGCAACTAGCCTTGCCTTGAAGCGCTCTATATAACCATCCTGGTCTTCTTTTGTGCCAAACAGCCACTTGAAGTCAATAGCTTTTTGCTCTTTGGCAAGCTGACTGGGAACTTTCTTATGTCCAATTAACATGCAGTGCATCCAACTACTTTTGGATTACGGCTGACCAATCAGTCCCATTCCGATTTAATTGATTCTTGAATGTTTGCAGGAATTAACATATTCTTCGCCTTTAATATATGTAATCCTTCCGGAGGTCCTCCTGGGTTTCTCGGGAATTTTCAACATTTAAGGACACCATTCCCCTCTCACTGCTCGCTGTAGCTCCACAATCATTTTCCAATTAAAAAAGCCCCTGCGTTCTATGACTTTATAGTTCCTGGACATAACAGTTTATTTGCTTTAGCGGCCAATAAATAACCGATAGTTGTGTATGTATTTGACGCCCTATTCATCAAAATTTCTCCTGTGCGCTTGATTTAGGGGCACTGTCTTCAATACAAATATTCTCAAATGAGATACTTTTGTTTTCGTTTCAGTCCTCATTTAGTCCAAGTTATCATTGTATGTGATCAATTCCCTTCTCGTCTATTAATACGTATTACTTTACATGAATGTTAGGCTACCGTACAATAGCGTGTCTTAAGACTTTGTAAGTTAGTTACAAATTGTACACCACTTTAATTTAACAATAAATCGAATAGATTATGGGACCAGACGGGAAATCGATGTGAAACTGTTCTGAAAGGTAAATGTGTCGGAGTATTGTGGATATTCCTGGATAAGTGTGTAATAAAATATTTGATTGAAAATGCAACCCGCAATGCATTCGGTCGAGAGGCTGGACGACCAGAAATACGTGAGCCATTCAAATGAAAGCCGTGCTTGTACATGCCGAAATGTGGGGCGTGGTCTGCGGCTGAGTCGTGAAAAACGAAGCTGACGCCGAGGATGTTAACGCTGCGTTTGATACGAGAAATAGAGATGCACAATAACATCGCATTAAATCGGCAGACTTCGACAATATCGCCATGCATTAAAGAAAATTCAAAGACTTAATAGAAATGTTGTGCAAGATCGGTTAAACTCTGAGGAGTGTTTGTCCATACTGTTTTTCTCAAGTTTGACAATAGCCATTCGGACAAGTCGGACATAGATCAAAAGAAGTTATACCTTGTGTTTGCAAGTTTAAATCAAAGCGGTGCTCTGCACACAGCTTATTTAGCTGAGATAATAAAGCGGCACAAACTGATTAATAAATATTTAATGCAGGGCTTGAACGCAATGTTTATTAACGATAAATCGCGTCACATTTCTGTGTGTTTTCTAAAAGCACGTGATGATATGCTCGAGGCGTTTAAAGTGTACTACTACCACTGCCCAGAGTCAACAAAAGCATAAGATTTTACATGCATTAAAAGGTAACTGAAGCGCATGACGTAATATTTCTTGGAGGCGATTTTGCAGATGATAGCGGAAAGTGCAATGGGTCAACGTCTGGTATTGACGCTTCATCGGTTATACTTAAATCCGAGTCAGTGTGCGTTACAGACGAAAAATAAAATGATTATCTCGATTATGCCGAGCATTATGTTATTATCTGGTGGGAAATACACATCCTCTGGCAGCCTACAGAAGCTGATGAAAAGGATGAGACAAGACAGATGAACATCCGACGTGGTCCTGAGCATCCAAAGCTAATTCGTATCGCAAACGGTAGCTGAGCTTAGGTTCTGATCATGCCGTCAATAAAGGTCATCGATGTAGAAGGAGATCAAAAGTTTAAACGCTAACAAAACATTGTTGTTGGGGGATCTACCTAGAGGCAAAAAGTCGATCGGCTTTAAATTGGCTTTGCAGTAAAGCGCGACAAAGATAGTTAAATTACCCGCTTTAAGTCTGATTGATTGTCATAGCGGTCGATAAGATTATTTACATGCATAAAATGAATGTTTCTTCTGCTTATCTTAACAGTGAGTTGCGAGATGTGGTGTATATTCGGCAATCAGATAGTTTTGTTAACTAAGACAGCCCTGAAGCTCCATTAGTTTTTATACGGCCTCAAATAGAATTCCATGAATGGAACGAGAAGCTGAGTGATGCGCTCCTGAAGATTGGTAACGTTATATGTGCCAGCGAATCATTTTTGTATAGACACGGTTGTTGTGTATGCTGATGACCAGATAGATAGTTGTTAGCAGACCGTAAAGGCTTCGATAGCAGGTGAGTTCGATGTAGTCAATGGCGGCCAGCTAAAATATTTCCTTGGAATGGAAACTTAACAGGGTGGACAAACTGGCAAATTTTTTGTTGGTCATAAGGAGTACGAGTATATTTTGAGGAACTGTAACCTAAACGCCATATCTTTGGAGGGTGGATTCCAAGTTAACTGTGACAATGGAAAGTGCGTGAGAACGGACCACAATAACTATCAATCCTCGATAGATTCGTTGATGTATCTGGCCCTAACGACGCGCCCTGATATATTGCTTTCTGTTGTGAAACTGTCGCAGCGCAATTCAAATCCTCACAAGGAATACGAGCTAGCTGCCAAGCAAGTGTTGCAGTACCTTAGAGGCACTGCTGAGCTGAGTCTGCATCACAAGCGGACTGGAGGGCAAATCGAGAGATATGTCGATGCCGATTGGGCTGGAGATTGTGCAGACCGGAAGTCGAGCCAGACTAACGCGGCGCTCTACATGTTCAATTTCTTGTTCTTCTTCAGTCCTTGCATTTGCAATGTTTCGTAGTCTTCTTGCAAATTTTTAACCATACATCCACAGACAAAATTACGTAGTTGACAGCTGTTATTTCTTACAAAAATCAAATTTTCAAATCACACGGAAACGCTGTCGAACGGGATAAAAAGTATTCTATGGCCGATTCCTGGTTTTAAGCTACCTGCCCACCAATTACTAACGACTTACTACTATAATTCTTCACTGCGATGGGTTTTTTTATGCTCTCTCATAAAGGCAAAGTTCGTCTTGTCACAAAAGATGTGAACTGTTGCATCACTATTCACACACCACGTTGACTGTG
Organism: Scaptomyza caliginosa; assembly: GCA_035044725.1. Lineage (NCBI taxonomy): Eukaryota > Metazoa > Arthropoda > Insecta > Diptera > Drosophilidae > Scaptomyza > Scaptomyza caliginosa. The sequence continues at coordinate 11,542 of JAWNNR010000293.1, forward strand.
ATAGTCGATCCGTTTTAGGCGTAATCCCTATCATAGAGAAATGACTGTCCTGGTATTGTTTCCCTGTATCATTCTTCTTTTTGCAGTGAGCAATTTAATGATTTTTACTTTCGCATCTTAGCCTTTCTTTTTATTCGTAGACGCCTTTTTTGAGTCCACTTTGCTTATTATTATTTGCCCCTACCCCTCTTCCATAATCTTGATTTTCAAATCCAATAGTGACGGTAGTTACAAAATTCTCGAATGATCTAGGCAGTCCCGAAAATAGAATAATCGTTGTAATGTCTTCTTATATATCCATTTCAATCTCTCTTAACCTTTCCACCCTTCCAATATCAAAACCTTGACACCATTGTTTCTTAGTTTTTTTTTAATAAAATACAAATTTCACTTATTCATCTTTAGTGATTTAGGTCTCTGAATCGGAAAATAAAAAGCACTTGGCCGTTTTGGTTATTAAAGTTCAGCGTTTACATTATGCGCATATACGTCTTACTTAGAACATACATAGCGAGAGAGTGAGTAAAGAAAAGCTTAAGTGTGACCAGGTTCAAGTATTAAAAGTTTCCAAAAATGTTAGTTAACATTTTCGACAAATATATATATACTGCTGTTATTTATTAAAAGAGTCTGCTTATTTACTCTCTACTATCGTTAACTTTGTTTTTCAAAAGCTTAGCTTAAAAATAAACAGCAACAAAATTTGCATGCTTAGTAGTTTGTATAGGGCATTTGAGAGTTTATACACATACATACATATTTCACAAATCCCATATACATTACCTCAACAGCTCAACTTTCTTTCTCTTTAAAAAATGCGAAGATATGCATGTTTGTAAACGTAAGCCAATATATATTTGTGTTGTTATTATACATTAACAATTTTCAGCCTGCCAGTCCAGTTTTACCTTTAGATATAACACTTTATAAGAAAAATATGTTGCTTAATTTACTCTTCATTGCGCTTTGGTGTGCTTGTGCAGCATTTGCTGATTCCCAGCCGTATTTGAAATGTAAAGATGTTGATTGTACAATAGCTTTGCAAATAGCTCCACTTATTGAGGAACAGTCTATGTCTAGAATTGTTAACAAGCCTCCTTACTCTAGACCGAAGGAACCCAGTAACTTTTATCCAATTGTGAAGGACGGATCTACGCAGGCAGTTTTACCAAATCACTCGCCTGGCGTTCAATCCGAAGTTTATCAACAAATAGAAAGAGTTCAACCTGTTGTTCTACCAACAACTACCTCCCTGCAGCAAGATTATCCAAACGAAAGCAGTCAAACAACTTTTGATAACAGCATTCGTTCGGAACAGAAACTTCATTTGGTTACAAATTTGGCATCAACACATTTTAATGTACCAAATTTGCATATTCATCATCATCACCACCACATCAACTATAAAGACAAAAAACAAACGATAATAACTCAGTATATGCAGCCTGCTGAGTCACCAGATAACTCATACCATCAGTTTACAAATGCAGCAGATAAGTCAAATTCTGTGGAAGTATTTTCAAAACCCGATTTTACAAACAGAACTAAAGGTACAAATCAATATGAAGGCGACAATGTACCCGAATCAGCTGAAGACAAACTGCATATGGAAACCAAAACTGGTGTAATTCCTTTGTTTGGTGCAACAGAACAGTCCCCAAACACTTACAAAAATCAAGCAGCTGTTACACAAACCCTTTCACAAATTGAAACCAGAAAAGATTTTACAAATAATTTGCACAACAACGATGAGCATTTAAATATGTCAAGCGTCAATAAGGAAAGCTTTGTAGAAAATACTACAGACGAACTTAATACTACTGTAAATTATGAGCATAGCGCGTATAATGTACCGTTGAATTAAACTCTTCCATTCTAACTATTTTAGTGGCACTGACATAAAAATAACTTTATACTTATTTGTAATTTTTAGCATTTGTATTTGTTTAATGATGTTAAAAATCGTATTTTTGAGCAATAAATAACTTAAAACTTAATAATAAATTCATTACAGTGAAATTTTTGGTATCGGATGTTTAATTTATAATATAATATATTTTCAACAGAAGTATATTATTTTTTTTGAAAAGTAGTTTAAGTTTTCCCCTTAAATTGTAGCAATAAATTACAGAAGAGCAATTAAATCAAATAAATTCTTATTGCATAATATACAATTACGCTCCATATGATGGAAAGAGTTCAGACAAGACTTTGCCGAGCTCAATGAACACCTTTGTTCAAAAATTGTTTACTATGCGTAATAAAAACTATATTTTGGAATTTTGTTTTTTTGTTTCAAGGTAGTATTCCTTATTGATCGACAGTCGAAGAAAACAGTGAGCAAAACTTTCACATTTGACCGAACTTGACGTGCTTTTTTCTTGGTCTTGGCTCTTCTGGACGTTTCCATGGGCTTCGGTTTCAATGTCATAGGCGTCATAGGCGTCACCAGTTATCACCTTTTTCTGGATCTGGTTTCTGGATCGTCGTTGACGATGTTCAACAGCTCCTGAGCGATGTCCATGCGTCGTTGTTTTTGCTCAAAATTTAGCAATTTAGAAACAATCTTCGTTGCCGTACGTTTCATGCCTAAAACATCCGTAAAAATTGATTGGCATGAACCGATAGATGTGCCAACAACATCAGCAACCTCTCTGATAGTAATTCGACGATGATCTAAAATCATTTTCTTCACTGCTTCAATGTTTTCCTCGGTTGTTGACGTACTCGGCGACCAGGTCATTGACATCTTCTCGGCCTTCCTTAAACCGGTTATACCACAATTGAACTTGCGTTCTGCTCATAGGAGACTCGCCAAACGCCACACTCAACATTTCAAATGCGCATTAAATTTCACTTTTTGAACAAAACTTAATACAGTTTCTCTGATCCAGAGACGAGTTGCTGGTCCGCACTAACTAAATATTTTTCAATTTGAAATAAAACACGTTTAAGAGGAATCCGAATCCTTTTGTGCGATTTTCTCGCCTTTTGAAACATTAGAAAATTGTAACTTGATTTGATTTTTTTTCCATCTAATGTATTTTGTTTTTTATTCAGGCGTTGGGAGCAGACCATGCTGTAGCAAGCAGTGACTGCCATTATGTGTACGTTACTACGATATTATGAACGTAGTCTACCGTGGTATACTAGACTATGAGGGTGGAGGGGTCCAACTTAACTCTTAATACCACTTTAACCTTATCTAAGTATTTTCTTTATGTACTTCAGTTAAATTTTTAGGATATACAAATGACAATAAAATTTGCACTCTATAGCACTCTATAAGCCGTCATCAAGTTTCAATAGGAGATTTTTTAAATATATCCATCCACTTCCATACAAATTATCATTCACAAATATACAAAGTAAAGTTTCGATGTACAGCTACGATTTTATAGGTGTGTGCTGTCAGACAATTTTATGTTATAAATGATTTTTCGCATGTAGTTAGGTTTTTAAAGCGTTATTGATCCCTCTTAAATCAACTTATTATTGAATATTTCTTAAAATGCAATAATGCATTTAAAAGAGACAGTAGTATTTATTGATCTTTTTTTTTTTTTTTGTACATTTAGTTCTTGCGGGTTGCCGGAAATTTGTTGTTGGTTTATTGGCCGATCGTTGATATTTCTTCGATATTTGTATGCTTAGCAATTACAGCAATTTATTACTGTTCAATTACCAAATATATTCATTACATTAATTAATGTATATTTGCTTTGATGTGCCATAGCCGCTTAAAACTGTATGTGATATGTGTAAAATGATAAAGTTGATAATTTAACCAAGCAACAACTGATTCATAAGGCCTTTGCTGACTTTTATCAGTTATTTTAAACGGTTAAATATTTTGCAATTAAAGTAAAATGTTTGTTTAGCGATTTTTTTTTTAATTAAATACTGTGTGTAATTATTCCATTGACAAATAAAAAATTACCTTGAACTAATTAATATGCGTGAAATACTTTTTTAAACATAATTAAAACAAAAGTTATAATTACTTGGCTGTCAGCAGCATTGGTAATATTACACATACATATTTACAGACATGATATTTAATCTTAATAAACATAGATTGTTTTTAGTTGCGGCTTTAGCTCCGGAGGTATCACAGGTGCAGGCTCTAGTTTTCGAGCAACTAATCGCTTGAACCGGCCACTGAATTGTTTACGAAATCCTTTAAAGCTGTTTTTTTCATTGGGTATCAACATCTCCTGAATAATAAAAATATTTTTATTTATAGGTTATATCATCGTTTATTTTTCGTAAAATCTATTTGCAAATAACTTTAAAAACAATTTTAATTAACTATTTTGTGAACCTATTTGTTGTAAAATCTGGCATCTAAAGAAATTTCAAACTGCTTTAGTCTTATGCGACCTCGATCAGATCAAGCGTTTAATATAGTATCACAGGCAGGTTATGTTTTTGAGTCTACGAAAGAAGCTAGTGCTGTTTGTGGTGGACCTTAATGGTTTTATTTTTGATCTTGGGTAGAAATAACAATCTATGTTTCCATCACGAAAAATATTGATTATGATGAGCTCTTTGTGGGGACATAACTAGCTTTAAAGAAAGATATTGCCCAAGCGTCTAGCTTTAAGAAATAGAAAAAAATTTGACTTAAGGTAAAACCGCGGAGGTGTCTTTGAGGTCAAAGATTCTTACCTAGCCAAACAAAAACTCAAGAAAAATCAATAAGTTTTGTGTGCTGCTTTAACACGACTCTGAAAATTGTACAATATCTAAATAAAAATACTTTTTTTTTGCGAATATTTTAAAACTTTTCACACATCCTTTCATTATTAAACGTTGACAAAATTGTGTTATTAGAGCTCTTAATACGTTAAAAAGTTACAGACAGTTAAATTAAATGATAAAAACATTTTTTGAAGACAAAGAAGAAACAATACAAGTGGTTTGTTTTTGCGTACCGGGTTAATATGATAGATATGAGGTGCGGGAGCTTTTGGAGGAAACGTCCACTCCGGAATATCAATAACATCTGCGTGTCCAACACCATCGGCTGTGACACCACTGGTTCTTAAAAAAGTTACATGTTGGTTGTCTTTCATGAGAGGTTTACAGTTTTTCATAGTCCCATTTGTCCCGTTGTCTTCGAAATCGTCGGGAGGCTGATGAATATCTGCACTTTGGTGCTCGTGGTGCTCCTTATCATCAAAAATGTTGGAGGAGTTGGTGCGAGGCTCGTCACGTTTGCGTAACTTATTTCGAACGAGACGCATTGTAAGTGCCCCAGTGTTATCTTTTACCATAGTTGAACCACACTTTGTATGTTTTTAAGAGGTTCTGTGGCGCATCCACTACTTGGGCGATTATATAATTTATATGTTTAACTGACGTTGTATTCGTATTCACAATTAAATGTACAGTGAATTTTCACAACAGACTATTCGCTCAAATGGCCACAGCTCAAAAGTGCTAGAGCGCTTGTAATTCGTTTTGACTAGTATAAATATCGATTTTCTAAATGTGGGTTGTTACTTTTGGGTGGGGTTTATATCCTGACGTCGTGCTTGCCTTTCGGCTGCAATAATTGCTAACTGTACGCCACAAGATAGTACATTTGGCATAACAATTTTATTCTGCCTATTTTTTTTTGTTTGTGTTATTAGATGCTTAACTTACTATACAATTTTCGCTTTTAACAGAACTTTCACAATCTTTGGTATAATATTTTGCTTGTATAAATTTGCATGCAAACTCAGGTTAGCATTTTCTCAAGCGAGTTTCATACATGTGCATTTGTATGTGCATATGTATGTAGTTTAGTGACATTGACATATGTTGTGAGCGTTCATATGTATTTTTTTGTATTATTGCTACTAATTTTGTATTTTACATAAAATTAAACTTGCAAAATATATTTGACATTACTGTAGTTTACACACAATATATCATAACAAAACCAATGTTGATCGTCTCGCAAGTTTAATTTTATGTAAAATACAAAATTAGTAGCAATAATACAAAAAAATACATATGAACGCTCACAACATATGTCAATGTCACTAAACTACATACATATGCACATACAAATGCACATGTATGAAACTCGCTTGAGAAAATGCTAACCTGAGTTTGCATGCAAATTTATACAAGCAAAATATTATACCAAAGATTGTGAAAGTTCTGTTAAAAGCGAAAATTGTATAGTAAGTTAAGCATCTAATAATTCAAACAAAAAAAAATAGGCAGAATAAAATTGTTATGCCAAATGTACTATCTTGTGGCGTACAGTTAGCAATTATTGCAGCCGAAAGGCAAGCACGACGTCAGGAT